>JAKSZT010020697.1:1225652-1246710 GCA_026826555.1 Tolypeutes matacus | reverse complement strand
GAATTTTGATTTTTACCCATAATAAAAAAAAAAAAAAAAAGAGAGAAAAAAAAAAATAATAAAAAATAAAAAATAAAAAAAAAAATAGAAGTAAAGAAGAAGGGGGATGGAAAACGGGAATAATAGCAATAGACCAGAGAGTAAGAGAGAGAAACCAAAGATCCACACAGGCAAGCAGTCAAACAGAGCTGGGGGGGGTCAATCATTCCCCTAGGGTCCATGTGGATCCTTCCTGCCTCTTTGTGTTTATCAATGAACTTCCCCACAGGGTTCTATATGCACGTCCTGAAGCAGCTTTTAGCTATTAAACTAAATTAAAAAGAATTTATTTTTCATTTGTTGAGGTGACCTCATTTTTTTTTTTTTTAGCCAAATGCCGGACCCAAAATAATTCCTCCTCTAGACCAACCCCCTTACGGTAGGGACCCTAGCTGGGCCTGTGGAAATTAATCAAGCACGTCCCACTTTCCGGACTCCCCAGGTTAGCTGAAGCTCTGATGTTAGTCAGTGAGGAGTGCTAAAGATGGCGGATTCCGCCCCTTCTGGCGCCGAGCTCCAGCGTCACCGGGCTGCTCAGTAAATCAGTTTGAGTGCAGATTTGCGTCTGCCCTCAGCCTGATGCTGCTTCAGGTCGGCTTATCTGCTCCCCAAAGCTATGGGGCGGTGCAGGCAGCCAGATCAATGTCTAAAAATATAAAATACCCTTCCCTGTCTTCCAACAGAACCCTCCCTTTTTTGGGAAGTGTCCCTTCCTCCTGGGTCCACTGCGGCCCGGGTCTTATCCCTGGGTGGTTAGGGAAATCAGCTCCGTTCCCCGAACAAAATCCCCCCTCTGGTTTACCGGGTGCTGATTAGCTCATTTGCTCTGTTCACACAAGGTCCAAGGGGCGCCAGGCAGCCAGGTCCCCAGAAAATAAAACTTTTTCGCCCCGCCCGTGGCTCCAAATGGCCGTTTTATTTTTTTTTCCCTAACCACGGGGCTCAGCCGCCTGTGCCAACCTCCACTGGCAGCCTCAAAACTCACGAATCTCCACCGTTCGGTCCACGCCGCCGATCCACGCAGATAGATGTCCCAAGCTTCTCACTCCACCCGTGCACAGCACAGACCCCAGGGCAGGACCCCGTCCACAATCCGCCTTGCTCTGGGAGCTTGCAGTGTGCGCCCTCCTACACTAACGCCATCTTGCGTCCTCCTATTATATTTTAAAAATAGTAGTGCTTATGTATGTTGGAATAGTATTCTTCACGGTTCACAGCACTGTTTCCAAGATGATACTTCTATTCTTCTCTCTGCATATTAAATTCTTTTTTTCAACTGCATTATATCTACAGCTACTGATATGTCAAAAAACAAGAGTGTGGATAAATTTGTATTAGTTAGCCAAAGGTGTGCTGATGCAAAATACCAGAATTTGGTTGGTTTTTATAAAGGGTATTCATTTGGGGTAGAAGCTTACAGTTATGAGACCATAAAGTGTAAGTTACTTCCCTCACCAAAGTCTATTGCCATGTGTTGGAGCAAGATGTCTGCCAATGTCTGCCAGGGTTCAGGTTTCCTGGGTTCCTCTCTTCCTGGGGCTTGCTTCTCTCTGGGCTCAGGTGCTTTTTTCTGTCCACAAGGCCAGCTGTAGATTTTCAGGTGAATGGCTCATCTCTCTTCCCAGGGCCTCTGCTGTATCCACTTCTCTGTGTGTTTACTTCCTGGGGTTCAGCTCAAAAAGTCCAAATTGCCTTCTCTGCAGTGTGGTTTCTCTGTGAGTCCATGCACATCAAGGGGGTGGGGATGCAATTTCCTACTGAAGTTGCCCAATCAAAGCCTTAATCATTATTTAATCAAGTAAAAGTGAAATCTCTGAATCCAATATAATCTAATATGCCCTGAGGGACAGAGCAGTTTACAAACATAATCCAATAACTATTTTAGGAATTCATAAACAATATCAAACTGCCACAGAATTCATTATGGGGTTTAACACAAAATGCAAGAGTATAGAACAGAACCAATGAATTTAGAGTTCAGGCAATGGATCTTCCCAAGATGTTAATGAAGCCAATCATCAAAGTTGTGACATTGCCCTTCTCTGGCCCCAATGTGATTGATCAATATTTCTATGACTTGCAGGCCTTTTTGTAATATGCCTGCACAGACACCTATATGTTAAATTTACTAGATGTGAGCATATGCATGTTGTGCT
This sequence comes from Tolypeutes matacus, assembly GCA_026826555.1. Lineage (NCBI taxonomy): Eukaryota > Metazoa > Chordata > Mammalia > Cingulata > Chlamyphoridae > Tolypeutes > Tolypeutes matacus. Next base: position 1,244,515 of record JAKSZT010020697.1, on the reverse strand, counting down.
TTGTAAACTTGCTTATTTCATGTACAGTTTTTTATATGCTCTGAGAAACAACAGTGTACTAGGAAGATAAAAAGCTATCCTCACCTGGACCACTAATTTTATTTTGTTTATCATATATTTTGGTCCATGAACATTTATATACACACACCACTAATCAACACTTACCTGTCTCAACCTGGCCATAATTTGAACAGTTACTGGAAACTTCATTTCAGTAAGGTAAAAATTTATATGGATGGTGTTTAATATAGGGTTTTTGTTCATCCTAAAGTTACATGCGAGAAAGAGGTGGATGAAATCCAAAATAGTACAATTACTTTCAATAAAACCTCAACATTGCTTTGGCATTACCAAGATTGCAGGTAGATAATCCAGTGATTGGAGGTGTGCAACATGGGAATCCCAGTGGGTTCTGTGTAATATTTTGGGTAATCTAAGCACCTCTTAAAATATATGTATATATATATAACATTTTTGTAAGCAAATACACATATATGCATATATATTTATATATCATTTTGCAAATGTTTGTATGTATTGTGAGAATTTTGATTTTTACCCATAATAAAAAAAAAAAAATTAATGAGCACTCATGATCAGTTTACCTTGGTGCTCAGAGGAACCCAAGGAATCATTGACTTAGCTTCTTGAGACTGGTGAGTTCAATGATCTTGGAAAGTATCCTCTTATAGATTTTGCCATCACACCTGGGAAGCTTGATTATTCTTCAGAGCTGGGAATTAGTTTAATATCTTTTGACTCTAAAGTCTGATGTCGGGCCTCATTCATTAGCTATTCTTACTTCTCAGGTCAAGGGAGCATTACTGTACAGTTTTATAAAAAGGAAAATCTTTAGACTTGTTTTAAAGAGATTTGGATTATAAACTCAGGTCAGTTACTATATAACTGTTTGACATTGTATAAGTTATACACCTTCTCATCCTCAAATGCAAATAGTTAAAGAGGATTAATGAAAACATACGTTTTTAAGAACTTTATTGCAGTAATTCTTTCTTTTTATCTATTATCTTCATTAGTCATTTAGCAACTTTATAAAGCTAAGCCTTTTTATTCCCACTTAATTTATGGAGAACATGACACTCATAAATTTTAAGGAATTTAGCAAAAGCCTTCCTCAAAATTCTTACAGTCCATTTTTAACATATAATGCCATGAAATTGGGGTGTATTTTTTCCCAAAAATGTCTTCTACAGCTATTAGACCTGATGATTTCTACTAAACCCTTCAGTAAAAATCCAGAGACTGGAAGAATCCATTCATGCCCTTTACCATCTCCATTTTGTCTCCCACCTGTCTCTCACATCATCAGCCCAATCATTTTCATCATCCTAATTCATGGTACCTACTTATGGCTTGCCAAAGGTAATTCTTGTTTCAGAGTTAAGGTAGTAATATGGCCTTCCAAATAGGAAATTAATTGCATAATATAATATGTCCCATGTTTTATTGCCTGCAACCACATACAAAATCAAAATTCTTACTTTTTACATAGTGAGTAAAAGTGCACACACTCATAGGCATATCTTTAACAATAAAAATAAATTAGAAATGTAAGTATTCAATAATTCTTTTGCCTTTAAAAAAAATACCTCTTTTCTTTCTCCATTGATTGAAAAGGATAGGTGGGATTAGAAATGGGGAAATACATTATCAATGATGTTACAATAAGTAATTAGTACTACCAGTAAATTTTTACTAAGTAGGAAATTGAAAATAAAGTGTAAGAAATTACCTTACATTCATAGCAGATGGATTGTAGGGCCAGGACTCATTTCTACCATTCACATTTCACCCATATCCACTTTTGTCTGTTATCAAAAGTTCCGCTAACTCCACAAGTGATAGTTTTGAACAAATCATAAAGAGAAAATAACGGTCTTTCCATATCCACAATTCAGAATTAGTTGTAATTCAAATAATTGGGCCCATAGTTTGCTTTTGACCTCTGACTCTCTGTGTGGGTTTTTCATTGGACAACCTTTTGGGACTGGGTTGGGAGCAAAGATTTCCTTTGAGCTCCAGAGGGTAAAAGCTTTTCTTAAGCATTGTAATCATTTTTTGAGTATTACTATAGATATCCAATTCAGTAAAAAGTGAACCATTTAACTCATGTTTCTCTAAAAGAGAAACTGGAAAGACAGCTGGCCTCAGTGGCATTTCTATGTCAGAGAGAATACTTTTTTCCATAAAAGATTTTTCTGGAACCATATTGAGAAACTTCTATTCTTCACTACAGTTCTCTGGTGCCATGGAACCTCATGTTTTAGTCTAACCCACTGCTTCTGGGAAGATCCATGTGAGTTCAGACCACAGCAAGGATCCCTTCTCTCCCATATTCCCCTCTCCTCTTAACCTTCTACTATACAAAACATTGATAAAGCAAAATGAAGTATAATTTGTATATTTTATTTAGACTTCATATAATTCAACTTCTAAGTAAATTAAAGTTTCAAATATGAGAAGTATACCTTATTGGAAGTCATTTACTTGCACTTAGAGGTAAATTTTTCAGCGCATATGAAATATTTTTTCACATTACCTCCAGAAGACTGATATGATAGACACCTTAATCAGTTTGCATTATAAAAAATGATCGTTTTCCTGGAGAGTATTTCCAGAATGAAGGATTGTGGTGCTCTAGGGTTCCTAAGCATTTCTTGGACACTACACAACACTACAGAGCTTCTTCATTATTCACAGAAGGGGAGAAAAACTACATCATCATTTTGAGGCCAGCTTCAAAGAAGTTTTACTCTTGGGAGTCCTCTTATTTGATGAGTTCAAGGTTAATGGCAATGTTTCCGGGGCAGGGTCTAAGATAAAGTTACACTTCTTAACTATTGTCCTGGGCTTTCAAGACCCATAGTAACCATTGTTCATGATCCACAACCACATGCCTTCTCTTGTTTGGTGGTAAGTGATAGTGCAGAGCATCAGGAGGAAAGAACCAGACCCCTGTGATGAATTCTTTATCAAATGACCCTTGTTAACACTCTTTTTCCCCTTCCCTCTGTATGTCTTTCTGTGTCCTATTCTCTGTCTCTTCTACCTAACACCTTCCCTGGTTTATGCTCAAATCACTCTACTCTGACTTCATTGAATCCCTGGCTTTTCCTCCCTTCATAATTTTTTACTACATATCTAGTTATGTGCTTTGATATTTGTCCCACCATGAACTTAACCCAAATTGATATTGCAATAAAGACAGGGACATTAGATGTCAGTTGGCATCATTCTATGTTGCCCCTCAAATTCTCTTTATCTGTGGTGCAATTTACATGGGTGGATGGGATTTGGTGTTTTCTATGACATGCAGTTTCCATGCTAAATGGAGAGGCAAGCTAGTGACATTCTGTCCTAGTTCTAGCCTAATTGCATTGGTTAAAACTCTCTGCATCATGCATCAAGCTTTGCAAGTTAAAGAGAATGAGACATATGGCCCTGGCAGGTATCTCACAAGAAAATGTGTGTGTAAAGTAAAATAAGAAAAATTAAAACCTATCTAAATGATGAATTCATAGTACAAGAATAATATGTAATTTATGTAATTTAGGATTAGTTTGTTCAATTCAAAGTGTATTTAATTAGGATCACAAAAATATCAGCTCATAGTATATAGAGGTAGATTTTCATTTGGGAAACAAAGAGAAGAATGGTACCAGAGATAGGTTTGAGGGGCCAGGTATAACTTAAACTAATTAAAATTTCAACAAGTAAATCAAGGATTTTAAAGAAGAGAAAATGGCACCCAATAGTGGGATGCCTCCAAAATCATAGAGATAGGAAAGTTCAGGAGTGTTAGGAAACCATGGCTGAATTCAGTGGTAAAACTCTGAGGAGGTGTTGGTGTGAGCCAAGGCATACAAGTTGTTCAAGTGCTGCCTCCCTATCTTCATATCCTTAAATCATTTCTTTACTCATTTAAAGCAAGTCTAAATAGTTTTGCATGAAGACTTCCATGGCTGTACACAAATTTACCTCAAAAATTTTCATTAATTTTACATGTAGTTTTAATGGAGGTCATATCTATATTTAACTGAAATAATGTATGCTTCTTCCTTTACTATAATCTTTCCCTCACTTTTCTTAATTCAGTGTGCCTCTTTCCACAGCCAAAGACACACTGCTTTTATTTTTCCTCCATGAGCATTGTAAAAATATATTGAAATGAAGTTACAATTAATTCATTTTATCTTTTATAATTATCATTGATAATTGTAACTACCATTTAGAGACTTTAGTTATAACAAAACTGGTATGCTCCTACTGAGATGAGCTTTTCAGCTGGACTGAAATAATATTTGCATTTTGTATAGATTACATAGCTTTATTAGAGTAAATTGACAATGTGGGTTGCTAAATTTGAAATAGTCTCATCTAGAAAACCCATTTTAAGCTTACTGAAAACCTGAGTTCCAAGTAGTCAAGTTGGAAAATTCAGTTTCACACATTTAAAACCATAATTCCATTTATTTCTCTTTTGTCATCCTTATCTTGTCCATTCAATTATTTCTCAATTATTTCTCTTGTAATCTTTCTGATTTGGAATCATTTATCTGTTATTATTTCACTTCATGTAGTAATATGTAATTCTTGCATAATTATTGATCTTATCAAGAGGATATTTTTATCCCTCCAATTTGACTATAAAGAGTTTGAGAACAATTTTCTACTATAGTTACTGCAGATCTGTGTAGGTTTTTAGTACATACATGTTTACAACACTGGTGATGTTATTGATTCATTGATGCATTGGTGATTTGACAGAAAAATATTTAGTAAGTAGACAGGAGAGTATAAAGATTTTAACTTCCTTAATTGTAGCAATAATATAACCATCAAAGGGGGAAAATGTGGTAAATTGATGCATAAAAATGAAAAGGGGCTTAAAAGTCAATGATATAAAAAATTAACTGAAAAAAAAGATATGTACAATTCAATACAGACAAAATTTTAGAAATAAAAACATATAAAAATGCTATATTATCACCAGTACATAAAGATTTGAATATCATAATTTTAATTCTATTAAACCAGGAAGGAAGATTATGTTGAAAGTTTGAATTCTATTAGAAATTTCTATCATATTCTTATAATTTTATAATTAATTAAAAATAATGAGGCAATATGCAAATACTTTTAAATACACACTGAAACATCTTTAATACTATGTGAGAAAAAGTGTGACTGTGATTGAGAAAATATGAATTTTGGGAGAACACTTTATTTTTTAACTTGTGGTGTACTGTAAACTTTAATAATTTCTTATGGAAATATGTTAATTCTATAATTGATATGTTTGTAGTAAATACTGATAAAGCAAAATTGGAAGGCAAATTGTCAAGTTATCAAAAATTCTGAAGATATTCATATATTTTGCATCAGTAACTCCATGGAAATTCATTCTGATGAAATTTTAAAACATAAGGTAAAGGGTAAAAATAAGAAGTGATTCATTGAAAGATATTTGATTGACAATTTGGAAACAACTTAAATGAGTAATGATACATATTAAAATTATAGTATGAAAAGTTTATGTAGGAATTTAAAATTGCTGAAATGGATAATTATGTTATGAATTTCCTTTAATTACATGTAAAAATGGTGTTGATGTTAACAAAATGAAAATAAAAATGCATACCAAAAATATAGGATGATTGCATTTACATATATATGCATTATTGTATAATAGAGTAAAACAATGGAAAAACATTTTTCTGGGGATATTCAAAAATACAGTTTTACAATTATGTTTAAACAAAAAATATTGAAAGAAAACATGTATCTGTGGCAGATACATGAAAATCATATTTGAATAAAGGCATTATTCAGGTTATCTAGATATAAGAAGTGGTACACTTTGTAGGATTAATAAGAAGTGAAACTCAATATCATGCATCTAGCATGAAATTTGGAAGATTTTGCATGCATAACAATTTTCCTCTATAATGCAAACATTTCAACATCATTTCATCACTGTCCTAAATGACAGTGATAGTAAAATTATGACCACAATGAGAAAAAAGTTGGAGTGATAATTTCCTCTTAAAGTGTAACCAAACCAAAACCACGAAGAGGCCATAAATAATGGATGAAAACTAGTTTAAATATCAAGAAACATTCTTTTCTCAAGAGAGGAACTGCAAATTTAATATTTTGAATATATAGATATTTTGGTTTTCAGTTGAGATGCAATATCCATTCATATATATCATAGTCATATGCATAAAATTAATAAGTGCCTATAAGAATCTACAATTTTTATATGAAGTAAAGGTTTAAGGCATTAAGGTGACTTGCTCAAGTTGATACAGCAAAGTCAGAAGTTATTAGACCTTTCCAGAAAGCACAATCAATGGCATGAGTTTTTTTTTTTTTTTTCAAAAACTCTAGATTCCACATTGGAAGATTCCATAGATAAAGCAAGATCATTAACATTTTTTAAAAACTTTCAGTATGATTTTAATTCATTGAAAACTTTGGGAACTACTGAAATACAATTTTCATAAAATTAGAGGTATCAGAGGTATCAAAAGCAAAAATCTTCTGCCCTTGCCAAATCACAACTATCTCAATGTTTTTGCAGATAAACTATTTCTCAGCTGCAACTTTTCTATATTTACTGTAACCATGAATATGAATAGCAGTGTGAAAGAGTTCATTCTCTTTGGGTTATCACAGGATATTCTAAAGGAGGAAGTAGTGTTTGTGGTCTTCTTGTTTCTCTACTTGGCAACTCGAAGGAAAATTTACTTATTGTGTTGACTATCAAATACAGTCAAAGACTTGGGAGCCCTATTTGCTTCTCCCTTTTCTACTTATCTTTTGCTGATTCTTGTTTCTCCACAACAATGGCACCCAGGTTGGTTTTATATGTTTTGTCTGAGAAGAAAATTATCTCCTATAATGACTGCATGGTCCAGATCATTACAATCCACTTCTTCAGGTACATGGAGATTTTGGTTGTCATCCTCATGTCCTATGATCACTATGTGGTCATTTGTAAGCCACTGCAGTATACATAAGCATCATAAGCAAACATGTGTATGTTATAATGGTGAATCTGGCCTGGGTGGTATCTTTTATCCTTTCTTCAGCACATATTATCTTGGCTTTTAAATTACCCTTCTGTGGTCCTAATGTTATTGATCACAACCTCTGTGATATGCAAATATTTTTGAAATTTTCCTGCATGAACACCTATGTCATAAATCGACTCATAATCTTTAATTGTGGGGCCATATGCATGGTGAGTTTCATAATCCTGCTCATCTCTTATATTTTAATCTTACATTCTCTGAGTAACCAGAGTGAAGAAGGAAGAAAGAAAGCCCTCTCCACCTGCACCTCTCACATTATCATGGTCATCTTAACATTTGCTCCTTGTATATTCTTATACATTCACTCTCCAGCCATAATTCCAGTTGATAAGATGGTGTCCATGTTTTACACAAAAAGGACACTCTTGCTCAACCCTCTGGCTTACACTCTGAGGAATGCAAGAGTTAAAAATGCCATAAGAAAGTTATGGTGCAACAAAATGTGAGTTGAAGCAGCAGAATTGAAGACACCACTTGCAATTTCTGCTTTAATAAAATGGATTGATAGAGAAGAGTAAATGTGCTCACCCTGACATAGACAATATAATCCTTTCTCAGTAGGAATGCTAGGGAAGTAAGCAAAATGAGCATAAGTCACAGAAATCCAGTTAATTTTGAGACAAAGTCATATAGATGACATTACATAAAGCACAGGAAAATTTGTGGGAGCCCAACTCCACACTCCTATTCTTTGAATTGCAGCTTCTCAGCAAGATGGTATTGCATCTAGAGCTTTATCTTCCTCTTTGTACATTATGCTGGTTTGGGATTTTCATCTCCATGTTTCTAATCCAAGTCTAATAATTCCTTCTTGATTTATGACAGATCCATTTTGTTAACAATTCTGTTCTGGCATACTGAATCTGAATCATATCTTCTAGCTAAAAGCCACCTCAAAGTCACTCCAAGAAACCTATGAGCTCAAAGGTCCATAAATATCAGATAATTAAGCCCCTATTTGAAATTTGATACCTTATTTGTGAAACATGTAATGTGGTCCTTCATCTGCCCCTTGAAATCATATAGGGATGAAACATAATTTCTAAGTCCACACTCAAGCTGAAGTAGTCAGAATGTTCATCATCCCAAATCCCTCAAGACTGAGGAATGAACAAACATTAAGGGGGAGGGTGTAACCAAAGACCAAACTAGATTTTTTGTTATTGTTGATATCTTATAACATTGATATTTATATTGGTTGGCACAATCTAAATGCAGGAACATGTTCACTGATTATTTTGTAAGACACCAAGCCAGCGTGCCCGGCCAGAACACTTTTGTGTGAGGAGGAATGTTTTGGGCCATCACTACTTGAGGTCATAACAAATATTGGAGATGAAAGTCCTTGGATAGAAATTTTGGGATAAGCATTTTCTGTTGTAGATTTATATTTTTAATGTCAGCTCATTAAATTTACATTCTGTTCCAGTAATTGTTAACTAATGAGTTTGGTCAATAATAGTCAGACCACGAGGGACTGGACAATAAAATCCATTTCCAAAAACCAAAGTGTTGATAATTGTTTTCCTATGGATCTAAGGACTGAATCTAGACAATGGTGGATAAACCCATCCAATGCCACTTTGGAAGCTTTGCATGGAAATGGCTCTTTAGGAATAACACCACTGATGGACCTTTGAACTCTAACAATAAAATTTTGGAAGATTTAGATAAAGCCCATATTCTTTTCCAGAAAACCTCTCAAACTGCAAGTTTTATTGATGATGGAACAGTATTCTCCTGTTTTGTAACTTAAAATATCAACAAGTATCTTGACTTACCATAAGTTTGACATTGCTACCCATTGATAGACTTTAGCATTGCTGTATAGAGCAAAGGGAATTTTGTGGATTGGAGAAAAGAAATGTGGAAATGTGAAATGATAATGGAGATGAGATGATAGAGGGTAAAAACCATTTTCCCTTGTATTTTATGAAATTCCTCTTGGCAAAAATAAATATTTGTGGAAAGACATTGATGATCTGAAAGCTTTCCCTCAATAATTAATATTAGCCAAGATTCCTCTAGACATTCATGTGTTAATGGCACCAAAGTTCACAGAAGCAATTTCATTCCTTTTGTTATGTTAAAATTATCTAATTCAAAACAAGGATTCTATGACTTTTAATACTATCCCCATGCTAATTACTCTCAATTTAGGTACTCACCCAGACCTTTCATTTGATTGGGAGACTAATTCTTGATCTCTTCCTCTGAATCTCTAATAGGAAACTTCACAATTAAAGACTGATTTTTTCCCAATCATCCTCTATATGCAGCCATTCTTAGTCAAACCCATTCTTCCATTTGCTCAGACAGAAAATATTGGAGAACAAAAAATGGTATCAAATTCACATCTTACATAGAAAAAGAAAACTGTTGGCCTTCAATCTATATCCAGAACATGATATTTTTTCAAATTAATTCCTCTACCATTATGGTCTAAGCTGCCATCATCTTCTATCTCAAACACAACAACAGACTCTCACAATTTTTGCTGCTTCTATTCTTTTCTTGCTTAATCTACCTGTAACACAGCAATCACAGACTCCTTATAAATCCTGGTTAAAATCAGACCACTCTTCTGCACAAACCCCTGCAGTCGTTCTATTTTCTTCAGAGTAAAAGCCAAAATCTTTACATTAATTTGACCTTTTGTTACTTTTTGGCTTCTTTGTTGAGTATACCCTGTTTCTCTTGTGTCCAGCCACTCTGATTTTTTTCTCTGCCCTAATTATACCAGGTAGGCTTGCACCTTAAGATTCTTGCTTCAGCTGTTTATTCTTTTTAAACTACTCCTCCAATAATGTTTTTGGCTATTAGTTTCATCTCTTTAAGACACTCCTCTAACTATCCCCTTAGTGAGGCCTCCTAAATCTCCATATTTATTAAGAATCCTCATAGCTTTCCCAATCTCCTTATCTTTCTTTACTCTTTCTTATTTTAATACAATTTATCATATTCTAAAAGATGTACATGTTAGTTATATAAATATTTCTTTTTTTCTTGTATGTCCCCCACTAGAAGGTAAAATCCAAAAAACAAGTATCCTTGTCTATTTTATACAGGAATACATCCCAAGTCAGTTGTAGAGTCATTGGGACAGAGTAGAAACTCTAATATTTGTGGTGGTTGTCATGATCGATTGCTTAGAATTTGAAGAAAATAAATCACTGATCTTAACACTGGGTCATGTTGCTTTCTATAAAAATGCTTAATTAATGTTTTCATTTGGATGGTAAATAAAAATACATATTAGCTCACTCTGGGTCTTCTGATGACCAACTTACATCCAGATATGGCCACATAATTTCATTGCCAGAGACTGATTGCTACTATGGTGGCACCAACCACTGCTACACTGCATTGGCAATATAAGAAGTATGAAGATATGAATTGGTAAATAAGGAGAGCATTTGTATCAAGTAGATGGCAAATGATTGTGAGATACACAATAACGGTTTTGCAGTAGTTTCATTAGAGAAAATTGGTACTAACATTCATGTGCCAAACTGAAAATTGCTTTTGTTACATCTCTGTACTATTCATGTGTCAATTTTATTATAATATAACCATATTAATCATTATGTTAAATTACATATTAATTCAAATTTTAATGATGTTGTTGCAGCTATATTTGAAAATTTATTTTAGCTTTTCATTCATATAAGTGTTATAATTATAAGGCACTTATAACTCATCTTATATTTACACATTTACATTAGTACTATATTGCAAATATATTACTCCATTAAAACTGGAGTTCATGAGATTTTTTCCCTTTAAAAGAGATTCTACTTAAAGTTTAGAATTAAGAAAATTGTTCTATGCTTTAGAAAACAAAAGTCAGTGTAGTAGAAAAAACATTTTCTGAAAAAATGTGCTTGTACATAGAAAAATGGAAATGAAGCAAATGACTTAAAACTTAGAGTTATGCTCTAGAAGTGGATGGACACTCTAGTCTAGTCATTTATGATTATATAAATCCCAATAATCACTGAAATGTGAGACTGTCAATTACTGATTCTTTCCTCAGGAAAAACAAAATCAAAAACAAAAACAAAAAACCTCCCATGGTAATTTACATTTTATGAGGACTGTTTTTTTTTTTTTTGGTAGAAATTCATATACTGACTAATGAATAAGGTGAGCCTAAAAACATTCTAAATTCACAAAATTATTCTTTCCCCTGGTATTCACACTGTGGCATCAAATTCCATTGAGTGTGGGTGGGATATATGTTTTACCACTAACCAATAGAATATGGTAAATGTAAAAATTGTCACTTCTTTGGCTATGAGCATAAGATTGTAATTTCTGTCTTGCTCTCAGACTCTTTTTTGATGGCTTTTGATGAAGCAAGGTGCCAGGCTTGGAGATGCCCACATAACAAGGAACTGAGGGCAGTTTCTAGCCAACACCCAGCAAGAACTGAGTCCATCAGTCCAACAACTTGTAATGAACTGAATTTTACCAGCAGCCACATGAATTTGAGAGCAGATCCTTCTCCAAGTGAACCTTGAGATGTGTTCACAGCTCTGGCTGACACCTTGATTGCAACCTTGTGACACAAGGACAAAAGCACCTAGTGTTTTAAGGAGTTTAGCTGTGCCTGCACTCTTGAACCCCAAAAACTGTGAGAAAATATGAGAAATGTTTCAAGATGCTGGATTTTTGGCAATTTGTTATTCAGCAGTAGATAATAATATTGTACATATACAGGCCTGCTCTTTAATTGCATTTTCTCAAGTAATTACTAAACTCATGCTCAAATTTATGTTCCAGACCCTTTTTTAATTAGTAAAAATGAGCTAGACCATGCAAAGAAGTCCATCTCTTGGCATTAATTGATTCCAATGTGTCCAGCAAATCTGAAGTTTGGACCCTAATTTGTAGCTCTTTTATGGTGGAAGAGGCAATATCTGATCTTTACTGATCATATATCTACTTTGATTTGCCTCAGACTCCAATGGTGTACATTATTACAGTCAACACAAACTATAGAATTAATGGAAAAATGCACAAAATATTCAGGAAGCAGTTTCATCTTTGTATGTGTTGTATAATAATGGAAATCCAATTACTCTCCCAGAAATATAATATATTTACATAAAGAGGGGAATAATATCATGTTTGTTTGTTTTTGTTATACTTTTACTTGGAGTAACACTAAGTGTCTATAAAAGAAAGACTCAATGATAGAGTTGTTTAACATATAGGAAGTTTATTCTTTTTGATGTGCCAGACTCATTTACATGATCCAGGTTGACAGGGCAGTGCATCTTCTCTTCTTCATTCATGGATTCAGTTTCCTTTCTATCTTTTTCTTTGCCCTCCACAATGCTTTAATATTCAACATGTGATCCATGTGTTAGTATCATTGGCATCTCCAGGGAGCTTATTAGACATGCTGAATTATGGTTTCTACTCGAGAACAAATCATAATTTAATTTAACATCATGTTATCTATATGTATACCACCCTTTGTAAAGTCTTTCCAAAGGGCTCTGTAATCTACAGTTGTGACAACACAAGTCTAGTTTCAGGTGGCAAGAAGGAGAAATAAACTTGTACACATTCAATATTTCAGATTTCAGCTTGGAACTTACACATATCCTTTCTGCCTACAACCAGTCAATAGAACTTAGTCACTGAGCTTCACTTTGTAGCAAAGAGGGCTGGGTTATTTTCAGAAAAAAATATCTGTACATGTTCCTGTTGCCAGTAGCTTTGTCAGAGTCTGCTAGAAATCCACTAGCAAGGGCATTTGTTGATTTATTTTTAATTAAGGATATGAATTCAAATTGATCATCAAAACTCAAAACACTTGAGTTTGAAGCTCATCAAAACAGATATATAAGAGGAAGTCTCAGAAATTGACTACCAGATTTGCATCTTGTTTTTGCTATACACAAGAGCTCTGCTTGGGAGGCCATGAACCCAGGTAACTCTGTTACTGCTGAAAAGGGGTAAGGATTGTAGCTGACATCTAGCAATCTCTGACATTGGCATCAAGAACCAGTAACATCCACAGAGGCATTTTTATTCAAAATTGATTTCAATTTGATAGGTATTTATTGACTCCTCATTATGCACCAAATAATATTCTATCCTAGACTTCTGAGCTCACATTCTCATGGATTATGTTATTTCAAAAAATCCAGTAACAAATCCAGGACTTTGTGAGTTCCAAGGATTTGAAAACTTTGAATGAATGTTTCTCAAATTAGGAACTGCTCATTTATTTATGAGATTGTTTAAATTTGTACTTTTATTCCCCTACTGCTCTGTGAAGCCCCCTTTTTGATCTTAATTTTCATCCCAGCACATTCTCTATCATTGCACTTCTGGATACTGGGATAGTAATAAGCAGAATCACCTACATTCTCAATCTCTTGTGTGGCATTGTATTTATCTGCTTGCTTTACTGCTTCTCCACTCTGGATGCTGCCTCCACTTAAGTGGATGTTGTTTTCTTTCACTGTTCTCATGCCAATGGGCCTGGAAAAGAGATTTTAGTTATCATTGTTTATCATTACACTTAATCTCAGTCAGATAATGCCACTGCAGCCCTTCTTTCTTAGTCATCCCTAGTTTACCAGGTCATTCCAATTCATTTTTTGCAGGTTTTGGTTCCTGATTACTGTAATTCCACCATGTTTCTGCCATCATTCTTGATGATTTTAACATCCACAAAGATGATTTTTCCAAAATGCTGGTTTATTAATTGACTGATTGTCCAATAGTTTTTCTGTAATCTTTCATCATTTTAGATGCTCACTCCCATAGTTATAACTTAAATTTTGTTATTACCTTTCTATAATCTGAATTTCATAACCACTAATTTCCAACCCCACCTCTATTATTTCCCATTTACATGTACCTTGGCCCAACTCTAAGAATTCCTTGAACCCCAATGTGATATACAAACCATTGATCCTACCAAATTTTTACATGACTCTCAGCATGCTCCTGCCTAAAAATCTTTGCACATTTTGTTCCCTATGTCTTTATTATTCTTCCTTCAGATATGTGTCTGGCTTAAAACCTCACTTAACCTGGTTTATGATTAAATTGTGCCTACTTTTTAGAGTTGCAATTCCCACTCACTAACATTTTGTATACCCTCTTACTCCATCCTTGCTGAAGAGTCAACAATAAGATAAATAAATTGCATCACTGGAAAGACAAGTAATTTTGCCAAGTGCATTCCATATGATCCAGAAGTTGGGTCAGTCTATTTTGGTTCATATGTATAATACTAACACAGGATGGCCTCTGAGAAATTTCTCATTTTTTTTGGAGCTAGCCACAATTACTAGGGTGCTATTTTATCTCAAGCATTTCTACCCTCAACTTCTTTTGGCACTATAGGCACACAAGGTTTACAGCATTAGGATGGAAAATATTAATGTCATTCTGGTAGGAAAATAATTTTCCAGAGTTGTTTTTACCCTTGCTTTGTAAAAAGAGAAAATCTAATTCTTTGCCTGTGAATAGAAGAGGTCATTATAAAAATTACAAAAAGTGATTGACTGCAAAGGGGCAGGAAGATTCCTTTTTCGTGTGATGGAAATGGTCATTATTACATGGGTGTATACATTTGTAAAAATTCACCTCAATATATGCTTGAAAATTATGCATTTTGTTGTTTAAATTATGCATTAAAAATTGATTTACAAATAAATATATGTAATTTTTTCCTCGTATCTTCTTTTCTTTCTTTACTGAATTACCAAATGCAAAATGTTTTAGAAATTAAAGAAATTTTAATGAACAGGTTTTATTAAAATTATTTACATTTTGGAGGCAAGATGGCGTTAGTGTAGGAGGACGCACACTGCAAGTTCCCAGAGCAAGGCGGATTGTGGACGGGGTCCTGCACGGGGGTCTGTGCTGTGCACGCGTGGAGTGAGAAGCTTGGGTCATCTATCTGCGCGGATCGGCAGCAGGTACCGAGCAGTGGAGATTCGTGAGTTTTGAGGCCGCCGGTGGAGGTTGGCACAGGTGGCTGAGCGCCACGGTTAGGGAAAAAAAAATAAAACAGCAATTTGGAGCCGCGGGCAGGGCGAAAAAGTTTTATTTTCTGGGGATCTGGCTGCCTGGCGCCCCTTGGACCTTGTGATTTTGGTCGGGGAATGGAGCTGATTTCCCTAGTCACCCAGGGATAAGACAAGGGCCGCTGCGGAGCCAGGAGGAAGGGATACTTCCCAAAAAAGGGAGGGTTCAGTTGGAAGACAGGGAAGGGTATTTTATATTTTTAGACATTGATCTGGCTGTCTGCACCACCCCATAGCTTTGGGGAGCAGATAAGCCGACCTGAAGCAGCATCAGGCTGAGAGCAGACGCAAATCTGCACTCAAACTGATTTACTGAGCAGCCCGGTGACGCTGGAGCTCGGTGCCAGAAGGGGCGGAATCCGCCATCTTTAGCACTCCTCACTGACTAACATCAGAGCTTCAGCTAACCTGGGAAGTCCGGAAAGTGGGACGTGCTTGATTAATTTCCACAGGCCCAGCTAGGGTCCCTTCCGTAAGGGGGTTGGTCTAGAGGAGGAATTATTGTGGGTCCTGAATTTGGCTAAAAAAAAAAAAAAGTGAGGTCACCACAACAAATGAAAAATAAATTCTTTTTAATTTAGTTTATTAGCTAAAAGCTGCTTCAGTACGTGCATATAGAACCCTGTGGGGAAATTCATTGATAAACACAAGTAGGCAGGAAGGATACATGTGGACCCTAGGGGAATCATTGACCCCCCTTAGCTCTGTTTGACTGCTGGCCTGTGTGGATCTTTGGTTTCTCTCTGTTAATCTCTGGTCTATTGCTATTATTCCCATTTTCCTCCCCCCTTCCTTTTTCCTTCTATTTTTTTTTTAATAGGTGCTGCCAACTGGTCACTTATTTGCTGGGCTTCTTATTCAGTAATTTCCCACTCGCTGTATATATTGATTCTGTATTACAAACTACCACTTATCCTTCCTACATCTTTCTGCATTCTGTTTTCTATTGTGGCTCTTAGAGACAACATTATTTCATAGACCCACAATTTAAGGGTGTCAATTTCTATCACATCTATTTTGTTTTCTTCTTCTTCTTTTTTCTTTTTTTTTTTTATTAGTATTAACTTTTTCCTTTCAGACCTTTCTCTACTATTTCTCTCCCCCCTCATAATTCTAGCGTTCTAAATCACTATATATATATATTCCTCCAATTGTTTTCCCAGTCCAATGTAGGAACTCCATATTTTTTCCTAGTACTCTACACTGCCTACACAAGTTAAATATTCATCTCATTAAGTCTCATTTTGCCCCTCTTCTAACTTTTATCAATATTTCTATTATCCTTCTGCCTTCCTTAAATCTTTTGATTCCTCTGGCCCTAACCTTTTGCCTTCAAGGGAACATAGAAAGAAGCAAGGAAATAAAAAAAGAAGAAAAACTGCCAAAGAGAAAACATAACTCACACGCAGAACCAACAGCTAAATAAAATACTAGAGCATAGAGAAAAGCTAATCAACTGAACAAACCCATCAAGATAATATGAAGACCAGAGGGCAACAGAAAAATACAAATGACTCTGAGAAACTGGAAAACATGGACCAGTCCAGTGCACAAAATAAAAACCAGGAAGCAATGCAGTACATCGAACAACTAATCAAAGCTATCCAAACAAATATCATGGACCAACTTAAAGAACTGAAGGAAGAGATTAAGGATATAAAGAAGACACTGGGAGAACGTACTGAAGAAATAGCTAACACACCTAAAAAGGTAATGGATATGATGGCGAACAAAGACACAAGTCAAGAAATGAAAAAGACGCTGGACTCACATGGCAGGAGATTAGAACAGGCAGAGGAAAGAATTAGTGATGTGGAAGACAATACAGTTGAAATCAAAGAGATTGTAGAAAAGATAGACAAAAAGATAGAAAAAATCCAGTATGGTCTCAGGGAATTAACCGATAATGCAAGACGCACAAACATATGCATTATGGGCATCCCAGAAGGACAAGAGAAGGGAAAGGGAACAGAAGGAGTGCTGAAGGAAGTTATGGCTGAAAACTTCCCAACTCTATTGAGAGAGATGGACGTGCAGATCCAGGAAGCACAGAGCACCCCAAATAGTATAAATCCCAACAGGCCAACTCCAAGACATATACTTGTCAAATTGTCCAATGCTCAAGACAAAGAGAAAATACTCAAGGCAGCAAGAGAAAAGAGAACCATCACATACAAGGGAAGCACAATAAGATTAAGTGCTGATTTCTCAGCAGAAATCTTGGAGGCAAGAAGACAGTGGTTTGACATAGTCAAAACACTAAAAGAAAAAAACTTCCAGCCACGAATTCTCTATCCAGCAAAATTGGCATTCAAAAATGATGGAGAGTTCAAAATATTCACAAACAGCAATTAAGAGAGTATGTCAAGAAGAAACCAGCACTTCAAGAAATAATAAAGGAATGTCTACAAGTTGAAAGGAAAAAACAAAGGAGAGAGAGTTGGAGGAGAGTTTGAAAACAACTGAAAAGTCAAAAAGAGAAACAAAACAATATATGACATACATTAACCCAAAGAAAAAATGACTGAAGTAAGAAATTCGTTACGAGTAATAAAACTGAATCTTAATGGATTAAATTCACCAATCAAAAGACACAGATTGGCAGAATCGATAAGAAAATATGATCCATCTATATGCTGTCTACAAGAAACCCACCTTCGGCCCAGGGATTCAAGGAGGCTGAAAGTGAATGGCTGGAAAACCATTTTACAAGCTAACAATAGCCAAAAAAGGGCTGAAGTAGCTATTCTAATATCAGACAAAATAGACTTTAAATGCAAAACTATTGTAAGAGACAAAGATGGGCACTACATATTAGTAAAAGGAGTAATCTCTCAAGAAGAGAGAACAATCATCAACATTTACGCACCTAATCGAGGTGCCTCCAAATACGTGCGGCAAACTCTGGAAAAACTAAGAGGAGAAATAAATTCCTCTACAATTATAGCAGTGGACTTCACCACACCACTATCATCATTAGACAGAACATCTAAGCAGAGAATCAATAAAGAAACGAAGGCACTGAACAAGACATTAGAAGATTTGGACTTAATAGACATATACAAAACACTACACCCAAATACAGCAGGAATTACATTCTTCTCCAGTGCACATGGAACATACTCCAAAATAGACCACATGCTAGGCCACAAAACAACACTCAATGAATTCAGAAAGATTGAGATTATACAAAGAAATTTCTCTGACCACAACGGAATGAAGTTGGAAATCACTAAGAGCCAGAGAAACAGGTTAGGCACAAGGATATGGGAGTTAAACAACACACTCTTAGACAAACAGTGGGTCAAAGAGGAAATTTCAAAAGAAATCAGTAACTACCTTGAAACTAATGAAAACAACAACACAACATATCAAAACCTATGGGATGCAGCGAAAGCAGTCCTGAGAGGGAAGTTCATAGCCATAAATTCATATATTAAAAAAGAAGAAAGAGCTAAAATTGAAGACCTAACTGCACACTTGGAGGAATTGGAAAAACAACAACAAACTAAACCTAAAGGAAGTAGAAAACAGGAAATAACCAAGATTAGAGCAGAACTAAATGAAATGGAGAATAAGAAAGCACTGGAAACAATAAACAAAACCAAAAGCTGGTTCTTCGAGAATATCAACAAAATTGACAAACCCTTAGCCAGACTAACAAAGAAAAAGAGAGAACAGA
>JAKSZT010020697.1:1197994-1225252 GCA_026826555.1 Tolypeutes matacus | reverse complement strand
TCTCCAAGGGAGCAGCAATAGTCCTCTGAGTGTAGGGACAGTGCCTGTCAAAATAGGATGACCCACTGATGTGTTTTTTTTTATTGATGACTACCCTTGTGAGTCTTTGCTCTTGTAAATGAGACTTAGCCTGCAGTTGTGGGGTGCCTAAGGGTTGCCACCTGAGAGCCTCCTTGTTGCTCAAATGTGGCCTCTCTCTAAGCCAAACTCAGCATATGATTGCATTACCTTCCCCCCAACGTGGGACATGACTCCCGGGGATGAGCCTCCCTGGCAACGAGGGATTAATACCAAGTGCCAACTGGCAACACTACTGGAAAAAGACCTTGAATAAAAGGGGGGAATGGTAAAGACAAATGAGTTCAAGTGGCTAAGAGACTTCAAAGAGAGTCGGAAGGTCATCCCAGAGGTAACTCTTACGCACACCTCAGTAGGAGCTCTTAGAACATCTAAGTGCCTATCACCCCACTCAGTGGGGTTCCTGAGAGCTCCGGAGACACCCTGGTCCTATATAAGGGGGGATAGCCCAGAGACAGATGCCTTATCATTGGGTTCTATTTTGGAATCTGTGCTCCTGAGAGTGACAGAATTAGACTCAAATAAGTCCTTCCCTGCACATGGTTCACCAGTCCCTTCTATTCAAACGTATATGTGATGCTGGAGTTTTTAGGTATACTTCCAGAGACTGGAGACTCCCGCCTACCTATGTGCCGGGTGTGCATGAAATCTAGGTGGTGCTGCATCTCCTATCTACAGCTCAATGGACTCATCCAAGTCACCTGGTGAGGAGACAACGATGGGCAATGGCCATCCCAGGGAACGGAGAGGGCCTGCATCTGCAGGTAGGATCATCCCACCCACCATATCCATGGGATATAAGCCCTCTCCCACTTGGAGTTGGAGTGGACATTACCATCCCAGTCCCCTCAGGATTGGGGGAAGAACTATGGACTAGAGTGGACTTGATGGTATTCTCTTGTTCACATATGGTGATTCTAGCAATGCAAGAAATCATAACAATGAGGTGGAGCCAGTGGCCACTTGACACTTTTGGGGTAGGGAGGGGATGAGCAGTTGAAATACAGGGGCTTCTTTGGGAGTTGGAGGTTGTCCTAAGTACCGTTGTGGCAACGGATGTAGGCCATTTTAAATCAGCACACACTACTCAGAACTGAGTGGGAGAGAGTGTGGTCTACGGTGTGAACTGTGGTTCTCTGGTTGGTGGCAAGGCTCCAGGATGTGTAAGTTCATTGAGGGTGGTGGGCCACACTTGTGGGAGATGTTTGTGTGGGTTGTGGTGGGTGGTGTGGGAGGTGGGCAACATGGGAATCTCAATGGGTTCCGTGTAATATTTTGGGTAATCTAACCACCTCTTAAAATATATGTATATATATATATATATATAAATAACATTTTTATAAGCAAATACACATATATGCATATATATTTATATCTCATTTTGCAAATGTTTGTATGTATTGTGAGAATTTTGATTTTTACCCACAATAAAAAAAAATTATTTACATTTTAGTATATTTTAATCAACAGTATTAAGATGATTAGGACCAGTAATAATTATTCTAATTAACATTTAACAAGAATAGGAAACTAGGGGAAGATAATAAACTTGCTAAAGTTCCAGAAATATGATTGATAGAACCAGCATTCAATTATGTCACATCTATTTAACAGGATTTAGAGTTTTGCCTACAAAGCCTTTGGTAACTTTTAGTTGTCTACACCTCAATACAAGTTTGAAAGTTTCCCTTTCCTTGGAGCAGTGTATGTGTGTGGAGTAGGGGCAGAAATGTGGTGACATGAGCACTTGCTCAAGGAAATGGAAGATGTTCTTAAGGATGGGAGAGGAGGAAAGGAATGAGGATGAAATCTGTCTGTTGATAGCCTTGCCTGGGCTTAATTATCCCATGGTTTTCTGTGCTCCTGGACTTACTGTGCTAAGAAGCTCATTGAGATGGATGGGACTCCCTTGCTTGCAGTTGTAGATTCTTTCAGTTCCTTGGGATCGTCATTGTCCACCATCTCCTTGTTAGTTGTGCTGGGTGAGTCCCTTTAGGTTTGGGAAGGAGGGTAATAAATTTTGAACATCTGGAGGCTAAAAGGCAGTTCTGATCTTTTGTGAACTATTATGAAATCCCTGTAAATATCTGATGGAGGAAAAAGAAATCTTTAATTTATCTGCTTATCCAGGAAATGCTTTTGGGCAATAGAACTGAATTTAGATAGGTTTCTACCAAAAACGATGAGAGATATTTCCTTTTTTATTTCTAAAAGGAAGCAGAGGTCAGTATCACAGACACTTTTACAGCATCTAACCTCAGCCTTACAAAAAATCGTCTCTCTATAGGGGTTTTCCCTTCTTATGGATCCTGAAAGAGCAAGCAAGAGTGGATCTATCTGATTTACCATTTGCATATTGCAAATGCAGGGCACATATCTTTAAAACAAACTAGAATTAAAAAGGAAAAACTATGACCTCCATTAAAAAAGTATTTGTTAAGTGGCCATCACCCAGAATTCACTTACCCTCTACTTCTTTACTGGGAAAGTCACAAATCCACTGAATGGTCAACCTCTGGCCTTCAGGTACCATCACTTATTTTACTATTGTGTGCCATTCCACCAACTGGTGTTCCACTGTGTGCCTTTCACAGACTGTTAAGTCTAATGAAAAGGTATGGTCAAGACCTTAAACCCAGAAACCAGAAACAAACAGCACTAGATGCTTATCATAACAGGAATTCTCAGTGGCAGGGCCTCCTCCACCCAAGGTGAGTAAAAACATTCAAACAGTATAAAATGGTTTCTCTTCTCCAAAGTGAAGTGGGGCATGCAGAGCTGCCATCTATCAACCCCAACTCAGAGCAGTTTTGGCTGCCCAGGGAGACTGGCTGTGATAAGACTTCTACTCCTGCTGTTTTGGACTCTGTGCTATGTAAGTTTCAAGGAGATTATTTGCCCTTTCTGCACACGTTATTCTGTGCAATAAAGGGATCATTTCCTGGAAGTTTCTGTTGTGTCCTGAACTTGTGTTCCCAGGACACACTTTTGTAAAACTTGCTCCTCAACCTCTTTATTGGATGTCATCTCTTAGTTGACCAAAAAAAAAGGTAAATTTTAAGGCACTTACTATCTAGTTCTGCCTCCTGAGAAACCTGAAGTTCCTGGAAAATATTTCTCACAGTGATATGAATATTTTGATGTGTCAGAGAGCCAAAAATTTCACTGACCTCTGCTTTGTACAGACCTGTTTCAGACCAATTATGATTAAAATGGGAGCACAGTGAATGGGGCTAAGGTATAGCACCCTAAACATGCATATTCATTATTTGCAAATGTTAAGGGCAGTAAAAAGATAGGGATGCATACTTGGATACTAATATTGGATATCCAGGACCCACTGCCACAATTACTTGTGGTCACAACCTACATCTTCTTTCTTTTGTTGGGTTGAGGAATAATATGTGTAGTGGAAGAGAGTGGAGCAAATTTTTAAATTAAACTATGGGATAAAATACTTTATTCTTTATCCATAAGATGGTTCTTTGCTTTCCTTTGCACTCTGTATTTTTCCCTATCACATCTCCTGATTCTTCATCCTTCTTTGACTCTTGCTTTCTGTGACCCTTTTTCCCTCTGGCTCTTAGTCTTTCCCTCATTGTCTAACTCTTCCTCTCACTATTATTTTTCAAACATACATATGAAATGCTTATTTATTTGTTGGTGCATCCAGTAGATCCATTTCATAGTCAGCACAGGAACTGATCATGTCAGTGACTTCCCCTTTACCTGTTTATTACTCAGCATTGTATGAGCTCTACCTGTATGGTTGGAGTCTGATACTTGGTATGGCAATGGAGGTGAAATGTTACAGGGAGATTGCAGGGAGCATGAAGGCTTGGGTTTTGGTCCTGGGCCATACTGATGGCTCTCAGTCAAACTCTACCTCCCACCCTACTCTGAAGTGCACAAAGGAGAATAATGCTGACTTATCTTACTTACCTCAAGAGATATTATATGACCAAATGAACAAAATTTTTTAAATAAAAAATGAAACAAGGATATAATTAGAGATTGCATCATTTAGTTAAACTAAAGTGAGAGAGACTATAGAAGGCTGGTATTAAGCAAGTTATGTGACTGAGGAAGTCTAGTAAGGCTTTTATGAGAAGATGGTATTTTAACTTGGTTCTCTCTCCACAGGTAAAATTGGAGATTTGAGGCCATAGCAGAGGAAAAAGCATTAAAGTGTTGTGAAAAAATAAGAGAAAATGGGACTCTCATGGTATATTTATGAGGCACATCAAATGTCATGCTTGATTAGAGCAAGCTTTAGCAGAAACATGAGGAGGAAGAGTGAACAATAGATTATGGTGAAGTGTTAGAGGACTTAAATGCTTTGTGAGTATCTCAAATATTAATTTTAAAACCATAATTAGTATCCATATTTTAAGTTATGAGTCATCACATTTTTCAAATGTCAATATTTCCTTTCAAAGGATGGCAAGTGGAAGAAAATGTCAAGGAAGGAAAGAATGAGGTAACTCAATAAAGACCAGTCAGGATCCACTTAAAATTCCAAGAGTGGCCATTTGTGATGTTGGCATTTATGAAATCTCAATCTGAATTTCTGGTATTTATGAGTTTATGTTTCTTACAATGAAAACTCACAAAGATATCTTATCCAAAGTACTATTTTTCTCCACTAAATGGACAGAGTTTATTTAAAAGTTAATGAATACTAAACACCATGTGAGAGGATTATTATATTCTGTGTTTTAGGAATATAAAAATGATAAAGTTGAGAGGATTTCTTCTTGATCCCTCTCTTTTGCAAATACCTATATTCAGAATTGTATCAAAACTATCTTGACCAAGATCAAGATATATGTTTGCCAGAGGAAGTACTAGAATCCAAATCTTTGGGTTCACTAATTTGATGTTGTCTCATGGAGATTTAAAAGATATTTTGATTATTTTTTAAGAAAGGAAGTGCCAAGTCTGAATACACTGATGAGTCATACTTGGAATGCCAGTCTTTATTTTGTTGAAGCCACAAAGAATCCAGTGAGTTTCTAAGTGCAGGGAAGAGAAAAACAGATGTCTGCAATGGGGCTCTGATATCTTGAAGGAGGTAGTCACATCATTACAGTTAATCTCAAAGTCTTTTGGACAGTATGCCTTAAAAATAATGCTGGCAAAATGCTGTTAAATATATCTGAATGTATTTTGGTCTTAGGTATTAGGTACTGAAAAAATCTTAATAGAAGCTGCTTTCATTTTTCTATGCCTCCAATTTTTCTATTTTGCCAATAGAATAATTTCAAATTTTCATAACCTGGCTTATATGGCATTTAACCATGAGGGCAACTTACTTTCCTAAGCTTTTCTACCATCAATTTTTAGACTGGGTATACTAGAGGTTTCATATTGTTCTACTTGCTTGATGTGGCAAAGTATTTTTGCAAAACCTGTCATTTCATTTTTCTTATCTCAGTGCCCTCATTCTTCTGCTTTTCAGATCTCTGGTTCTCAAACTTTTCATAATCAGAGTTCTCTTTAATTTCTGTCACATGACCCCTTATTTTGCTGCCATTCCCCACATTTTATTCATTTGTCTCTTTAATATTTTTTTAAAGATGTTTAAAAATGTTCACCCTAATCTCTGTTCACCATGGGACAACCAGTATCATCCACAGTTGTGATATGATTTCAGGCACCCAGAAAAGGAAATTAATATTTTAATAAAGTTATGCAGCTTTATAATGGGTAAATGGACAATTTTAATGAATATTTTCCAAACATTGAAAATCTAGTAGTAAGCACTCTTATTGCAGGAACTATATGGTTTGTACATATTAAATTATTTAAATTTCATAGCAACACCAAAAGGTAGATTGTTTTACAATTTCTATATTCAGGCAAATAAAATTAAGCTTAGAGATATCAAGGATCTTTTTAAATGACACTGTTGGACGGTAGGGTGAGGTGGGGTTGACTCTAGGTAGTATGGCTTCAGACACTAGCCATTGATAGCTGTGCTCACAGCTCTCATCAAAATTTCTGAATATTTGCATCTCAGAGAACCTGGTTTGAAACTTGATGTTTTCCACTTAAATTTGCAGCTCATCTCTTACATAATTTTGAATTCCTCACTGTCCAATTTGTACTTTAAGAATTTGTAGGCTTCTCTGCATATATTTTCTCCTCTTCTAATACATTCCACATGGTGCCTAACAGAATTAATGAACCTATCTACATTTATCTTAAAACTTATTTAAGACTTTAAGGAGAAGAGTATTTTCGCCCATTCCTCACAATATCTCCAGTTTATTTTAATTCAATATTTAAAACAAAAGATAAATGTGGAATTATGCAAGAAAATGGCATACATCCAATAATTTTATTTCTTTATTTTGAAAAAATGAACTAAATTACAATGGGAAAATTGACTGGATAATCTAAAAAAAGAAAAACAATGACAGTAGAAGATAAATAAAAACACAAAAAGAAAAAACAATTTTATAACAGTGGTAAAAGCAGAGGCTGATA
This sequence comes from Tolypeutes matacus, assembly GCA_026826555.1. NCBI lineage: Eukaryota > Metazoa > Chordata > Mammalia > Cingulata > Chlamyphoridae > Tolypeutes > Tolypeutes matacus. The sequence goes on along the minus strand of JAKSZT010020697.1, from coordinate 1,218,682 downwards.
CATGCATGGTATTTACTCTGAGCCAGATCTTTTTTCATTAATCAGCACAGGATATATGATTATGTCTTAAGAAGCTTGGCTAACATCATAGCTAGTAAATAATGGTGGTGGGATTTGAATTCAAGCCACCTAGCTCCAGTAGCTGAAATCTTAACTAAGACATGTAATAGTTATTTTGCTAGATTAATATTTATCTTAAGTAAAATAATGATTCAAATATATGAGCTGAAAAAAATGAAGGAAAACATTTTTTAAAGAAGTGCATATAATAAAAAAATTTGTTGGTAATACTTTTAAATGAAAATAATAAAAATATAATTTTATTGCTATTAACCTGAGATAATAAGATAACATCACAAGACAGCCTGCATTTTGCATATGTATCAATTTCTCTGCAAAATCTTGAAACCTTGAAACATTGGCCTATCTTGTATATTAGAAAAGATATTCATATAAAATCTAGACAAATATGCTTATAGAAAATTTCTGAAAGGATATATAAGAAATAAAGTGGTTGTATCTAGAACATAGGATTATCAATTCAAAAAATTGGGAGAGATATTTTTATTTCTTTTCTCATATTTTTCTCCTTATCTGGAATTACTATCACAATCATGTATAATTCTGTAATAAAATATAGTTAATAAAAGGGTACAAAATACTGAAAAATAAATTTTATATCAATAATAATGAAAATCCCAGCAAATGCAACAACAATGCACTTGGAAAATTATTCTATACATGCTTATAGGATTATTAATGAAGGTTAAAAATTAGAGACAACATAAATACCTCAATGGAAAAGTGATCAAATAAATGCTTTTATTAAAATATATGAATTATCACACCATTAAATTGGTAATAAAATATTAAAATGATAACAACATGCAAAACCTGCTTATAATAATTTTAAGTGAAAATCTGATTCAAAATAATATTATCTGATTATTTCAATAAATAAATTGTATGTGTAGATGAACAAAGACTTAAAATGGAAAAATCATAAAATTATATTTTGGAATTATACAATATCTTTTGAATGTTTTTAGAGGAAATCTGTGAAATTCAGCATAAATCATTGCCTGTTTGTTAGAAAATACAAATGCTTTGGTCCAACCCAGTGGTGTTTTGAATCAATAAATAAATCTGGGAGAGATCTGGGCATCTGCAGAATTACAAAAATTCTAGAGGATTCTGGTAAACTCCTATGGCATTTAGAAAAAACAGATTATAGAGCAGAAATAAGAAATTCAAAGTTGAGCCCACTGATCTCAGCAAGATGTGAATCATTTTCTTCTCTTGCAGGTTAAACTTTTTTTTCAATTGCATTCTACCTATAGCTATTGATATGGCAATGAATAAGAGTGTGGCTGAGAAGTAGAAAGCAATATTTGGGATCTTGATTCTTTACCTTATAACTCTGTTGGGGAACTTTCTTATTATGGTGACTATTCAGGCAAGCAAGACACTTGGGAGTCCCATGTACTTCTTTTCCTTCTACCTGTCCTTTGCTGATGCCTGCTTCTCTACAACCATGGCCCCCAGGTTGATTATAGATTCCCTTGTTGAGAAAAAGACTATTTCCTACAATGAGTGCATGACTCAGGTCTTTGCAGCCCATTTCTTTGGTTGTGTGGAGATCCTTGTGCTCATCCTCATGGCCTTTCATCATTATATAGCCTTTTGTAAACCACTGACATACATGGCCATCTTGAGACAGCATGTCTGCACTGCATTGTAGCTTGGTTGGGATCATGTACCCATTCTTCAGTACAGCTTTTCTTGGCTTTGAGGTTGCCCTTTTGTGGCCCTAATGTGTTTGATCACTATTTCTATGACTTGCAGCCCTTGTTGAAACTTTCCTGCATGAACACTTATGTCATAAATTTGCCAGTTGTGTCCAATAGTGGGGACATATATATGGGATGTTTCATAATCCTGTTTATCTCCTATATAGTTATTTTATATTCTCTGAAGTACAGAAGGAAAGCAAAAAGTTCTCTCTACATGTGCATTCCACTTTATCGTGGTTGTTATATTTTTTGTTCCATGTATATTTATATATACTCACCCACTAATCACATGTCCAGTGGACAAAATGGTGGCTGTATTTTATACAATTAGGACACCCTTGTTTAACCCTCTTATCTATACACTGAGGAATGCAGAAGTGAAAATTGCCATGCAAATTTATGGTGTAGCAAGAAAAATTCAGTGGATGAATAATGTATGGGGAAAGTAGTTTACACCTCATTGACATCTAGATTTTATTTGGACAGGAAAGATATAATATTTAAACTAGTAAAAAATCAAGATATCTGTATATATACATATATTTGGGATTGAATGTTATCATTCACAAAAAACATGTTCAGTCTTAACCCCTGGTCCTATTGAGTGTGAACCATATGTAATAGGACTTTCAAGTGGTTATTAAGTATGGTATGGCCAAACTGAATAAGTATGGACTTAATTCACTATTTCTGAAGTCCTTGTAAACTAAGGAAATTGTATACACAAGAGGAACCAGAGGAGAAGCCCAGAAGAGACAGATTCATTGAATGGTATATGTTGTAGCAGCCCTGGCAAACAAATATACACACACACATCCACACCCCAAGAATTCAACACATAAACGCAGATACATATATATATGTACATACATACATACATATATAAAATCACATTTAATATTCAGAGTATTGCATTAGACTATGTGTAATTAAAGCTTATAACCATTTTGAAAAACTTATGATGACCCTTATTAGAATTCTATCAACATAGCAATTACATGGTAATGAAGATTTCTGTTCAAAATATTTCTGGATAGAAATGTACTAAAAATGACAGAATGATTTTGTGTGTGCGTGTATGAATATATGTCTAAAAAATATTTTTCTAGAGTTTAATCTAGTCTCTCATGAATTTTGACACTTGAGTTAGTCCATAAGAGACTGGACAATTAAATAATCGAGGTTTTTTTCTTGCTAACCTATGGAATACTAGAGGATACTCCTAGAAGCTACTACTTTGTGAATCTGTCCCTGTGCCTATCTCACTAGGGACTCCTACAAGGATTGGACCTCAAAATATAATACATGTTGAAGATTCAGGGCAAACCTAGGACTTTCAATGAAAAAGCTTTAAAAATCCTGTGAAAGGTGAGAGACAAGACTTGATTTGGATATCTTTGGCAGTATCAGCCACCAGACTACCCTTCAGAGACTTTCACATTGCTCATTATGAAGAAGAGAGAGGAGGCCATCAGAGGATTTGATAGCTGAAATAAGCAGAAAGGAAGATAGATAACAATAAATGAGGAAGATAGAAAAATGTGAAAGATAAATGGCTCTTTTCTGCAGTTGGAAGCAAGGAGCATCATCTTCCTTATATGTCAAGGCTCACTTTTAATTATGAAAATATTTGTAGGAAGAAATGAAGTTTCCAGACATTCTTGTGTCATGTACTTAGAGAAACTTAGCTTCCTCTGCTGCCATGTTTGTGTTCAGTATCAAAAATGATGACATAAGCATGCATTTTTCTCCTAATAGTAACTTTAAACTCAAAATTCTAATTTCTTGTAATTACCCAAGAATTGAAAATTCAGTTCTAGTGTTGCTCAAACTTTGAACTTTTAATATAAGAATTTTTAAAAAATGTATGTTCCCATGTCAAAGGTAATCTAATGTAAATGTATTACATGCACACTCATGCCACCTTGAGTTATAATTCCAAAGAAACTTGCATCAGGAAATAGTACTCTATATGGCATTGGCTAGTTAGAGAATAACAAAATGAACTTCATAAGTAAATAAAGAATTTTAGTCAACTGAAGGATAATGTTATCACCTTATCCCAAAGTATTCCCAATAATTCAGACATAGAAAACTGGGGATAGAATAAACAATGTAATTCTCAAAGAGGATTATTTGCCAGAGCAGTAAGTGCCATATCCCCAACTGGCAATTTTTGCTGCATAACCATTCCAAATGAACAATACAATTTCACTAATTTAATGTCTTAAAGTTTTGTTTTAAAAAATTGAATATAATCCCACGAAGAATATATTTAAATGTAATTGGTTTTTAAGTAAGCAAGACATAAAACAAAACTTTAATTCTTGCCTCCCGGTTCTGCTTTAAACTTAATATAGTGGAAGTAAATATTTACTGTCTCTTATTGAAACCTCAGAAACCTCTTGGATCACACTTTGTAAATTCATATCTACTGTTCTAGTCAAAATTTCAGTTTTAATACTGTTAAATAAATATTAAATTATATATAATTTTCATCAATAATGTAGTTCAAGATAATTTCATTTTAAACAAAGGTTGCACATTACTCCCTCTTAAGAAACATTTGTTTGCACACATAAAAGATGAATTTTATAGACAAAAGCTTGTTCAAGTAAGCATCATCTACTAACAGAGAAAATTTGAAAGTGAATTATGACTCACTGATAATGGAGCTCCAGTGGTTACTTTAGAATAAGATGTAGTGGAAAGATCAGTAAGGGTACTACCAGGAGCATAGGAATAGAAGGTCAGAAAGGAAGACTTAAAATCAGAGACATCCAGACCCTGTAGTCAGGGCAGAGAGCTCAGGAGTTTGGTGCCTTGCCAGTGGGCACTACTTTGGAAATTTATGCTCCCCAGTGTGACAGAGTTGGATATAGTTGTGGTTTCCCTACACATGGCTCTTCTGGCCCTTCTATTTGAAACTATAATTAGTACTAAAGTTGATAGGTGTATGTCCAAGAGACTTAAATCTTTGGCTGTCCAAGTAACAGCTGGGCCCTGAAACTCAATGGAGTTGTAACACCTACTCTTCAGTTCATTATACTAACCCAGGACAACTAATAAGGAAATGATAGACATTGACCATCCCAAGGAACTGAGAGAGTCTACAACTACAAGCAAGAAAGTACCATCCATCTTCCCTATGGGACTGAAGGTCCCTCTCAATTAGAGGTGGAGTGGGCATCACCATCTGTGGCAGTTTGATGTAATTATGAATTCCAAAAATATAATTGAATCATGCTTGTAAACTGATCTGTTAATCTGGGCATGATTAGGTTAGGATTAGGGCATTGAGTCCCACCCCTTGGTGGGTGGGGAATTGAATATAAAAGGCAAGGCAAAGGACAGTTGAAGAAGTCTTTTGAGAAGCAGTTTTGATGTTGGAAAGAAGGCTCCAGGAGAAGAGAAGCAAGCCCTTCGCCTGATTGTCTGCAGCTGACCTTGTGGAGGAAACAGGAACTAAACCCAGAGAGAAATGCAGCCCCGGGAAGAGAGGAACCCCAGAAGCCTGAACCCTGGCAAACGCCGGCAGCTGTCTTGCTCTAACATGTGGCAATGGACTGTGGTGAGAGAAGAAACTTAACGCTTTATGGCCTGGTATCTGTGGACTTCTACCCCAAATAAATACCCTTTATAAAGACCAACCCATTTTTGGTATTTTACATTAGCACCCCTTTGGCTGACTAATACACCATCCTAGAATCCTCAGGATTGGGAAATGAACTATGGACCAAAGTAGACTTACTGGTGTTCTACTGTAGATTTATTGTGGTTCTAGCAATGTAAAAACTTGTATCACTGATGTGGAGACAGTGGCCATTGCAGGTTTTGAGGGCACGGAGAGAGAAAAACAGGTGTAATACAGGGGCATTTTCAGGACTTGGGAATTGTCCTGAATGACATTGCAATGACAGATAGAAGTCATTATGTAACTTGTAATAACCTACAAAATTGTGTGGGAGAGAGTGTAAACTACAATGTAAACAATAATCCATGCTTAGTGGCAATGCTCCAAAATGTGTTAATCAATTGTAATGAATGTACACACACTAATGAAGCATGTTAATATTGGAAAATGTGGGCGGTGTAGGGAACAAGGCATATGGGAATCCCCCTTTTTATGTAACATTTATGTAATCTAAGTATCTTTTAAAAAATAAAAAAATATTTTTTTAAAAAATTCAGTCTTTGATTGGGTTGAGCACTGGGAACCTCATAAAAGATTCAAGGCAGCTCTTATAAAATCCCCTTTTGATTTATATAGAAAAGGTATCCATTTTCAGTTTCCCCATATCTGCATTTATGTCTGAGTCTTCTTGGATTCAAAAGACCCACAAAATCCTTGAGAGAATCATCAATGGGTTGTCAAAAACAAAAAAAAAATTGGACTTGTTTGTGTTAAGTAATTTTGATACCAGTCACTTCAAATAATTAGCTGACTAAGGTGATATATGGATATTCTCTCTCTCTTTATATGCATATATATATATAATTTTGCAACCATTATTTATTAATCACATAGAGGTTCTTGGAATGGATACATGTTGAATAAGAGAGGCATGATCTCAATCATCATAGAAACTAAGTGTAGAGATATTCCTTAAAGTCTGCAGAATATACCAGTGTCTTTCCCTTAGTTGTGGCCCAATGTAGGGATTTCCTATTACTTTAACTTTTTATTTTATTACCTGACATAGAGCACAAAACTTCACTTTTTAACCACATTAAAGTGCACAATTCAGTAGTGTTATTTGTCTCTACATTATTTTGCTACCGTCACTGATATCTATTATCTCTTGTGATGGTTTACAACTATATAGACCTCAGAAAAATTATGTCCTTAAAGTTAATCCATTCCTGTGAGTGTAAATCTATTGTATGACCTTTGGATTAGGGTATTTCAGTTAAGGCTGAGCCCAAGGTAGGTCTTAATCTTACGAAGTCTTCATAAATGGATGAATAACAAGAGAGTGAGAATGAGAGAGAGAAAGCCATGGAAGCCAGAAGCTAAAGCAAGGATATCCAGAAGAGAATGGAGACACCAGCAGATATTGCCATGTGCCTTACCATATGACAGAGGAGTCCAGGATCACAACAGCCAGTCTTTGGGGAGAAAACATTGCCTGATAATGCATTGTTTTGGACATTTTCACAGCCTCAGAAATGTTAGCTTGTAAGTTGGTAAGTCCGCATTGGAAAAGCCAACCCATTTCTGGTATATTGTTTTCAGCAGCCTAGCAAAGGAAAACACTGTTACTTTTTATCACCTAAAATGGAAGCTACTTATCCACTAAGCTATAGCTCCCTCCTCCCATTCTGCTATCCCTGCTCTTCATAAGCTATATACCACCATCTGTCTCTGTGAGGTTTCTTCTAGTTGTTTCATATCAGTGAGATCATACATTATTTGTATTTTTGTACCTGGCTTATTTTACTCAACATGATGTCTTCAATGTTCATCCATGTTGTCACATGCAACAGAACTTCATACTGTTTAATGCCTGAATAACATTGCATTGTAAGATATACCACATGTTTTTTATCCACTCATCTGTTGATGGACACTTGGATTGTTTTGAGCTATTGAATATTGTAAGCAATGCTACTATAAATATTGGTATACAACTATATATTTGTGTCTCTGCTATCAATTCTTTCTATTCTTTTGGGTATATACCAAGAATAGGATTACCTGATTATATGATAATTCTGTTTTCAATTTTTTGAGGAAAAATCAAAGTGAGTTCCACAGTGGTTACATTATTCTAGTGTCACCAGTAATGTATAAAGGTTTGTATTTCTCCACATCCTTTGCCACACTTGTCATTTTCTTTCTTAATTTTAGTCATGCTAGTGGGTGTGACATTTTATCTCATTGTGGTTTTGATTTGCATTTCTCTATTACCAATAATGTTGAGAATCATATCATGTGCTTTTTGGTCAATTGTATATCTTCTTTAAAGAAATGTGTATGAAGGCCTTTGTTAATTTTTAAATTGTGTATTTATCTTTTTGTTGTTGATAAAAAGCAGTTCTTTATATTTTCTGAATATTGAAACTTTAGCAGATATAGTGCTCTTAATTATTTTCTCCCATTCTATAGGTTCTTTTCATTATCTTGTTAGTGTTTTTTGATGAACAAAAGTTTATAATTTTGACAAACTCCATTTTATTTATTTATTTATTTTGTTTTTTGCATCATAGCTAAGAAATAAATACCAAACCCAAGGTTATGAAGGTTCACCCTATATTTTCTCCTAGGAGATTTATGATTTTATCTCTTATGATTAGGTCAATTACTCTTTCAGAATTCATTTTTGTACAAAGTGTAAGATAGGGTCTAACTTCATTTTTTTGTTGTTTTGCATGTGGATATCCAGTTTACATAAAACCATTTGTTGAAGAGACCATTCTGTCCCCAATTAATATACTTGACAGCCTTGTCAAAAATCAATTGGTCAAAGAGGTGTATGTTCATTTCTGAAATCTGCATTCTATTCCATTGTTCTGTGTCTATCTTTATGGCATTTACCACACTGTTTTCATTATTGTTGATTTGCAGTAAGTTTTGAAATTAGGAATTGTGAGACTTCCAACTTTATTCTTCCTTTGTAATATTGATTTGGATATTTGGGGACTTTGGCAATTCCATATGAATTTGAGGATTGACTTTTCCACTTATTCCACAAAGGCTGCTAGGATTTTCTTGGCTTCATAATATGAGTTAGGAAGAGTTCTTTCCTCTTCAATTCTTTAAAGAAGTTTGAGAAGGATTGGTGTAAATCTTTAAATGTTTGGTAAAATTCACCTGTGAAGCCATCTAGTCCTGGACTTATCCTCATTGAGATGTTTTTGATTACTAACTCAATATCTTTACCAGTTATATGTCTGTGGAGATCTTCTAATACTACTTGAATCAGTTAAGGTAAGTTATGTGTTTCTATGAATTTTTTCATTTCCTCTAGATTATCTAATTTGTTAGCATACACTTGTTCATAGCATTGTGATATAATCTTTTTTATTTCTTTAAAATCTGTTGTAATGTCCACATTTCAGTTTTGATTTTAGTTATTTGTATACTCTTTCTTCTTTTTTCATTGGTTTAGCTAAAGTTTTGCCAATTTTATTGACTTTTTTCAAAAAATCAACTTTTGTTTTCTTTGCTTATCTTGTTTTCCCATACTCTATCTCATTTATCTCCACTCTAATCTGTATTATTTCCTTCCTTCTACTTAATTTAGGTTGAATTTGCTCTTACTGTCTAGTTATTCCAAATATGAAGTCAGCTTAATGATTGGAGATCTTTTTTCTTTTTTAATATAGGTATTCATAGCTATGAATTCCCTTCTAAACATTGCCTTCACTGCAACCTATACATTTTGGTATGTTGTGTTTTCATTTTCATTCTTCTCAAGTTATTTCCTAATTTCTCTTCTAATTTCTTTTTTAACCCATTCATTGTTTCCACTTCTACTTATTTGTGGATATTCCAATTTTCCTTCTTTTATTGATTTTTAGTTTCATCCCATTATGGTCAGAGAAGATGCTTTATATAATTTCAGTCTTCTTAAATTCACTGAGATTTGTTTTGTGACTTAACATGTGAGCTATCTTGGAGAATTATCACAAGCACTTTAAAAGAATGTGTATTCTATTGTTGGATGCAGTGCATTGTGTATGTCTATTAGGACTATTACATGGGTAGTTTTATTCAAGATCTCCTTTTTCTTATTGATCTTCTGTCTAGATGTTCTATCTATTTTTTAAGGTGGTGTATTGAAGTCTCCAACTATTATTGTACAGATATCTATTTCTCACTTCAGTTTTGTCAATATTTGTCTTTTTGATTTTGGGTCACTGTGAGGATTTTTCTCATTTTAAATTTCTCTTATTATTTCAATTTGGAATAGGATGGGATAAGGTTAAAGTTTTCTCTCAAATTAAATATTTATATAACAACCTCACTTCTAGCTGATATTTCTGTTTGTTGGATTGCCATCATGTTATGGTTATTTGAGTTCTTGGTACTTCTCTGATCATACTTCCTGGTTGGCTTTATAATCTCCTCTTCAATAACTTCCTGTCTTTAAAAACAAATGTAAATGGAATTTTCTCCTTGACTCATTCTTCTAATATTGCCATTAGTTTTATTTGGGGAATCACATTTTTCCCTGGCTTGAAGTAATACTCATAGGGTTATATTTACCCCAATCACATCTTATGGGGAATTCAACTGATTGTTGTATCAAATCAGGGCTCTTTAATTTGACATGCAAAGGCTGCCAATTATGTATTATCATATCATATTACTTCCTGATCACAATATGTTTTCTAGATATTCTAAATTTTTTGAGACCACTATCAAATCCTTTATCTATTCATTATTTATTACTGCTGTGTAATAAATAACCATATAAATTCAGTCACATGAAACACTTTTTCCTTTGGTCCATGATTCAGCTAGACTATGTATCTAATTTCAGTTGAGCCTCACTGATGCATCTTTAGATAGTTGTAGGTTGGGTAGGTGGTAGGTGGCTGTACTGATGTTGGATCTTTCAAATGTTTGAAGGTCATCTGACTGTAGTCAGATTAAACATGATCTTGACCAGGAGAGCTGTGCTCTCACCAGGATGGTCCATCAAGCAACAGGCTTACAGAATAGTGTAGAAAAACATTATGGTCTCCCAGGTATCAAAATAATTTTCCGGAGTTATCCTTATAAACTATTCAAAGGAAATAAAAATAACTCTTTGCCAGTGAATGGAAAAAAGTGATTATAAAATCTGCAAAAAGTGAATGACTATAAAGGGGCATGATGATATATTTTTTGGCACAATAGAAAAATTCCACATCATGATTGTGGTGGCAGTTACATGGGTGTATACATTTATCAAAACTCATCTAATTAGATTTTGAAAATGGTCCATTTTGCTTTATGTAAATTATGCCTTAAGGTTTATTTAAAAATAAAAATGTATAATTTATTTTTCTTTCCACTCCCTCTTTTTTGTACCATCCTTTACCTGACTAATCAATTTCAAACTAGTGAGAAATTGTTCAAATGTTAATTAGCACTTTTCTCTATACTTATTTATATCATAATATGCTTTAATAAAATTTTTAGGATTAATAATAATTATAATTAATAACACATTTTTTCAGTAAAGAAAACTCCAGAAAGTAAATAAGCTTATGAAAGTCACAGAAACTTAAGTGATAGAGACAGAGTTCAATTATATCAATTATATATTTGAGACTTTACCAAGATTCAAAGTTTTGACTTGCATTAGAAAAGATTTGTGTTAAAGGACCAAGCCTTTGGTAACTGTTAGTAGTCTACACATAAAATGATTTTGAAAGTATACCTTGCTTGGAGCAGGGTCTGAGGGTAGAGTAGGGACAGAGATGTGATGACATGAGCCCTTGCTTACTAAAATAGATGTCCCTAAGGATGGGAGAGGAGGACAGGAGGATCCTGAGGATGAAATCTGCCTGCTGATAGCCTAGCCTGGGATTAATTAGCCTTATGATTTGTTGTGCTTCTGGACTAACTATGCCTTAAAAGAAGCCATTGAGCATATCCTGTGGAGTTGGGAGGGGAATGGTATAAATCTTGGGTTTCTGGGGGCTGAAAGGCAATTCTGATCATTTGTGAACTATTATGAAATTCCTAAAAATATCTGATGAAGGAAAAATAATTTTAATTCATCTTTTCTGACAAGGAACATTTTGGGGTAATAGAGTTAACTTTAGAAATGTTTCTACCATAGAATAATTGGACTATTACCTTTTCTCCTGGAGATTTATAAGAGTAGAAGTAGGAACTTCACTTTCTTCCCACCAGTATCACAGACTCTTTCATAATATTTAACTCAGGCCTTTTAAGAAAGGTTGGTTCTCTATGGTCAAGCTTCCTTCCCATAGCTCCTGAAATACAAAGCAACAGTGACTTTTTCTGAAGAATAATTTACTTGTTTCAATTGCTCTGCCCTTGATTTATCTACAAACTTAACAAGAATTGTAAAAGAGTACTATGAGATTCTATTGGATGTCATCTCTTTGCACACAAGAAGATAAGTAAGTTTATAAGCCCAAATGAAATATTTCCTTTTTCTTGCCTCAAATTCAGGAAAAGGTTTAAGAGAAATTGTCATCATCTAGTTATGTCTCCTGAGAAATCTGAAATTTTGGGGACAACTTCTCACAACAATGTAAATATTCTGATGCTTCAGGGATTGTCACCTTTCACTGGTGTTTGCTAGAAGGAGACTTTCTCAGACCAATTTTGATTAAAAAGAGATCAAAGGGAAGGCGACAGAGATATAACACTCTTAACAGGCAGATTCCTTATCTGCAAAGGTTCAGGAAAGGAAAAGGGGAGGAATGCTTACTTGGATACTAATATTGGGTTCCCAAAACCCACTGCCACACATACATATGGCCCAAAGCACTCAAAGTATTTTTTTTTTATTCCTAATATGGTTCTTTTTTTTTTTTTTTTTAGATATTTTTTTTTTTGAGTTTTCTGCATTGCCAGTATAAAAACACCAAGCCTTCATAACCTGGTTTTATAGACTTTGCCTATGAGGACAATTTATTTTCCAAAGATTTACTACCACAGCTATTTAGTCTGGCAAAACTAGAGACCTCATATTGATTTTCCTGATATGACATAAGCTCTAACTTTTCCATTAAACTGATGATTTCATTTTCTCATTGATATGCTCTCATTCTTTTGTTTTTTGTATATCTGGATTTCAAAGTTTTCACAACAAAGGACCTAATTTTGTTGTTACTTTCCTCTCATCATGGATCCCTTGGATTGATACTGTTTTGCAATTTTTTATTATTTTTTTCTTTTGTTTTGTTTTTCTTTATTAAAGACTTTTAGAAAGGTCCATTCTAGCTTCTGATCACCATGAGAAACCAGTGTCATCCAGAAACCTCATGTCATTTCAGTCACTCAGCCAAGGATTTTCATGTCTTAATGTAGTTCTGCAGCTTTATTTTGGGTACATGGGTATTTTTTGAATTCATATTTTTCAAAATTTAAAATAAGTCTTGGAAATAAGTAGTAACAACTTTTATTGCAGGAACTGGCTACCTGCATCATCTGTATGTTTTGCATATTTTACATTATTTAACCTTCACAATTAATCCTGAAAGGTATAGTGTTTTATTATTTCTGCTTTACAGATGAAAACAATAAAACATGGAAATATCAAGGGACATATTAAATGTCACACCAATGAAAGTCAGCGGGTCAGGGTTGACTCTAGGTAGTGTGGTTTCTGACTTTAGACATTGATCACCATGTTCACAAATTCTCATCAAAATTTTGAATGTTTACAACTCAGAGAAACTGGGTTGAAATCTGACTTGGTCCGATTAAAGTTATAGCTTATCTCTTACATAATTTTAATACCTTGCTGTTCAACCTGTACATCTGTATTTAGGAATTTGTACTCCTCTCTTTGCAGATGATTTCTACTCTTCTAATACATCCCATATAGTGCATCACAGAATTAATTATCATATCTACATTTGTCTTTAAACTCATATTAATATGTTAAGAACAGGGGAGCATTTTCCCCATTCCTAGAAATAGCTCCAGCTAGTTTTGATTCAACATATGAAACAAAGAAAATCATGGAATTATGTAAGAAAACAGAACAAATATTCTAATTTTATATATTAGAAAACAGTGGACTAAATAAGAATGTGAAAATTCTCAGTTTGGACTGTATAAAAAACAACAATGACAGTAAAAGAAATAAAAACACAGAGGAAAAAACAAAGGCTTAGACGTACATAGTGTATATTATGAGTCAGATATTTTAAAAATTTAATCTGCACAGTAATTCTAATTTTGTCTAAAGTGAATTCACTAATATTACAGCTGGTAAATAGTGGAGTTTAGATTTGAACTTAGATCATTTGGCTTCAACAGTTGAACTCCTAAATAAGATATATAATAATTATTTTACTATGATAATATCCATCTTATGTATATTTACAGGATTAAAAATGATGAACTGATATAAGATAAATCACTCTTGGAAGTTAAATATTTTTCAGAAAATAAATGTATAAGAATATAAAATGTTTGATAATTTTTTTTTGTGAAATAAGTGTATCATATATAACTGTATTGCTATCAACATAGTGAGATAATGGGATAAAAGCACAAGCAGCCTGTTTTTTTGCCTATCAGTTTTCCTATAGAACATCAATATTGAAACTTTGGCCTTATTTGGCCTTAGGTAAAAAAGATATAGATATATACACATATGCAAAATACTTAGAAAAATTATGGAGGATATATAATAAAAAAATCTTATATCTAGAACATAGGATTATCAATTCAAATGATTGATATGTTTTGATTTTTCTTCTCACCCTTCTTATTATTGAATATTTTATCATAATCCTGTAATATTGGATAGTAAAATATAGTTCATAAAAGGATATGATAATATGTAACATAGTTTTAAAAATATATCAATAACAATGAACATAGGCAATAGGGACAATATTGCCCTTGGAAAATTTATGGTGTAGGAAGTGAGAAATTCATTGGATAAATAATTTATGGAGACCCTAGTTTATTCTTCCTTACCATCTTAGGTTTTGTTATATGGACTGGAAAGTTAAAATATCCTTACCAGGAAAAAGCAATCTGTGGATGTCTCATAATTGAACAAACTCCCGTGACTTTTAATTTAATTCCATCTACATTTGGCCATGTCACATGGTAATTTAGCTTCATGTTCAAATTTTTTTCATAAAGAAATGTGTTGCTTATCAAGAAAATGATTGTGTGTGTGAATAGGTATGTGTACACCAAATTCCCTTTCTTGTCCCTTATAGAATTTGTGAACATGAGCTAGTCTATAACAGACTGTATGCTTAAAGAATCAAAGTTGTCTTGTCACCCAGAGGAGTAGAGAGAATGATATTCAAAGATACTATTTTTTAAATTTATATCTGAGCCTGCCTCACTGGAGATCTTATATGGATGGACCCTCAAACTTCAGTAAAATTTGGAAAGTTCAGTGCCAATCTAGACTTTGACTAAAAAGGCTTTTAAAATCTTGTGAATAGTGAGAGAGGGGACTTACATTTGGATGCCTTAGACAATATCAGCCATTCAGCTGTCCTCCTGAGACTTGCATATTGCTTTTTACAATGGAGAAGGAGGAAACAATGAGAGTATATTTGGCAGCTGGAATAAGCAGAAGGGAGACTAGAGAACAATAATTGCTGAAGAAAAATGTTAAAGATAAGTAGTCTTTTTTTTTTTCCACTTGGAGAGCAGGAGCTTTAATTTCCTTATATTTAAGGACTCACTTTTATCTATGATCATATTTGCAGGGAAAAAATAAAGTTTCAAGATAGTTCTATATCATGTACCTAGAGTAGCTTAGCTTCCTCTTCTGTCATGTTTGATTTGGTTATCGGGAATGATTAAATAAATATATTTTTATTCCTAACACGAACTCTAACTCAAAATCTGATTTTTTTTGCAATTATCAAAGAATTGAAAATTCAGCTCTACTGTTTCTCAAGCTTTGACTTTTTAGTTTTATATGAGACTCTTTTAAAGCACATATTTCCATGCTGAAATTAATCTAATCTATATGCATTACATGCACAGACATGCAAACTCATAAACACATAATCAGGTAATGACATGCTATATCAGGACTGAGTTGTTATATCAATGACAGTGGCACCAGAAAGTACTGTTATAAGTGACATTGAACACGATGAACTTCATATGCAAATGAAGAATTTTAGTTAACTGAAAGCAAAATGTTATCATGTTGCTTCAAAGGATTCCCAATAATTCAGATACTGTATAGAAAATTGGTGATATAATAAATATTTAACTCTTAAAGAGGACATTTAACAGAGCTGTCAGTACCATATTCACAACTGATATTCTTGCTTCATACCCCCCACAAATGAACACTCACAATTTTCCTAATTTTATGTCTTATATTTCTGTTTTAAAAACATTTGACTTTAATCTCATAAACAATATATTTAAGTAAAATTGGTACTTAAGTAAGAAAGACACAATCAAAACAAAACTTTAATTCTTGTTTTCCAGTGTTCATTCAAACTTAATATAGTGGAAGTATAGTAGAAGTATAATGATATAATAGATTTTGTCTCTGAAGAAAACTCAGAAAGCTTAATGAATTTTCTTGGACCATATTTTTTCATTTCACATCTACTGCATCTAGTCAAAATTTCTATATTAACATGTTGTTATATAAGGAAAGTTAAATCATAGATATTTGTATCAACAGTGGATTTCAAGATTATTTTTTTCATTAAAAATGTGGTTATACATTACTCCAACTTTAGAATCATTTGTTTGCACACATAAAAGATACATTTTGGGGAAAAAGTGTTTTAAAATTAAGCCTTATCACTAACCATGGAAAATTTCAAAGTGAATTACAATGATGAGATCTGATAATGGAGTTCAGATGGTGAGGAGCAAAGACTGATTTTTTTTTTTTTTTTTGTAAAGTGATATATAAATATATATGCATATATGTGCATTTGCTTACAAAAATGTTATATATATATATATATATATAAATATATTTTAAAAGGTGCTTAAATTACCGAAAATATTATATGGAACCCCCTGGGATTCCCATGTTACCCACCTCCCACATCTCCCACCACATCCCACACAAACATCTCCCACAAGTGTGGCCACCACCCTCAATGGACTTACACATTTTGAAAGGGTAACAGGAAAAGAGCAGAATGGGTACTACACTAGAAACTTAGTAAATGAGGGAAAGAGGCTGGAAAATGAGTCTCTAATTAAGAAGGACTCCAGGTACATAAGAAAACATAAAAGTCATCTATTATAAAATCCATTGTGATTTATATGGTTAAGGAAGCCATTTTCAGTTTGTCCAGGTCTGCATTCATTGCTGAAGTTTTTGCACAAAAGTGACCCACAGTATCCTCGAGATAATCATCACAAGATTGTCAACAAAAAAAATAGGGTTGCTTAGTGTTTACGGAAGTATAATACCTGTCACTCCAAATAACACAATAACCATAAGGGAATATTTGGGACTCACTCTCCATAGAATAAATACCACAGGCGTGCCTCTCCACACCCCACTATACCATGAATCAGAGGGAGAGGATAAGACTGCAGCACTGGAGCTATATTGTCAGTGTTTGAAGAAGTTGGACTGACCTAAGGAATTTCAGTGGGTCTTTAATTTCTTTCAGTGACATTTTACATTTTTTCTGTATAATTCTTTTATATCCTTGGTTAAATGATTTATAGCTATTTGATTCTTTTCATTATTATTGTTAATGGAATTTTTTTCTTGATTTCCTCTTCAGATTGTTCATTACCAGTATATGGAAACACTACTGAGTTTTGCAGCTGATCTAGGATTCCAACTTGCCAAATTGCTGAACCCATTTATTAACTCTAGTAGCTTTGTGGTGGATTTTTCAGTTTTCTATATATAGGATCATATCATCTTCAAATAATGAATGCTTTACTTATTCCTTCCTAATTTGGATGCTTTTATATTTATTATTTATTCTAACCTATAGAATGATTCATGTTCACTAGAGAAAAATGTATTCTGCTGCTGTTGAAGTGTTCTATATGTGTCTATTAGATCTAGTTCATTAATACTATCATTAATTTTTCTATTTCCTTATTGGTCTTCTGGATGTTCTATTTTTAAATTGTGAATGGGTGTCAACTACTGTTAATGTAGAATGTCTATTTGTCTTCAAACTTGTCAATAATTACTTTATTTGTTTTGGGTCTTTGCTGTCAGGTGCCTATATATTTATAATTCTAATAGCTTCTTGTTGAATTGACACATTTATCCATACATAGTGACTATCTTTGTCCCTCATAAAAGTTTTTGACTTAAAGTCTCTTTTATCTTATATTGGTATGGCTACCACAGCTGTTGTTTGTTTTCTATTTGTATGACATATTTTTCACATTCAACTTACTTGTGTCTTTGAATCTAAGGTGAGTGTCTTGTAAACAGAATATATTTGGCTCATGCTTTTTAACCATTCTTCCCATCTCTGCATTTTGACTGCAGAGCTTAATTCCATTTACTTTTAAAGTAACTAATTTTAAAGCAGAACTTTCTTTAGCCATTTTGCAATTTGTTCTCTATAATTCTTTTACATTTTCTCTCCCTCAATTCTTCCATAAATGCCTATGTTCATATTTTTTAAATTTTTTGTATTGTACCATTTAATTCCCTTTTTATCTATAAAGAGGTCCAAATGGGTCTTTAATGCAGTCTATCAACCCCAATTGCTCACTCCATGAGGGGTATTTTTTTTTCATTTGTATATTTTAATTAATTTAATCTTTAATAGTATACACACATACTACTTCACATTCTATATATGTTCATGTTGGTCCCACTTCCTGGAATGTCTTACACTTTGGCAAAGTTGGAAACATCTTCCTCATGTTTTCAGAGTGAACTTAGGTATCATCTTCTCTTGGAAGCTTTCTGCTTACCCAAATGCTGGGCCAAGTGAATTTCATCTGTACTCCCTTAGTAGCTGTAAATTCCTTCATCACTATATGTATGTATTGTTGCCGGTCAGGCTCTGGGTCCGTGAAAACGGTGCCGCAGATGAGAAAGAAAGAATAAGACAAAGAGAAGGAGAACTGGGATCAGGGGACTCTCCGTCAGATATGCAGAGAAGACCCTGCCACCTCATAAGGTGTGGCTTTTATTTTGGCTTTAGAACAAAGAAAATATGTATGTACATATACAAAGTCAATAGATACTTGACAGTTTACATTTTACTAAAATGAGCAAGTCTTAAAAGTTGATGGCTCAGTTCCTCTTTTTCTTCCTGAAATTCAGACATTGTAAATCTTACAAGCTCAGGATGTTTCCCCACCCAGCTCCTATTAGCATGAGACCGGAGGGCTTGTTTCCTACATTCCAGGGTGACCTTCTATTCTTTCAGTTGCCATGGCCTTTAATTGAAACTCCATCAATGTATTATATATAAATTAATTAATTTGTATGCCTTTTCTTTTGGTTTTGCATTTCTTGTCCTAAGGAATTTTGGTATAGAGGAACTTAAGAGCCCAGAGCCAGAATTTGTGTATTTGGAATTGGACTTAGAAATCTATAAATTATGTGTTTTTGAAAATATTTAATCTCAGTGTGCCCCAGTTGGCTCATCAATAAAATGGGTAAGGTAGAAGTAGTGAAACTATAGGTTTTTGATGAGTATCAAATAGATTAATATTTATAAAATGCTTAGAAAATTACCTAGGATAGGATAAGTGCTCAATAGATATTAGTCACTATTCTCATGAATGTGTTCATAAGTTGCAACAGTCTCTGACACAATAGGCAGAATCAGTAATGTTTAAATAAACAAATATTTAAAAAACTCTGATAATCTTTACAAATGTTAAAAAACAGTTATCGGAGGGCGGCCAAGATGGCGTTAGTGTAGGAGGCACACACTGCAAGCTCCCAGAGCAAGGCGGATTGTGGACGGGGTCCTGCCCGGGGGTCTGTGCTGTGCACGCGTGAAGTGAGAAGCTTGGGACATCTATCTGCGTGGATCAGCAGCGTGGACCGAACGGTGGAGATTCGTGAGTTTTGAGGCTGCCGGTGGAGGTTGGCACAGGTGGCTGAGCCCCGTGGTTAGGGAAAAAAAAATTAAATTAAATAAAACAGACATTTGGAGCTGTGGGCAGGGTGAAAAAGTTTTATTTTCTGGGGATCTGGCTGCCTGGTGCCCCTTGGACCTTGTGTGAACAGAACAAACGAGCTAATCAGCACCTGGTGAACCAGAGGAGGGATTTTGTTCGGGGAACAGAGCTGATTGCCCTAGCCACCCAGGGATAAGACCTGGGATGCTGCAGAGCCAGGAAGAAGGGACACTTCCCCAAAGAGGGAGGGTTCTTTTGGAAGACAGGGAAGGGTATTTTATATTTTTAGACATTGATCTGGCTGCCTGCACCGCCCCATAGCTTTGGGGAGCAGATAAGCTGACCTGAAGCAACATTAGGTTGAGAGCAGATGGGAATCTGCACTCAAACTGATTTACTGAGCAGCCCAGTGACGCTCGAGCTCAGCTCCAGAATGGGCAGAATCTGCCCTCTTTAGCACTTCTCACTGACTAACAACAGAGCTACAGCTAACCTGGGGAGTCCAGAAAGTGGGACGTGCTTGATTAATTTCCACGGGCCCAGCTAGAGTACCTTCCGTAAGGGGGTTGGTCTAGAGGAGGAATTATTTTGGATCCTGCATTTGGCTAAAAAAATAAAAATTAAAAAAAAAAGTGAGGTCACCTCAACAAATGAAAAATAAATTCTTTTTAATTTAATTCTGCTAAAGAAGCTGCTTTAGGACCTGCATATAGAACCCTGTGGGGAAATTGATTGAAAAACACAAGTAGGCAGGAAGGATCCACGTAGACCCCAGGGGAATCATTGACACCCCTTAGCTCTGTTTGACTGCTTGCCTGTGTGGATATTTAGTTTCTCTCTGTTACTTTCTGGTCTATTGCTATTATTTCCTCTTTCCTCCCCCCTTCCTTTTTCCTTCTATTATTTTTTTTTAAATAGGTGCTGCCAGCTTGTCGCTTCTTTGCTGGGCTTCTTTTTCAGTAATTTCCTACTCACTGTATATATTGATTCTGTATTACAAACTATAGCTTATCCTTCCTGCAACTTTCTGCCTTCTGTGTTCTGTTGTGGCTCTTAGAGACAACATTTTTTCATAGGCCCACAACTGAAGGGTGTCAAATTCTATTCCATCTATTTTGTTTTCTTCTTCTTCTTCTTCTTCTTCTTCTTCTTCTTCTTCTTCTTCTT
>JAKSZT010020697.1:991943-1184956 GCA_026826555.1 Tolypeutes matacus | reverse complement strand
ACCCATATGGACATAATCTATGGTAAAGGGATAGAGTGTGGTTGCATTTTGGGGGATGGGGCAGATGAGTGGTGGTGTTCCTGGGTTTGGTGGTGCAGCACTAGGGGGTGGGTGGATTAGGAAGGGCTGGTTCAAATCCCCAGGGCATGTAACTGTGAATCTTGACATTCCATGGGTAGGGAGAGGGGGATATCATGGGCCCTGGGGGCCTGGGGGGAAGGGAACAGTCAAGATCTAATGGGTTGTTTCGTGGTCATGGGGTATGTTTTTCATTACCTTACAGTAATGGACACAGGACATGGTAAATATCATCAAAATTATGAAACTGTATCATCTAAATTGTAAACTATAATGTAAATCACTGACAATGTTTAGTTGCTATATTTTGCTATTTGTATAACAGTTATAACAATGCTAACAACCAAAAAAAGGGGGGGGGTTAATATGGGGTGGGGAAGGGGGGGTCATTTGGTATCCGGGACTCTCCGGCACTCCGTGTGTGACTTTGCTGTGACCTAATACTTCTTTGAAAATTAAATGAAAAATTGGGAGACAATGGGGATTGAGAGGAGGAAGGTGTCATGGCACACCAGACATCCCATAACACAGTGATAAAAGGCAAAAAAAAAAAAAAAAGAAAAGAGAAACGAAAAAAAATGAATATATATATATATATATATATTTAAAGGCATTTCCTTTGCTTTTTTGCCCATTTTTTGAATGTCCCAATCCACTAATTATATTTTATTTTGTTTTGTTCTTTGTTTGATTATTTGTTTTTTTTTCCCTTCTCTTTTTTTTCCCCCTGAGTCTCCTTATGTTTGTCTCTTGCATGTAAGCTTATCATACTTGTTTTTTTTTTCCTAGTAAGTGTATTTGATTATTTTATGGACTAAATGTTCATGGAGGATTTGTATCACAGAAGGGTTACAATGGGTACTGCGGGGGATTATTGGGGGGGTGTCTGGGGGGTTTCATGGGGGTTGGTTCATCCGAATATACATGAAAGATATACAAAATCGTTCAAAGGATCGGGGGATGGGGCATCTTCACGATGGGTGGACAATCACACAATAAATGAGGGAATCTAAATTCCTAGCCTGGAGAACTCTTCCACTATCTCCAAGGGAGCAGCAATAGTCTTCTGAGTGTAGGGACAGTGCCTGTCAAAATAGGATGACCCACTGATTTTTTTTTTTATTTATTGATGACTACCTTTGTGAGTCTTTGCTCTTGTAAATGAGACTTAGCCTGCAGTTGTGGTGTGCCTAAGGGTTGCCACCTGAGTGCCTCCTTGTTGCTCAAATGTGGCCTCTCTAAGCCAAACTCAGCATATGATTGCATTACCTTCCCCTCAACGTGGGACATGACTCCCGGGGATGAGCCTCCCTGGCAATGAGGGATTAATACCAAGTGCCAACAGGCAATGCAACTGGAAAAAGACCTTGAATAAAAGGGGGAAATGGTAAAGACAAATGAGTTCAAGTGGCTAAGAGACTTCAAAGAGATTTGGGAGGTCATCCCAGAGGTAATTCTTACGCACACTTCAGTAGGAGCTCATAGAACATCTAAGTGCCTATCACCCCAAACAGAGGGTTTACTGAGAGCTCTGGAGACACCCAGGTCCTATATAAGGGTGGATAGCCCCAGAGACTGATGTCTTATCAGTGGGGTCTATTTTGGAATCTGTGCTCCTGAGAGTGACAGAATTAGACTCAAATAAGTCCTCCCTGCACATGGTTCATCAGTCCCTTCTATTCAAACCTATATGTGATGCTGGAGTTTTTAGGTATACTTCCAGAGACTGGAGCCTCCCGCCTACCTATGTGCCAGGTGTGCATGAAATCTTGGTGGAGCTGCAAATCCTACCCTACAGCTCAATGGACTCATCCAAGTCACCTGGTGAGGAGACAACGATGGGCAATGGCCATCCCAGGGAATGGACAGGGCCTGCATCTGCAGGCAGGATCATCCCACCCACCATATCCATGGGATATAAGCCCTCTCTCACTTGGAGTTGGAGTGGACATCACCATCCCAGTCCCCTCAGGATTGGGGGAAGAACTATGGACTAGAGTGGCCTTGATGGTGTTCTCTTGTTCACATATGGTGATTCTAACAATGGAAGAAATTATAACAATGAGGTGGAGCCAGTGGCCACTTGACACTTTTGGGGTAGGGAGGGGATGAGCAGTTGAAATACAGGCGCTTCTTTGGGAGCTAGAGGTTGTCCTGAGTACCGTTGTGGCAACGGATGTAGGCCAATTTAAATCAGCACACACCACTCAGAACTGAGTGGGAGAGAGTGTGGTCTACGGTGTGAACTGTGGTCTCTGGTTGGTGGCAAGGCTCCAGGATGTGTAAGTTCATTGAGGGTGGTGGGCCACACTTGTGGGAGATGTTTGTGTGGGATGTGGTGGGAGGTGTGGGAGGTGGGCAACATGGGAATCCCAGTGGATTCTGTGTAATATTTTGGGTAATCTAAGCACCTCTTAAAATATATGTATATATATATATATATAAGTAACATTTTTGTAAGCAAATACACATATATGCATATATATTTATATATCATTTTGCAAATGTTTGTATGTTTTGTGGGAATTTTGATTTCTACCCACAATAAAATAAATAAATAATTAATAAAAACAAAACAAAACAGAACAAAAAAAAAAACAGTTATCATCTTTAAAACAACCAAAATAATGTGGATTGTACAATAAAGTATTGGTTTCAATTAAAATATCTTTTTGAGATTTTGATTGGGACTTAACTCAGTTTATCATTTAATTTGGAAAAAACTAAAAACTTAAAAATATTGTATCTTTGTATCATAAATTTTTATATCTCACTTTATTCAGTTATTCCTGTTTGTCTTTTGTGATGTTTAATATTCATCATAAATATTTTACACATTTTTTATCCAGCTCCAAACTATCACAGCAATCAATAAATTCAAATCAATAAAATTCACATAATAATATGGAAGCCTATCTTCTCTTCAAAATCATCTTGTGGGGTAAATTTAGACATACATTTTCATAAGGCAACAACAGATAAAACTGAGTAGTGGCAGATGCTTATGGAGAGAAGTTTGTTCCCTTTCCAGAGGTCATATTCCCACCACCCCTTATAGGTCTTCACTCATTTGTTTTATCTGCCTGGACTCTGTATGTATTTCAGGTTGAGAAAACATCAATAGGATAGTCAGTACGATACATAATAATAGTGTTAGGCCTCAAGGCAGGGCCTTTATGGATAACTAGAGATGGCATGAAGAAAACATTAACAGGAGAGTTAGGGAAACTCACTTCACATCTGCAGAGGTAAGGAGCCAAGCTCAGTTCAAAGTAACTCACACCTGATTTCCCCTGTTGCAGTTTTACTCTTGCTAAAATATAAAAGTTTCTACTTAGCACTTGCTTTGATTATGCATTCACTTTTATGCATATGGATGATCATACATAACTAGTTATATAATTGTATGATTAGTATGTTCAGGAAATCATGCTTGCACATACATTGTATGATGAAAAAAGGGGCAGATAACTCCACCGCTGGGTGGGAAATTCACTATGTTAATTAAGCAACTTGAAGTGAGGACAGCAAGGGGCTTTTTCTGCACAGGTCTGGTCAACTGGTTGAAGCTGCTTTTCATACTTCATTGCTTCATAAGCCTGTTCTTGACCACCAAAAGGAGAATGTGGCAGAAGAAGGTTGCATCTCATTATCTTCTAATTTACATACAAGTCTTTCCTTGTATTCTAACAATAGGGAGAGAAACAAGTTATTTTCAGGTATTCAGTTATCCTACATTTATCAATTCCCTCTTTCTAGTTTTTGGTGATATTTTTATCACAGGGGAAAGGGACAACGTTCAGATTTTTTTGTGACTATTTCTTGCTGACATTATGGACATTGATCTCTTAGGAAATTATTGTAAAAAGTCAGTTTGTTAAAGTTTGAAATTCCTTTTGAATAATGCATTGCATGCATGATATGAGTACAGGTGTAACTGTTAAAAGAATTAAGATAGTAATTAATGGTATTATGTAGGGGAACAGCCACTTGGTAAGGTAAGATGGGTTTAAAAAAAGTAAAATTACTTTCCCATATCTTGAGGTTATTGGCTTTGTTTTTCAGTTTTTTAATGTTTTCAAGGATTTTGCTTGATTCATTTATATAGTAACAGAACTCATTTTGAGGAATAAACATCATTTTCTTTGTGTGGTTTTTAGTAATCAAGTGTTTGACAGTTTTGCAGCTCTGCTGCAGTTAAAGAGTTTATTTTTTGTGGTTGTTGTTAGGATAGTGTCTGCTATCTGCGCTATATCTGCTCTCACTTCCTTGGAGAGATCATTAACTGGTACAAAGATGCAGCTGCAGTTCTAATGGATGTTGTGCTTCCCAAAAAGTCAAATAACGGGATTAATAGGATTGCTCTCTTTGTTCTGTGTTGTTTGTGGGAAAGGTAAGGTGGTGCTATCAATATTGCAAATATTGCAGGGAAAACATATTTAAGGCTACAAAGTTTTTTCCAATATGGTGGAAGGGATAGATAAGTAGAGTTTTCACAAAGAAAACATATTTTTAATTTTGGATTTAAGGTAGCAGTAAAAGTTATATTTGTTATATCTTATTTTCAGTTTTGCTTAACTGCTAATTGTATAATGTAAAAAGGGAAATTTCTCCTTGCATTAGGGAAGCACTAAGCAATAGGTTTATATTTGGGTGATGGGATTATTTTCCACTAGGAGTTTTAAAGAAGAACATAGATTTAGCTTTATTATAAAATATGCTAGGATGATTTACATAGGAAGAGTTTAGTCACCTGCAACTTTGATTATTTGTGGTGTTAATGAGGATGTTATACATACTTTTGGGTCTGCTTTTACAAAAGTTTGTTGAATTTTGTTTTAAAATTTTTATAAATGCATGAGTGTATGGTTGTGAAGCAGTCTAGTAAGATAAGGAGTATATAGATGGATCTGGAACCTGGAAGAAGTCTATGTGGATATCTATACCAACATGGCTGCTGGAAAACCTTCATGAAATTTCTGTCATGCAGAATGAGATTTCCTCTGGAAGCCAGGAGAAGTCCTAGATATTCTCCAGGGGCCACTCTCCTTCTGGGAGATTGATGGGTGGGATAATCAATCAAATCAGTAAACAGCTGGAACTCCTCCCTTTTCATTAGCAAAGGGGTGGAATAATTAGTGGTCTAAAAATATCTCTTTCCCAATCTGTCTCTCTCTCTCTTGCCTTCTGCACCCTGCTGTCACCTTGTTCCCTCCACATGGATCAACATGCAAGTAAGACCTGGGCATTTATAATCTATAATGGGAAATTGTAGTCTATAAATCAACCCTCTTTATTACTGTTCAGCCCCTTACTCTCTACCTGAGACCTATGATATGTTATCTTCTCCCATTTCTCTTCCTTCCCTACCTTAATAAATTACTGGTCTAACTAACCTGATGTGTTCTTGAAATTCATTTCTGCAACATAGTCAAGAACCTAGACAAAATCTGGTAACAGTTGTTTTTTTTAAGAATTTGAGATATTAATTGGAGATGCAAAGTAATATTATAATTAGTTGAGGCAGCAGTTCTAGCATAGACATTTGCACTTTTGTTTTTAACATTTTTGGAAGATATCTAGTCAGTCAAATTACGTTGATTTGGGTGCAGCAATCCAAGTTGGGGTCCAGGCCATGTAGAAGTGACTAAAATGAAAATGCTATACTATGATTATTATTTACAGTAAATATTTCTCCAGTTATTGGAGATGTTATAATAATTTGATGTGTAGCATTTAGGCACCACACAAGTGAATTGAGTGAAATTTGTTTAAGTGGGTTTTCTTGACCACAGTTTTCAAGGTAAAGATTAACTGCAACATTTCATAATATAGTTGGCCCAGGCATCACTTGATATTGAAGGTGCAAATTTACAGAGTACTAACACGCGGTTTTATTATAGATGTTTTGGATGATCTGCAAACTATGTGTGAGGGATGATTGATAGCTTCCCTCAGGGCTAGTTGCTGGCAGGTCCTGTAGAATAAAGAACAAGATTAGTGTTTGGTGGGGTTTTTTCTTCTTGAACAGGAACAACAGGTTCTCAAAAGGCTCCATCTCATATTTTGCTTCATGCTCTGGTGTGATCTCTGGCTAAAGACCTCTTTTATTTGCTGTCTCTGATAAGTAGTAAGGTTTTGTTCTGGTATGATGGACCTAGGGCTCGATTCCTTGTAATTTAAAAGAATGAGAGGTTAATAGTACTGTATAATGTCCTTCCCATTTAGGTTTAAGCTGATTTGTTTTTTGTTTTTTTTTTTTAAACTTTTAAAAGAACCTGATTCCCAACTGAGAAAGGGTAGAGAGTCCAGCCAGTGGGGTATTTTAGGTGCATATTTACATATGCATGCATGGTGGTAAGGAACTCTCATAACTGCAAGCCCCACTTATGGAGGGCTCCCTCTAAGGTTATGGGGGAAATGTTTTTTTTCTTTAGGTTGCTTAGAAAAGACCTTCCATACATAAGCTCAAAAGGACTTAAGTCAAGTCCTCTTCTAGGAGCCACTCTAACCCAAAGGATCATTAAGTTAAGTGCTTCTGTTTATCTTAACTGTGTTTTTTTTTTTCTTAATTTTTATTAACTGTGTTTTTTGACAAATTTTACTTAAGTTTTTTTTTTAAAGTATAATTTATTCTTTCCACTTTTTCTAATGTCTCAGATTTCCAGGATGCATGCAATTTTCATTTAATTCTAAGACACTGGTTAACACTTTGCACCACAGTTGAAATAAAACCAGGTTTATTATCTGACTGAATTGTTTGGGGCAGGCCAAACCTCAGGATGACTTCCTGGAGAAGGAACTTAGTTATTGTGGAATGCTGTTTTGTGTATCAAGGAAAGGCCCTTACTCACCTTGAAAATGTATCTATAAATACTAAAAGATATTTAACATTTCCTGTGGTGTTTTGCTGTTAATGTAAAATCTACTTTCCAGTCTTCAGCTGGGGCAAACCCTTGACTTGGTGTGTCAAAAGAAATCTGTGATATTCCTTTCAGGTTATTTTCCTGGCAAGGAAGACACTGGTTAGAGATTTTTTTGCACCACTTGAGCAAGGTGAGTTCCCATCACTAGTCAGTGAAGAAAGCTCAACAGTGCTTGCTATCCCAAATGTGTGGTTTGGTGATAGTAAGAGACTAGGGGATATATTAGATTTTCAGGCAGATAAAATTGTTTTTTGCACTTTTTCAGCCACTTACCCCCTCTTTCTAGTTTCTCTGAATTTTCTTGAAAACCTCATTCTCTTGTGCATTCGAGGTTTGCAGGGGTATAGACTGGACAGAAAATTTCTTCTATATCTTGAGGAATCTGAGGTTTAATGAGTGTGGCTACTTGACTAGGAGGGTAGCCTTTTCTTGTGGCCCTTTTTGCTGCTTGGTCTGTTTGCTTGTTCATTAGGGTAACATAGGAGTCTCCTTTTGGGTGTCCCCAGCAGTGCAATACAGCTACTTCTGCAGGTAGTATGGCAATTTGTGTGGCATGAAGAGGACTCACACAACATTAACCCACAACTCTTTCTAGTTTACTTATCTTTCCACAACTCAAAGAAGACTTAAACATATGGGATTTTGCCCATTTCTCTTGCCATTTACAAAACAAGTCCATTTGCAATACAGTATTAAAATTCAAAGACCCATTTTTTGGCCAAGTTTCTCTGTTATCTAATCTAGATCTAGGTCAAGCTTCATTACAAAAAATTATTACTTTACTTTTCTGTAACCCAGATCTCACAAATTTAGACCAATTTTTCAAGATGAATCTTAGCACTAAGGTGAGAAAGAGCTTAGATAGCCCTCAGGACAGGTGAAAGAGTGGTTAAAGACCTCAAGAGGTGGTTGGAGAGGTAGAGGCAGAAATGAGATTAATGAGGGAAATACAAGACAAAGCAAGGAGTTATTAAAGGCAACGGGGAGCCAAGGAAGGGTATAAAGCAAAAAAGTATTTTAATCTCTCAATAATAAAGACCTTAAATCATAAATCAGACTGAAATTTTCTAAAGATCACCTGGCTGCTAGCAGAGAATGGATAGTTTTACTTCTCCCACATTTCTGGCAGAATAAAGTGTCTTTAAAGGGAACACATGACAGTTACTTACCAAACAAAGCTTCTTGTTTCATCCAAAGTTTCCTCATGTCATTTTTCACCTCTGCATTCCTCAGAGCATAGATTAAGGGATTTAACATGGGATCTACAATGGGGAAGATCACCACCATCACCTTGTCTATGGGGTAAGTGGCCACAGGTCATATATACAAGATACATGGCACAAAGAACAAGACAACCACCATGAGGGGGAACTACAATTGGAGATGGCTTTGCACTGTCATTCAGAGCTGCAGGACCACAAGGAGCAGAGGGTGATCACATAGGAGGCAATGAGCAAAGATAAGATGGTCACACACATCACTGCACTGGTGAGGATGAAAAGGAGGCCCAGGATGCAGGTGTCCAGGCAGACCAGTTTCAACAGTGGAAACAAATCATATATAAAGTGATCAATGACATTGGAGCCACAGAAGGGTATTTGGGACATAAAGAGCAGCAGTATCATTGTGTGTGCAGTTTCCCCCACCCAGGCTGCCCCCAGCAGCAGGCAGCACATCTGAGGACTCATGATGGTCTGCTAGTGTGTGGGCTTACATATGGCCACATAGAAGTCATAGGCCATAACAATGAGAAGGATGATGCCTACACTACCAAAGAAATGTTCTGCAAAGAGCTAGATCTTGCAAATTTCCAGGGAGATGGTAGTGTTCTGAAAGAGGGAGTTCCCAATCATCTTGGGGGCAATGCCAGAAAAGTAGATCACATCCATGAGGGAAAAGCAAGTCAGGAAAAAATACATAGGTGATCTTAGACCCTGAAATGTGGTCATGGTTAACACAATGAGCAGGTATCCCATCACTGTAGCCACATATATGATTAGAAACACAGCAGAGAATATTTTCTGCAGCTCTGATCCATTGATGGGCCCTTGATATTGATGACTATACTTATGAGCCTTTGTTCTTAAATTGAAACTTAGCCTAGTGTTGTGGGGTGCCAAAGAGTTGCCTTCTGAGAGCCTCCTTGTAGCTCAAATGTGGCCCCTCTCTAAGCTAAATGCAGCATATAAATGAATTACTTTCTCCCCGTGTGGGATATGACTCCCAAGGATTAGCCTCCCTGGCAACAAGGGATTACTACCAAGCACCAACTAGTACTGCAACTGGAAAAAGACCTCAAATAAAAGAGGGAAAAGGTAAAGACAAATGAGTTCATATGGCTAAGAGACTTCAAAGTGTGTTGGGAGGTCATCCCAGAGGTAATACTTATGCACATCTCAGCAGGATCTCATAGACTGCCAAAGTGGATACTACCCCCAAATAGTGGGGATCCTGAGGGCTCTGGAGCCACCCAGGTCCTGCGGTCAGGGCAGATTGCTCTGGAGTTTGATGTCTTGCCAGTGGGCCCTACTATGGAGTGTGTGCTCCTGAGAGTGACAGAGATGGACTCAATTATCTCTTCCCTACACATGGTCATCTGTCCCTTCTGTTTAAACCTATACATGGTGCTGGAGTTTGTAGGTGTACATCCAAGAGACTAGAGTCTTTGAGCTGTCCATGTGCCATCTGGGCCTGGAACCTCAGTAGAGTTGCAACACCTATTCTCCGGTTCATTGTACTTACCTAGGACAACTAAAAAGGAGGTGGGTATTGACAACCACCATACAAAGGAAACGAGAGAGCGAACAACTGCAAGCAAGACAGTGCCATCCATCAGCTGTATGGGATCAAAACCTCCTCTCAATTAGAATCCTCCGGATTAGGGAATGAAATATGGTCTATAGTAGACTTACTGGTATTCTACTATAGACATATTGTGATTGTAGCATTGGAAGAAATTACCTCATTGATGTGGAGGCAGTGACAACTGGAGGCTCTGGGATCAGGAACAGGATAAAACAGTTTTAATATGGGGGCTTTTTTGGGACTTGGGAATCATCCTGAATGACATTGTAACAACAGATATAGGCCATTTTATACAATCACATAACATGCAGAACTGTGGGGGAGAGAGTGTAGACCACAATATGAACAATGACCCATGCTCAGTGGCAAAGCCCCAGAGTGGGTTTATCAATTGCAATGAATGTGCCACACAAATGAAGGATGTTTATATAGGAGGTTGTGGGAGGTGTGGGGAGTGGGGCATATGGGAATCCCCATATTTTTTGTGTAACATTTATGTAATCTAAGTACCTTAAAAAATAGAAAAAAATACTTTTTAAAAAAGCAAGTTAAAAAAAAGAAACACAGCAAAGAATATTTTCTGCAGCTCTGTATTCTTTGTAATACCCAAAAGAATGGATTCTGTCACTTTGTTTTGATTTTCCATTTATCAGGTACTAATATAATCTCCAGATGAGAGTTGGAAACCCTTAAAAAAAAAAAAGCAACATATTAATTACAATTAGTGATTATTTGGCTTAGTCTATTTCCAAAAACTCAGTAAAATCATTTTTTATAATTTTTATTCATTCATTCATTCATTCATTCATTCACTAGCCATGTCTCACTTTTAGTATGTGCTAAGGAGTTTAAAAGACAGATAATTCATTAATGAAAGGTATCTACATACATTTTATCCTCTTTTTGCAGTTGATTCTTCCATGTAAAATTGGTTTCTCTTTCTCCTTCTTCTACTTTTACAAATGTTATTATCAATAGGTAACTATTATTGAGCATCTGCCTTGTTCCAGGCAATAGACTAACCTTATAACTAGCTCTATTTTACAGTTGAGGGAACTAAATCTTAGAACATTTAAGAAACTTAACAATGTTGCTCAGCTGGTAAGTGATGAAGACAGAATGTGGACTATTTCTGACTCCAGAATCAGTGCCCTAAACTTCAATGTTGCTTCTCTAGAAATTATATAGTGAGTTTATTATATATCAAACACTGTGCTAAGAATGTTACAATCATTATCCCATTTTATCTTCAAAGTAAAATAATGGGTGAAGTTCATTCTTCTTCCTGTGCTCTTTTGTAATTTAAATATTAAATTGTCAAAATATACCAGAAGCTAATGATTACATATTTCCTGGCTAATATATTTCTCAATGATAAGGGTTAAAAATCATGATGCTCCAGCAAAGACCCAGATCTACCATATAACTAATTCTAGCCCTCCTCATGAACCTGAATCAACCCAAGTCACTCTTTTCATAGCCACTGTTCACTAAATGGAACATGGGCTTCTGGAGCATAAAAATTATGACAGTTAGACAATTAGCTTTTAAGTTCACCAACTATGTTACTGGGCCCTCAGGTTTACATGTATTATCTCATTTAATACTCATGATCCTATATGGGATAGAAACCATTACTACTTCCATTTTAAAGAGAAAACTGAAGCCTTGAGAAATTAAACACCTCATCTCATATTATACACCTAATATGCTGTGACACTTGTATGTTGATTGTGCAGCTCAAATTCTTAACTACTAAAATCTACAGCTGGAGAGAAGAACAGATTATGTGGTATTGCATGGGAATTACCACTGCAAACAGGAAGAGAAGCTACAATGAGAACCTGGCTTAAAATGCTAGTGGCTTCTCAGCAGATGCTGGGCTGCTGCATGGTAGGAAATTTGCATAGTGTGTAGCTTCCAACTGATATTTGGATTATACCACTTTGTGAATGCAGAGAGGACACACTTACTTTTTACCAACCCCAACCTTCAGCCCCACCCCTTGCCCAAAGTGGAGAAGGACCAGAGAAGACTATGGAAGTGTCATTACATTTATATGACTTAATCCCACTGTCTTCCACCCTAGCCCCAAAACTGAGTTGTTTTTTGAAAAAGTCTTGTGGAGTATAAGGAACACAGGCTTGGGAGTCAGCAAATGAGAACTGGCTTTTTTTCTAAATTGTGTCACTAACTTAGTGTGTTATTTGGGCATGTTACTGGCATCTCTGAGCCTCAGTTTCTTCTTCTGCAGAGTGAGATTGGGTTACTAGAGGAGTAGCAATATCAAGGATTCATAGCCCTCCTCAAACACAAACACTTAAGAGTTTATTTGCATTAGTTGTTTATGCCTCTGGGTATGATTTCCTTAAGAGTCGTTCATTTCCTATTAGAAAAGTTAGAAAAAAAATTTTTTTTAAGTTTGAAAGCCACAACTCTAAATGATATTTTATGCTCTGCCAGGCATTATGGCTTGAAACTTAGAATGCCTACCCATTCAGTAAAATTTTATTCAACTTTCTTCACCAGTTCCTCTACCCCTTACTTATTCTATTGCATTTCTCTGTTCTACTCTTTTTAGTTATTCAATTTTCAATGCTACCTGCTTCCTGCCAGACTCACAATAGTTTCTTTCCACAGAAACACTTTTTATTTGCAGGGAAAAGCAATGGATCCATATACAGCAAACCTACCTTGAAGTCACAGCCAAGTCAATTGCTGGATTTTTCATCTCAACTACCCCAACCTCAATTTCTGTAGCAGCACAATTAATTAAAAAGGAATCACAGCTAACATATATGTAGGTCTTACAACTTGTGGACAATGTACAAAGGGCTTTTTCTTATTGAATAGCCACAAAGAGCTAGAGTAAGTGTTATGATTATGTGGATTTTCTGAAACACAAGTGAGAGCTAGTTGCATCACTTCCTCACAGCTTTTTGCTAGCATGTTATTACCTCCAGAGAATAGGCAATTAACTATTATGCTTAATAGTAACCCAATATCTGCACGTCCTTCCTCACAGGACTACAGTGAGGATTAAATGAAATAATACACATGAGGAAGCTTTGAAAAGCAGTATTCAAACATTTCTTGTGATCATTTCATTATATCCATAATCTCCAACTTTACCTTTTGCCTCTGAACCTGCCCTCTGCCATCAACCAATATATCACCTGTCTTCCTCCATGCTTCCTTTCCTCCCTGATGCCTGCATTCACCTTTACCACCACAGATATTTATTCCATGTATTTACAAAAAGTGTGTCCCTGTATAGTTTATTTGATAGTTCTCTTATTTCCATATGTATATGCTTAAGGATTGCTACTTCTTTTACATTTGCCAAACTTACTAATAATTTACTGAAGACACAATGGGCACCAAAACAGTTCTAGATATTTTATCAATTGAAAGGAAACTTCAATGAACTGGGGAACACAGGTAATGTTGTGCAGCCCAAGCTCCAGTTCTGAGCAGGGCCTGTTGTCAGAGACTGCCTGCTATTCCTGATGTTAACCAGGCTCATTGATGCATTTACTAGCAACAATCTTGACCATTTCTATCTCTAAACATGCTCCAGCCAAACCAAGGACCAAACAGTACTTTGCACTTCCAGATCAGTCTGGAATCACAATGATCCATAGCCTTCATGATATTCCCCTTCTCTCTCCACAGCAGGTCAGGGAGGAATAATTTTTTCAAAAGGCTGTTCAAGTGAGGAAAGGGACAATATTAGTTAACCTTTCTTTTTTACTTTGCCAATCAACTTCTCTCACTTTCCTTAATTATTTAAGTAGACAACAATTATTTCTAAATCTTGGCAGATGTTACAAATCTGAGGAATATATAAGAAATATCAGATGTGGCCCCATTTCCTTTTATAAGAGGCATGAATGAAATATATTGTGTAACATTGTTTGATTAAAAATTTTTTTATATGTATCCATTGCATTTAATTGAAAAGTGTATATATTTATTCATCTGGTTTACTTTTTAGTTTTTAATTGTTTATATTTTCAATTATTAAATCTACAAAATAAAGTAAAAAAAAAGAAAGATTAAAAAAAGAGGCAGGCTTAGTAAATTTTAAAAATAACCATTAAAATCACTGTGCACTGAAGAAATGGAAGGAGAATATATGATTTCACCTTAAAGCTAGACAGGACATAAGGTAGGAATACTAGAGGCTGTCCCCAGCAGGAGGAACAACATGGGTGAAATCCCAGAGATGGGAATAAGAGACATGATAAAGTGTAAAATAGAAAACAAGGGCCTTGAAGCTACATTTACCAGGTCCAATTTAGACTTCAGGAATACTTTTTAACTGTGTAATAAACTGCATGTTATTTAATCTTCCAGATGTGCATTTGTATGAAGAAATGTATAATTTGTATATTTCTGTATGCATTTTAATAAATTTATACAAAATATATTACATTTCATATATATATGTACTGTACATTATCTTTTAATGAATAATTTATCATTAATAGCATTCCATGCCAGTATATGGAGATTTATCTTATTTCCAAATTTCTGTTTCACAACAATGCTGCAGTGAACATCTTTGTATATCTGCATCTATTCTGAGATACTTATAGATATACAAGAATAGATTTAAGTCTTTCTGTAGGATAAACTTTTACAATAAAATTTGTTGTCAACAGGCAGGATGAGGGGGGAGCGCCGGGAGGTAGCTGGCGTTCCCGGGGGCCTTGACGGCGAGGTGGGTATATGGTGGGAAGAACCACAGCAGAGATGAGGTAAGCATGCAGGTCCTTTATTGAGGAAGTGCACAGCCTTTTATAAGTAAGGTGAGGGGTGGAGCAGGGGGTAGGGCATGAAAAAAGGAGGAATTACGTGTTAGGCTAGGATTGGGAACAGTTGGTGCTAGGGAGGGTTTGTTATCTGTGGAAGGCGGGAAGGTTTCGCGGGCGCGGGAACAGGGTGAGATACTTCCTCAAAGAAGGCTAGATATAGGATCAGGCTTGTTCTTTGTTGTCGGTCGGCCATTTTGGCTTCACCTCTTTCTGGCTGCCTCCAACATCTCCTCCCTTTTGTTTTTAAAAGGGGGCGGCTGACGATGTTGTTTTATGACCAAGGGGGGTGCCACAGGCAATGCAGCTTTGGCGAGGGAGAACCTGTGCCTGTCTTAGGTCAGAACTATGCCCAGTAAGGACCTGCAGGATGTCTTATCCAGCTTGTGGTCAGTCTTACCCGTTATGGGGTTGCATGGCAGCATATGGCCATGTCCCTGTCTTAGGTTGACTGATGGGCTAGTTCAGTTGCCCGTCATTGGCTATCCAGTCCATCACCTCTGTGAGCATTTTTTGCCTGGTGGGTTTTGAGTAGCGCAATCCCCTATGTTGATTAGCCGCTTGAGGAGGGTTGGAGGCCGCTGATATTGAGGGCAAGCAAAGGTTTTGAAATGTGGGTGAGTGGAGGAGCTGGAATTATATGAGGGCAAAGGAAGTTGGTTGAGAGAATTAGTGGGGGGTGGTTTGGGAAGAACGGGTGTTGCGAGGCTCTCTGGTGGGGAGTCGCTGATAGTGAATCTGTACGAACGAGGTGAAAAGGGTGTTAGCTTGATCTTTTGCGAGTTGGACGATTCTTTTGATGGCCCACGGTCCGACTGCTAGTGCGACAAAAAGAATGATTAGAGGGCCTATAATGGGGAGGATGTAGGGGAGGAGTCCTTGGAGTCCCCAGGAGAGACCTCCCCCCTGGGCTTCCCTTTCCCTTTTATGTTTTTCTAGCCCAGCTCTTACTTGGGCTAAGTTGTCTTGAATGAGACCTGAGTGATTGGCATAGAAACAGCATTCTTCACCCAGGGCAGCACAGAGGCCTCCTTCTTTAAGAAAGAGGAGGTCTAACCCTCTGCGGTTTTGGAGAACTACTTCAGAGAGGGAAGTAAGAGATTTTTCTAGGTGGTTAATAGCTGTTTTAAGCCGGGCAATATCTTCATCAACAGCAGACCTGAGGGAAGCAAGGTTGTTATTTTGCGTGGTGAGGGCTGCAATCCCGGTGCCGGCTCCTGCAAGACCTAAAAGTGTGGCAATTGTAATTGCTGTAAAGACTTCCCTTTTTTGTTTGTAGACAGGGAGAAGGTGATGTTGCCAAGAATCAAAGAATTGGTCGTAGGTATGGTAAAAGATGCGGGGGAGCAGAGCAGCGAGCACACAGGTTTCATTGGTGGAATTGATGGTGCGAACACTGAGGCATGGTGTAAGGCCTGTGGAGGAACAGATCCATTGTGCGTTATTGAGGGGTATAAGAAACATTGCAGTTGCCTCAGGGGTGGTTGTACGGTTGCAGAGGGCTTTCATGGAGGGAATAACAGTGCCTCCGATTTTAGTGACACAGTGCCCGCTCTGAGAGACAGACTGGATTGTTAGTCCTTTATGGGTTTGGTTCCAATTACAAGAGGTGGGATTTTCTTCCTTAGAATTGTTGTAGGAGACATTAATGGCTATAGCATTGTAGTAAGGCATTGAGGAGGAGAGGCACAGCCAACAGCTAGCGGTAAGGTTGGGATTGGAGGAATTAAGAGAGGAAAAGGAGGCGTTAACTAAGGACAGAAGCGGGTTGTGGATTTGTAACGGGGGTAGTGGGGTAGGAGGGGCGGCGATGGAGTTAGAAGACTGATTGCTAGGGGGTGCAGGAATAGAGGGAGGGTTGAGGACTGGGTTGGGGCCAACAGCAACGGCAGGCGGGGAAGGCAGCGGTACCTTTTGTATTTTGAAAAAGGAGCCATAGTCGTAATTGATCCTGTAGAGCCGAATTCCCCACACGCGGCCAGATAGCCATTGGGCCTTGTCGGGGTCTTTTACTGTTATGGTGATATTGGGCCAGCCTGTAGCTGTTATGTGTTGGTCTTTTTGAGGGGGATTGGACCATCCATATGCCATTGTTTCGCATCCCCAGGAGGGACAGTAATAATGTGAGGGATTATGACAGGAGCCAGAGACATCGGGGCAGATGTAATAGCCTGACACCTCTGCTGAGGCTGCCAAAAGGGAGGGCTCTCCCCTACTTGATGCGCTTTGTAGGTAGCAAGCTTTGTATGTGTTCCCGTCAAGGGAAGGGATTTTATTGCCTAGTGGGCTGCAGCCTTGAGGGTAGGCACTAGGGAAGTAATTGGATGAGGGAAAGGCAAGACCCATATTGGTAAGGCAACAGGCATGCACGGTAAAAGAGGGAGCGCCAGATGTAACATTATAACGGAGGGTGATTTCCTCTTGCCAAAGCTGCAGCGTCCAGTTGAAGCGTTGTTGATTAGAGTTGGGGAGGACCGGTGCTAAGGCTGTGGAAAGGAGAAGGATTATTAGGAGTACTGGGTTGATGGACTGGCTAGGCTGGAGGAGCATCATCTGGTGGGTTGGATGTTTCAACTGTTGAAGGTTCTTGGTCCGCAGTGGCAGGTCGGATGTTTCG
Organism: Tolypeutes matacus; assembly: GCA_026826555.1. Taxonomy (NCBI): domain Eukaryota; kingdom Metazoa; phylum Chordata; class Mammalia; order Cingulata; family Chlamyphoridae; genus Tolypeutes; species Tolypeutes matacus. Next base: position 1,167,713 of record JAKSZT010020697.1, on the reverse strand, counting down.
TCCCGGGATCCAGATAGGTTGGGGAGCTCCATCTGGAAAGACACAAGCAAAACCCCTACCTTGGCACAGGAGAGGGTGAGGCCCTTGCCACTTATTGGTTTCTGGATCTTTCTAGCACACCAATGGTAGCGGTGTGGAGAGAGAGGAAGCGCCCCAATGTTTGTGCATGGGGGATAACCCATGTTTGTCAAAAGTAAGTAAATTATGTTTTATTAGTACTGCAGTTAGGACTTCGTCTGGCGTTTGATGGGGGTTTTCCTCCCTTTCTTTAATTATTAAAGCCTTAAGGAGCAGGTTAGTTCGTTCAACGATGGCTTGTCCCTGAGGGTTATAGGGAATGCCAAAGTGGTGTGTGATATTATAAAGTTTGAGGAAGGCTTGAAATGAAGAGCTGTGGTAAGCGGGTGCATTGTTTGTTTTAAGGTCCCAGGGCACGCCCATAAGGAGGATGGCCCTCCTTAGGGCTTGGATGCAGTGGCGTGCGCACTCACCAGGGAGGGTAACAGCGCTGACCATACTAGAGTAGGTGTCTTTAACCACATGTACATATTTTTGGCGACCAAAGGATGGGACATGAGTAACATCCATTTGCCAAATTTCATTAGGATGTTCTCCATGGGGATTAGTTCTTGGAGAGAAAGTAGGGGCATTTATGGGCCCACAAGTAGTACATTGTTTAACAATCCTCTTACTTTCTTTTACTGTTAAGTGGGGATATTTATGACGTAAGCCAGAAGCATTAGTATGTGTAAGTTTATGATGATCAGAAGTTTTTTTTTTTTTTTTTGTATCTTTGTTGGGTAGGAATATCCATTCTATTATGCCATCCTCTTGTCAAAGTATCCCAGTAGGGGAATGGCAAGATGGAAATATTAAAAGAGAAATTGGACGATTTACAGTTATCCTTGTTAGTTGGCTATTTTGCACTCTTTTTCCAGCCATTTAACTCCTCTTTTGCTTCTGGGCTTAAAATGTGAGGACTATATTTAAGTCAGGGTTTCTTGTTAGGGTAAAGCATAAGTTGGAATTCCTAAAGTAGGCCATACCCAATTAATATCACCCAGTAATTTCTGAAAATTATTTAAAGTACATAAATTATCAGTTCAAAACTGGACCTTTTGTGGAGTTATAATATTTCTATTAATAGTATGACCTAAATATTGAAAAGGAACCTGTTTTTGAATTTTTTCTTCTGCTATTTGCAACCCATGTTGAGGAAGAATTTCTTTAGCCAGCTGAAATGATTGTTTCAGCTCTTAAGATTGTTCAGCGGCAAAAAGAATATCATCCATATAATGAATAATCATAACCTTAGAAAATTGTTTTTGTAAAATTTGTAATGGGATGTGAATAAAGGATTGACATAATGTAGGTAGGACTGGTTATCATTCTCTAAGGTAAAACTTTGAACTGATCTCATTCAGTAGGAGCTGAATGATTAATAGAAGGAATAGTAAACGCAAATTTTTCTTTATCATTTGGATTAAGAGGAATAATAAAAAACAATCTTTTAAGTCAATAATAATAATATGCCAATTTTCTGAGTATTTTGCTAATTCCTGAGGAAGGGGCCAGCCTCCCCAGGAAGGAACACAACACTCCCTGGGCAGTACATTTCAAGGTTTATGCATCAGTCCCTGGGAGAGTGGCCAGCTCCTCCAGGGAGGAATACAATACCTTTTGAAATATACTTTATTATTTTTAATTTGTTACAAAACATCCTTGATGTGCTTACTATTTTAGTTTCCATTTATTATTATTATTATTATATATAGCAGAGGTGGAGTAAATCAGACAAACTTAAGTTAAAGCACCTGCCTTTTGATTTTTAGGCAGAGAGGTAGTTTTATAACACATATTTTAAAATAATTAAAATTATGATTAATAACAGTATACTTTTGTTTAATATTACACTGAAACATTATTAAATTTTCAGCAATTTTATACACCTTTAAAGCATTTATATGAACCTTTTATTCATACAACTTTAATTGTCATAAAATTAGAAAACTTCTTTTAATTGTACAACACTTTTAAATATTTCATTTAACTTTTATCACATGAACTTAACCACTTTCAGTATTCCACCCCCTTCTAGGGAACAAACCAAACCATTTGTAATAGTTTGAAACAAAAAGCATTTTTTGAGAAAGCTGGTTTAAACATCATGTTCCCCCAAAAGCAACAAAACCTGTCTCTCCAAGGACACGTCAAGGCCAAAGCACAAGAAGCTACTTTGATAAAACACCCTCCCTCCTGCACACTGATCACCCAGGAGAAAAATTCTGTGCAAACTTCCACCAAAACAGACCAATGACTTGAGAAACCCCGAGAAAGAACAAAACTCCAACCCTGTTTTAATAACTTAGTCATTTTATCTTATGATAAAATTACTTTCTTTTAATAATAAAAGCACATTCTATATACCTTCTTTACTTAAGTTACCACAATGATTTTAGAAACTGTTTTTAAGCAAACTTTTGACAACATGCAATTACCATCAACATTAAACAAACTTATTAGAATAATGGTTTAATTTGAGTATAACTATTTTTATTATTTTAAACTAATATCCATATTTATTTATTAATATAAGCGCTTATTTAATTTTTGGCCATTTGAATAGGGCTCTTATAATAATTTTTATTCATTAAATTAATATTACTATCCGGAGGTATCAAAATATACACTGACACTGAACAACCAGACAAACACAATACAAGTTACAACACGTCAATAGAAACATATATCTTTGAATTCACTGCTTTTGAGAATTTTATATTGCGGATAGGGAGTGGCGGGGGCAGAGGTGCCAAGGCCGCTGGGGAGAGAAAGGGGTGGGGGGTGGGACAGAGCGATTGGGGGAGCAGGAGGGTCAGGAGGTTTGGCAGGAAGTGGTGTGGTGACGGGGCTAGGGGGGAGTATAACTTTGCCCTCAGCGGAGGAGGGGAGTTCTGGATATAGAAGATTCCGCTTTTCAAGTGGTGAAGAAGGCGGAAGTGCACCATTTTGTGTCAGAGGTTCGGAGTGTTCCAAGAGGTTGTTAAGCTGGAAGACTAGAGTGTTAGAGTTCTCACAGTCCTCCTCAGAAGAGGAGGGCTCTGAAAGGGAGATCTCTAGAGGCTTGGCGCCGAGTAGGCAGGAGCGGATGGTAATAAGCGTAGGAACGAGGCCGGAGGGGGAGGGGGGGGGAAGCGTTTATTCTCATGCTCCATGGCAGAAGTTACTCTGTTGATGAGCAAGCGATAGGTATCCCAAAGATTAGATGTGAGAAGCCAGGGATTAAAAGGAAGCAGCAGGTCCCAGTAAGTTTGAAACTGTTTAGCAGAGACCTTGCACTGGTGACAGGCGAGGAGGCTAGCGAGAGCTCTGACCTGAGGGGCTTGACGAGAGGAAAAGGAGGATCCCATAGCCTGAAGGCGAGATTAAAATGCAAAGGAAGATAAGGAGACACAAAAGGAGGGTGCAAAGCACTACTGGTGGGATCGAGGAGGAGGAGAGCTGTGGAAAAACCCGATAGAGAACCCCTAAAAGACAGAGCAGGGCAATCGGAAAGAGGAAAATAAAAGGGAACCAAGAGACAGCAGAGTTAAGTGTCATAGGGAACAGAGAGAAAGGAAGGGAGTGGGGGTTACCTCGGGGGCAAGAGCCAAAAGAAAGAGGCACTGAAGGGAATAGGGGTCCGCCAAGTTATGGAGCGAGGCAGACGTAGTCCTTACCCATTCACGGAGGTTGCCGGCCAGCGGCAGATGATTGTGCCCCACGTTGGGCGCCACTTGTTGTCAACGGGCAGGATGAGGGGGAGCGCCGGGAGGTAGCTGGCGTTCCCGGGGGCCTTGACGGCGAGGTGGGTATATGGTGGGAAGAACCACAGCGGAGATGAGGTAAGCATGCAGGTCCTTTATTGAGGAAGTGCACAGCCTTTTATAAGTAGGGTGAGGGGTGGAGCAGGGGGTAGGGCATGAAAAAAGGAGGAATTACGTGTTAGGCTAGGATTGGGCACAGTTGGTGCTAGGGAGGGTTTGTTATCTGTGGAAGGTGGGAAGGTTTCGCGGGCACGGGAACAGGGTGAGCTACTTCCTCAAAGAAGGCTAGATATAGGATCAGGCTTGTTCTTTATTGTCGGTCGGCCATTTTAGCTTCACCACTTTCTGGCTGCCTTCAACAAAAATTGGGAGTCAAATGGTATGAACATATTACACTTGGACAGATGTTGATAAATTTTCCTTCCAAAATATTTCTTCCCACCACAAAGAGATTTTTTTCCTTATCATTCAATTGTCTTTCTTCTCTATATCCATTTCTTACTTTTCAAATATATGATACATTTATCTTTACAATCTTATAGGCATGCTTTCTATATTATAAAATAATTCTGAAAAATTTACAGTAAATTTTTAAGCTAAGTTCATAGAGAAAAGATAATTCTTTGTGGTCTAAGTGGATTCATCAATATACTCTTTTCAAATAAAAAAAAAAACAATAACAATCATTAGCATTTATTAACCCTAGCGAGTTTGCCACCTCCTCAAGGTCACAGAGTTAGTGACTGATAGAGACTGGATTTAAATTCCTGGAAGCTTGACTCTATAAGTGATTTTGCATTCTCAATTCTATCTGGGCTACATATAATTTCTTGAATAAAAACTTAAATACTAAGATAATTCTAGTGATTACAGTCAGATTGTCAATTTTATGCAGAGTATGCAGCATATGAAATTCTATAAGCATCCAGCTAGATTTGATTCTTATCACTGAAGGACTTCAAAATAACCCTATTAGTAAAAATATTTCCCAAGTTCCTTTCTCTTTTCATAAAACTAAGGATCAATTAGTAGGAAGATAATTAAGGTAGACTTTTGCAGGCAGGATGTGCCAATCATATAGTGTTGTCTTTTTTATATTTGGGGTCTACAATATAACTTATAGATGTGTTTACAGAAGGCTTCTAAATTAGTTCTATCCTCACCATCACCAAACCACTAGCATCACCATTGCCACCATCACTGCCACCATTCCACCATCTGTGCCTTCACCACTGCCATCACAACCATCACTAGTATCATCACCAGCACTGCCACAACCACCATCACCAATGCTGTCACCACTGTTACCACCACCTATGACACCACAACTGCCATCACCATCACTCTCACCATCAACACCATTACTCCCATGGATATCTTTACTTAAAACTAAATTTAATAGTTATCTTTTAACATATAGAGAAATATATTCAAATTTTAATAAAAATATTTCATTTCTTTATTAATCAGAGATCAATAGAGGGGAAGGAAAGAGAGAAAGGGGATTGAGTCCTAAGGTAAATTAGAGAGAAAAGAAAAGAAATGGAAAGAACACTCACACAGATACACACTCACAGAATGGGCAGGAGAGAGGAGACAGAGATACTGAGAGATTGAAGTGAAACTGGAGGAAAAACTGTCATCAGAGAATCACCTAGTAATTATTTCCAGATGTATTGTCTATTTCTATTCCCTTTCTTGTTGCTTATGAGCACTTTTTGGAAACCTACACAAATTATTTACCAATTTTCATTTCTAAGATAGAAGCCAATTCTTTTAATTTTAAAAAATTTGAACAATGGGTAAAAAAGTAGAGTAATCAAAATAACATTATCTAACAAGTAAGAATTCAAATATAAATTCAAGGTTATACTCAAAATTCTTTACCAAGTGTATGAGTGATGGTTACAAATAAAGCAAACAGGTATCAAGTGTAAATTATTGGCATACTTCAAGAGCAACATTTATGTACTTGTGGAATGTAATGAATTCTATTAACAATTGCCATATTTTGAAAGTGATTTCTATGCAATAATTATGCAATAACTAAAACCTACATATTAAATACTTAACCAAACAATAAAGATGATTCTTTCAGCTTAGCTTTTACAGCTTGTCAAAGTAGAAAGTTGTACAAATGAAAGTACTAAAATCATCTCAAGTATAACCAAATCTTATTCCATACAAGATTCATTCACATGAAACAGTTTATTCAAAGCTTCCAAGGACCACATGAAATTATTCCAACTTGTTTTTTCTAATTGTGGAGTCAAACTGTCCAGGATATAAATGGGAGAAAAATCAGCATTCATTAAATGTTGGTCATATTTGTTGAACTAGGGTTTCAATTGCTTCCAAAGAGAGATTTAAAACAGAAGCACTAAATATCTTTGAGTCTAATAAAGAAACAACAATTCTAGTTTACCTAAAGATTTAAATTCTCTCTAATTAAGAAGAATTGTTATTTAACATACATGGTTGGGTTTTTTCCCTCCCCTTTGGAAGGATTTCTTTTTAAAATACAAGAAGTTACCTGATGGCAATTGGTATCGTTGAGCAGTTCTGCAACAATAAAAGCATACTTAAGCCATCATAATTACCCATCCTGAGCGTGTCTAAATGACTTACATTTCCTCCTAGATTCCTGTCCTTTGCAGATTAGTTGGTGCCAGTTTATTATTTTTGTATCTCATTCATAATTCTGTTTTAGCAACTTCTGTTCTGAATTCTTGGTGTTTTTCACTTATATTTCCATTCATTAACTTTGATATTGTTTCTTAAATGTTCAATTATTGTTATCTTATGCCCTGTATGAAATATGACCATCCTGCAATATTGCTCCTATATTAACCCTTGGCTTGCCCTTGATTGAATTCTAACTTCATAGGCAAGACATGATTATCAGAAGATACAAAGAGGCCGTGGATTTCTTGGTCTTATTTTTGCTAAAACTTCTAATTTTACAGCAATTGCAACTTTTATCATTTTAATAAAGTGTTGATTGTGATATTCTTAAAGAATTAGTATTTTTGGAAACTTGTGAAATTTCTTAAAAACATAAGCAGAACATTTCTTAGAACTATGGTCACTCAGGAGTGGGTGTGCCATGCTCTAGCATTATCAGACCTTCAACAGATTCAAAGCAGATTAAGAACTACACTGAGCTTTGGGATGAAAATGAACACATTGTGAGAATATAACATAAAACATCCTATTAAAGTAATCTTTAAAAGTTATTCTGTAATTTATACATTTTGCATTTTCATGGAGGAACATTATTGCTGAAAGGTTCAAGTGAAGAATTCCTGTGGCAACTTTAACATAAGTTTCCAAATAGTCAAATTATTCTTCCATGATTGAAGGTATAAGTGCAGTTGGATTCCACATACTCTGTATGGATATTAGCATAACAAAGGCAGCTATGTATTAATAGAATATTTAATTGGAATTTTAAATTATGAATTGGAATGCTTTATCTGCTACTTATCAGCACTGGGACCTTGGGTATAAGTAAATGACTAATCTTTGTTTAGCCTTATTTGCTCATCTACTGTCAAGGGTGACAAGATGGCCTCTGCAACATTTTTACCTTCCAAATCTCCCAGCACTGTTTATGACTGGGGGAACCTTATTTGCATCCAGATACTAAGATGTAGAGAGTGTGGGAATGTGGCTTTTATGATTTCAACAACCTTCCAAAATTAAAGAGGTTGGAATGAAGGTCAAGGGGGTCAATGTAAAAATCTAAGTATAAGAATAAAATATGTACAATTGCCACCCACAGGAAATAATTAAATTTTCATTTGGAGAACTTCAAAGTCTTCAAATAAGTGGTAAAAGGAAAGGAAAAAACAGAATAAGAATTCCTCAGTAACTGAATAGTTTGCAGCCTTAGAGCTCTGTATTATAAGCCATTTTGCTAAAAACATAATAATTAAGTGACTACATTATCTAATGGCAAATTTTCCAAACTTACTAGTTAACCAATATTTTAAAATATTTAAAATATTCATATGGCTTAGAATTGTTTATATGCAATGAAATGCTTTTGAAGATTTTGAAAATTTCTACAAATGTTTTGGTGAATTGTTTGAAGTTTATTCTAGATTAACTTAAGTTTTAGTCTATTTTGGTTTCACCATATACAACCAAAGATCTGAGTATAGCACACTTTTTCATACTTTGGTTCTAAACAATTTAGAAATTATTATTTATTCTTTCTATACATATTAATTAAACACTTTCCATGTGCTTGAGATAAAACAGTGAACAGAACAAATAAAGATTCTTTCCCCCATAGAGCTTGTAAGAGTATTTAATTCTTAGAATTAGAGCATAAAAATGAGGAAGAGAGAAAATAAACAATAAAACAAAAAATAAATAGCTAGCATGTTTTGTTAGAAGTTTATAAGGTTTATAGAAAATAAAAAGAACAGTATGGTAAGGAGGACCATCAGGCCTAGGGGCAGTGTACAATTTTAAAAAGGAAGTCAGGGTAAGCCTCATGGAGAGCATCACATTCGAACATATACCTGAAGGAGATGTGAGACTCAGTTATGTGATATCTACATGAAGGAGTCTTTCTGGTGGGTTTGAGCAGTGGTGAGCTGGCCACTGAGGCAGGAAACCAGGGAGTTGGAGGAGATGAGGTCTAAGAAGGAGGGGTGGGTTCAGATCATAGGGCCTTGTAGATAGCTTTAAGGGCTTCTTTTATAATGAGAGTGAAATGGTGTGCAATCAGAGAGCTTTGATCAGAGAACACTTAACCAACCTGTGACAGGATCACTTTGGCTGATATATTAAGATTCAACTGGAGTGGATTAGAGGAGGGAGGGGAAGCAGTGAACAAGTTAGGGGGTATATTTGAGAAAGCTAGAAGAGAAGTGATTGTGGCTCAGATCAAGGTGTTATTAGTAAAGGTAGTGAGATATGTTGGATTTTGAATATATTTTGAAGGCAGCACTGGCAGATATTCATGTCAGGTTGAATGTGAGGTATAAGAGAGCAGCAAAGAGTAATTTAAAGATTTTTGACTGAGACATGATAAGACAGAATTGCCATCAACTGAGGAGAGAAATGTTGCATGAAAAGTCATGGTGTGGGAACAGGAATCAGAAATTCAACTTGGGCATGCTGAATTTGAGATATTTATGAGACATATACCAACTGAAGATTCAGTCACACAGACATATATATAAGTCCTGGGTTAGAGCTCATGGTCTGGGATGAAGATATAAATTGGTGAGTATTCAGCATTTATTTAACAGTTAATGCTATGGAGTTGTATGTATTTACTGAAGAAGTATGTATTGACAGAGAAAACAAGAGGACCAAGGACTGAACCTTGGGACACACCACCTAAAGAAGTCAAGGATATAAGACAGAATCAACAATTGATAATGAAAAGGAGTGACCTGTTAACTAAGAGAAAAACCAGGAAATGGTAGTTAATTGGAAACTAAGTGAAGTGCACCAAGGAGGTAAGAATGCTGAACTCCAGTGCTGTTGAAAGGTCTATTAGGATGGCTAAGGGAGTAGATGTAGCTCAAGTGGTTGAGTGTTTGCTTCCTATATATGAGGTCCTAGGTTCAATCAGCAGTACTTCCTGAAAAAATGATGGCTAAAAACTGACCATTGGATTTGGCAATAAGGAGGACATTTGCAATATTGACATGAAAAGTTTGTTAAGACTGAGTGGTGGGGAAAGCATTCCTGGAGTTGGCATAAGAAGGACTGAGAAGAAAGGAATTTGAGAGAACAAATAAGAAAACTCTTTCAACATATTTTACTATGATGAGGAAATAACAAATAGCAGGGAAGTGTGGTTAAGGAAAGGGAATTTTCACAATATGGTAAATAGCAGGACATTCCTATGGTGATGGTAATTATCTGGCAGAGAGTAAAAGTTGTGAAGAAAAGAGAGGAGAGAATTACCAGACCACTGCTCTTGAGTAGACAAGAGGAAGTGCAATCTGGTGCACAAGTGGAGATATTGGGTTTTGATGGTAGCATGGTTAGTTTGGAGAGAGTAGCATTCTATGGTACTAGGCAGGCAGTTTGACCATGTGGGTATAGATTCTAGAGGGTGGTTTGAGCCTGTAGAACTATCTTTCTGATTGCTTCAAGTTTTCACTACAAAATAGAAAATAAGGTCATCTTTTGAGACTCAGGAATGAGAGAGAGGTAATGGTGATTTGAAGAAAGAGGAAAAGGTATGAAATAATCCTTTAAAACAATAGGAGAATAAATGAACAGAGGGAACTCTGAATGATGTTCTAGTAGCACCGATGATACTCTTGAGATTCATGGTCATGAATTAAAATGAGAACAGTTAGTGTGGTACCGAAGTGACACTCACAGGATGATGCACAAATTGGTGAAAAATTCACACAGCCTGTTAATCTTTTCTGAAGACAGGCATATCTGCAAAATCTTCTAGGACTAATGTTAAGCTTTGAACAAGAAGTTTCTTAGCCTAATTGACTTTATGGCCACCTTGTGGCAAAATGCATAAAGGCCAGCTACAGAGGTACAGAAATTAACTTTAACCAGGTCATCCTAATCTGAGCTGGGATTAGGGTGTGTGCTTTATTCTTGTTCCTGTTAGGAAATGATCCTTAGAACTGATACTTATTTGAATATATATATATTTTAAGTGGCTTATCACGTTTGTATGACTAATTTCCAAATCACTTTTTTAAAAATGTAATGTCAACTCCCTAGAAACAAATTCTTTCCTTTTCCCTTTAGGTTTAGAATCTCTAAGTCTATTTTTCTCTGAAAGATCTGAACAGTGTTCTGTTACAGTTTCAAGTTCTGTTAATGATATATTTGTCTTCCTACCCAGATAGATTTCAAAATATCTTCAATCTGGTAGCAAGCCTATTCAAGAGTAGTCTCTATAGCATCATTTATTCCAATTTTTATTCCAAAAGTTTGTTTCAAACTTTTTTTATACTTAGTACAATACTTCCTCTTTATTGCACCTATATAGTTAAATGATTTCAATCTGTTTTCACAGTGTGTATTGTTAAAAATCCCTGTGATAGGCCTTAGGCTTCTTCACTTTGGAGAAATGACTTCTAATTTTAGATGGCAGGAAAATTACCTAAATTCATTGACATCCCCCAAAGGAAAATTGTTACAGTAGAGAGCTATTACTTAAAATATACTAGCTCTTTCCTTATGATATAGACATCTTTGATATATTTCAGATTTTTCTTATAGTCTGTCAAGCTTTAAAAATTACAATAAACTCTTAGTTTTTAGTTTGGTGGGGAGCTGTTTAATAGGAACCAGCAAAACTTAACATTCACAGGATTTAGAATGGATTTGTGACTATAACATAAAGAGGACTTTTAAATTTGGATTTTTAATATTTGGTACATGAAAGAGAAAGTATTTAGATGAAAATTCTTTTTCATATGACAAAATTTATACTTTTCAATAAAGAAAAATGAATCAATGTTGACTTTTTGCTGACAAAGAAATCATATTATTTGTATTTCACTTAGATTTACCAATTCTGGGAGCTTATATTCCTTTGAATAGATGCTGGTTTCCATTTAGTATCATTTTCCTTCTGACTTAAGGATTTCTTTATTATTTCTTGTAGTGCAGGTCTGCTGTTGATGAATTGTTTCACTTTTGAAAGTCTCAATGTCTTTTTTTATCTTTGATTTTGAAAGATTTTTTTTCTGAACTTTAAATTCTATGTTGAGTTTTTCTCTTTGATTACTTTAAAGACATTGCTCTATCATTTTATCCTATATTTTTTCCTATAAGAAGTGTGCTGTCATTCTAATTTTCATTCTTATGTGCATAATGTGTCTTTCCTCTCTAGCTGAATTTAAATTTTTCTCTTTATCACTGCTTATGAACAATTTAATATTTTCTTGCAGTTTTCTTCCTGATTTTTGTGCTGGGGTTTGTTAGATTCTTATATCTCTGGATTGATTTATGGTTCTCATCAGATTTAGAAATGTTTTGGACTTATTTTTTTCCTCCCCATTTTCCCATCCTTTCCTGTGGGGACTCAATTACTCCTATAGTATGGCTACTTGATGTTTTCTCACAGTTCATTAATGCTCTGTTTATTTGTTTTTCAGTCATTTTTTTCTTTGTTTTTCATTTTACATACTTTCTATTACTAAGTCTTCAAGTTTACTAATCTTTTTTGTCTGTAGTGTCCAAGGTTCTACTATCTGCTATACAGTGCAATGTTCATCTCAGTAATTATATTTCTCATCACTGTAATTTCAATTTGGATCTTTTTTTATATCTTCCATGTATATACTTACAATGCTTAATTACTTTTTTGAAAATTGAATACAGATATAATAGCTGTTCTAATATCCTTATTAATTCTTTAATATTTCTCTTTCTTTGTGTCAGTTTCAGTTGATTGATTTCTCCTCACTCTATATTATATATTCCTGCATAGTTGTAAATCTTTCAATTTACCTTTAATATTTACCTTTTTGGATGGTGGATATTTTCATATCTTTATAATTATTCTTGAGCTTATTAAGTGGGGCCAGAGAGGTGTTTAGAAATTATTACAAATTTTCTTTACTATGGTGGCAATTCATGCCTGAATACCTGTATTGGCCAACCAAAGGGATGCTGATTCAAAATACCAGAAATATGTTGGCTTTTATAAAATAATATTTATTTGAGTAGAAGCTTACAGTTACTAGGCCATAAAGCATGAGTTAATTCCCTCACCAAAGTCTGTTGCCACATATTGAAGCAAGATGGCTGTCAATGTCTGCAAGGGTACATCCTTCTTCTTCCTCTTAAGGCTCCATGGTCCCAGCTTGTCCTAATCTCAACTGTAGGCTGAGATAAGTCTTATTTCTCTCCCAGGGCCCATTTCTCTGGGCTCAGCTACTCTGTTCTTTCCACAAGATCTTCTATAGAATATCAGGCTCTCTCTCTTCCCAGGGTCTCTGCCTTGTCTATGGAGCCATCTCTACTCCTCCATGTTCTTCTGTGTATTTACTTCCAAGGGCTCCAGCATGAAAAACTCCACTCTCTGCTCTGCAGTATTGTTTTCTCTAAGTTACCACACACCAAGGGGGCAGGGACTCGATGTCCCACCAATATGGCCCAATCAAAGCCCTAATCATAATTTAATCAAGAAAAGTGACACTTCTGAAGATAATACAATCTAATATGCCAAGAGGAACACACCTGTTTAAAAACAGAATCCTATATCTATTTTTGGAATTCATAAACAATGCCAAACTGCTACAATAACCTACATGATGACCTGTGAATTATGAACTTTTCTACTCTGGCTTGTGAGAAACTCAGAATATTTCTGGTTCTTTGTGGACTCTAGGGATTGTTCCTTCTGTTACTATGGAGTGGTTATTTCTCTGGACTTGGGTAGTTCCCTCTTATGCATATGATGATCAGTATTCAGTTGAAGACTCATGGTGGACATTTCATAGGTCTCTCTCTCTCTCTCTCTCTCTCTCTCTCTCTCTCTCTGAAGTGCACTCTCCCTGGAGCTTTCTCTGGAGCTCTCTTCTTTTTGATACTCTGCCCTATGAATTCAAACTTTGGCTTCCCTGAAATCCCAGGTCCATTTTTTTACTTGAGTGTTCACTAGGTTCCATCCTGATGCTACTTCTCAGCTCTGCAGCTTGGAAAGTCTTTCCATGTTTTATGGATTGAAATGTGGCCCTGCCCCACTCCCACACAAAAAAGTTCAAATACTAACCTCCTTTCACATGAATATGAATCTATTTGGAAATAAAGTTTTGAAAATATTATTATTTAAGATGAGGACAAGCTGGGTCCTAATCCAATTTGGCTGGTGTTCTTATAAGGTGAGGAAATTTGGACACAGTTAATAGGAAATAGAAAAGATGGTCATGTGACAGAGGCAGTCAAAGATTGAGTTATGTCATGGATTGCTGACTAACTTTCACCAGAGCCCTACACAATTCAGAGGAAGCATGGCCCTGCCAACAACTTGATTTGGGGCTTCTACCCTCCAAAACCGGCTGACAATAAATTGCTGTTCTTGTAAGGAATCTAGTTGGTGTTACTTTGTTATGGCAGCACCAGAAATCTAAGACACCATATAATAAACTTTAGTAATAGTAGGACTCATCTTATTTGTTTTTCCTCTCTCAGGAATCACTGTTATGCACTGCTTGATATCCAATGTCTACATCTGTTTAGCTTACAGCCAAAAGTTACAATCCCTATGTTTGAATACCCTTCTCATTTTGATCAGGTTTGACTTCCAACATGAAGCAACTACAACCCCTGACCTTCCATACTTCCTGGACAACCTCCTTTTCTCACCTTGACTTTGACACCTCACTCTGGGCAATCTGGTTCCCATCCCAAGTACTATGTGGACATTTTTTATGCTGAGTCTCATCTGAAGCATTTAAGAAGGAATTGTTTAAGAAGAGAAGGGAAGAAAACATAAGGGAAAAAAGAAGAGACCTAGCTAAATGAAGTGTGTGTGTGTGTGTGTGTGTGTCATGAATAATGTTGGTTTAATTTTAGTTTCAGGAATGCACAATGGTTCAATGACAGGCATTCCCATAAATACAATTAATAATAATAGTTGGTTTAAGGATTAAGAGATTTAGTAAGATATTCAACATTAGTTTTTTTCAACATCAGATTGTGATAAAACACTAATAATTAAAAATTGATCAGTTTTCCTCAATTGACTTTAAAGATAGAGCAAGGGGTCAAGACACAAGGAATGAAGGTGGGCTCTATAAGCTGGAAATGGAGTAGAGTTGGTTGAGCTGATGGTCAATATGGGCAAAACCCATGATTAGGTGAAAGGGAATAGTTTGGCAGTGGAGGGGGTAATGGTGGTACAGGGATGTGAGTGGGTCAATGGTGTTGGAATGTGAGGATGAATAGGGTGGGGGGGTTGGGATGGACTACCCATGGAACCGAGGGGAGGACTAGAGGAAGGAACAGATGAACTGTGGGAATTTATAATGCTGTGGTTGAAACTACAAAAGTGGGAAAGCTTTATTTTTTTGAAAATATGGCAGGGGAGGGTCACCCATGCAGGTTGTTGGTGGTGGGGGGTTATGTGCAAAAGGGTACATCTGGGGCATGCTACATGGAAGTGAATATGTTCATCTTAGCATAGTGTGTTAACTTTGTAGGTAGAGACTCACACAATAAACAAGAAAATATTAAATTCCCATCCTGGGCAATCCTTCTACATTCTCAAATAAAGGGGCAGTAACATCTCAAGTATATAGGTGACACCCAATTTTTTAAAAAGCCAATATGGCAAGCCCTCAATATTAATGTATGTAACTATGAACCTTATTCTTCAAAAATTGTAACTTAGTGGTTGGCATAGGTTCTGAAGGGATGTGGGGGTAGGAATGGATGGAACATGGGGCATCTTTGGAGTTTTGGAGTTATTCTGTATGATCTTGCAATGACAGATATGGGCAATTATATATTTTATCAAAAGCTATAAAAGTATAGAGTGCAAAAGGTAAACCATAATGTAAACCACTGACCAGGGTTAGTAGCAATGTTTCAATATTTGTTTGTTGATTGTAACAAATATACCATACTCAGGTAGGATGTCATTGGTAGGGGAAGATGTGATGGGGGAGGAAGTGGGCTGTATGGGAATCCCCTCTGATTTCTATGTGACTTTTCTGCAACTTAAAACTTCTTAGAAAATAAACTGAAAAAAAGACCCTGGGAGAAAATACAGAAGAAATTATCAATATGCATAAAATATAACAGACCTTTACAATGATGAAAGGCACAATGCTAAAATTTTTTTCTTTCCTTTTTTCTTTTTTAATTTTTAATTTTACTTTATTATTGTTATTTTTCTGTTGGCTTTGTTGGTGTTGAGGTTTTTGGTTGCAGAATTCTTTGCAGGGTTGGTAGGGGAGGATCCCTGTTCTGGGGTGTTGGTGGTGCTGGGATATATGTGGGGTGGCACACCTGGGGCATGCATCTAGGGAGTGTGAGTGTGTTCATGTGGTTATGAGGTGTTGTCTCAGGGTTTGGAGACCCACAGAATAACCAACAGAATATTATTCCCATCCTGGTGAATCCTGATGTGCTTTCTCAGAGAGTGTAGAGAATCTCGGTAGTACATGGGAAGTGTCTAGGGGTGGACCAATGCTCCAGACCCTTGACATTGATGCTTATACTTATGAACTTTGTTCTTGAGAGATTGAAACATGGCCTAGTAATATATATTGCCTAAGAGTTACCTCCTGAAGGTCTCCTTGTTGCTAAAATGCAGTTTCTCTCTAAGCTAAACTCAGCATGTAAATTCAATGCCTTCCTCCCATGATTAAGATTATGATTATGTCCCAGAGACATAATCTTCAGTCTGTTCATATGCCAAGTGAATCCTGAATCTCAGCAGAGTTGCAGCCAACACCTACTCTCCAGTTAATCAGACTCACTAGGACAACTAACAAAAGGATGATGATGGACAATGCCCATCCCAATAAGCAGAGAGTATCTGCAACTGCAAGCAGACAGTTCCATCCATCTGCGTCATGGGCTCTAAGTCCCATCTCAATCAGAAGGAGAGTGGGCATCACTATCCCAAAACCTTCAAGTCAGAGTAACAAACATAAGGGGGATATGCAACTATGGACTAAAGTAGACATTATTATTCTAATAATGGAAGAACTTATATCATTGATATAAAGACAGTGGTCAACAGAGGTTCTGAGGTGAGGGACAAGGAAGAATAGATGCAACATGGGGCATTTATAGACATTGGAATTGTTCTGCATAATATTGCAATGACAGACACAAGCCATTATACATCTTGTCTAAACTTATAAAATTTTGTGAGCAGTGTCCAACATAATGTAAACTATACACCATGACTAGTGGCAATGCTTCAATATATTTTCATCAATTGCAACAAATGTTGCACATTAATGAAAGATTTTATTAATGGGGGAAAGTATGGGAGGGGAAGGGAGGGTAAATGAGAATCCCTTATATTTTCAATGTAGCATTTATGTAATCTAAATATATTTTACAAATTTTAAAAATAAGTTAAAAAAAGATAGAGCATACTCAGTGATCCTGACCCTCTTCCTTGTATCAGTCAAACTTTATATTAGACTTCTGGGGAGATGGCATTGAAGTAGGTAGGCAGAGCTCAACTCTCTCACACACACAAAAAAAAAACAATGGAGAAAGGACATAAAACTACCTGATGGAGCTGCTGAGGGGATCTTCTGAAAAGGACAGTGCTGTGCATCATGGAGAGGGAGAAGGAGAAAGAGACATAGAGGCCAAAGGAAAATCATGAGCTATTCACCCCTGTGGCAGGAATGGCACATATACTCCACCCTCAAGGCAATTAGCCTCAGTAAAACCCTTGGTTAACTGCAGCCAATTGAGTGGGAATAAACATTCCTTGAAAGGAAGAGGGGTCTGGTGGAAGGTGGAGAGTGGTTTATTTTCAGTGAGTTTAGCCAGCAGAGTGCCCTTTGAATCTTAAAAAAGGCCTCAACCAGCATTTAAGTGGCCCCAGGGAGAGGGTAGGAAGGATTTGATCAGGCAGGCTATCACTCCCAGCCACCCTGGGAGAGATAAGAACTAGCTCAGTGAGGGGGCAGATACAGGCACCTAACCATCCTTGTTCTGGCAAACTGTTAGAAGCTTAACTCACTTGAGAGAATGTGGTCAGGAAAAGCCAGATAAGCTTTCAGAAGCCTACCTAACCTGTGGAGTAGGTGTAGCTCAGCCTAGGAATTCCTACCTTGCATATACAAGGTCCCTGGTTTGATTCTTCATACCTCCTAAGAGAGGGGATACAGAGATTGAGCCACCAGGTTATCAGGCAACAAGGTGGCAGCTTATGACATGAATGTATAAACTGAGATTTTTCTTTTCTTTTAGGTTTTTCTGACCTGTTATTTTTTTATCAGATCATTTTATTTTCTTTATTTTATTTGCTAAAACCAGGTACCAAGCCTGCAGAGTTGAGGTTGCAGGGTGATTGATGACTACCAGCAGCCTGAGCAGCTCCCTAAGGGCATAAGAGGGAATACAGTTTTTCCTGGGTTGTTTCTTGTTGTTCTTGTTGTTTTACTTCTAGTTTGTTGTCTTTTCCACTTTGTTGAATTTTCTTTTACTTACTTTTTCTACCTACTTTATTTTTTTTCTTTCCTTCAGTTTTCCATCTTCTGTCTTCTGTTGCTTTTCTTTCATTCTACCTCTTCTGGTTTGGTCTTCATTTTTTCTTTTTTTCTCTCTCTTTTTTCTCTTTTCATCTTTCCAAACATTTAATTCATTCTATTTTTTCTCTATTTTGTTTCTTGTTTCATTTTTCTATTCTACCTTTTTAATTCTTATTTCTTTGTATTTTTTTATGATTTTTAATTGTATTACTTAATTATTTTCTTTGTTCTTGTATGGTTCCTCTTCTACCTTTAAAAATTATTATTAGTATTATTCTTTTTCTCTCATATCTCTTTCCTTTTTTCTTTCCTAATTTTTTTTCAAAGGAACACAGACAACTGCAAGGATACAGAACAAGAGGAACCAAGTGTCCAAAAGTAACCTTACCACAAAAATAAAAATAAAAATAAACCCTAGAGTAGAAATAGAAACTAACCAACTGAATAAAGCCATCAAGATAAACAGATGCCTAGACACCAACCAAAAATTACAAGGCATACTAAGAAACAGGAAAACATGGACCACTCTAATGAAAAAAAACTAAGAAAAAAGAAGGAGATGCAGAATGTGGAACAACTAATCAAGGATATCCAAACAAATGTCATGAAACAAGTTAATGATATGAAGGAAGAGATAAAGGATATTAAAAAGATATGGGAGAACATACTGGAAAAATTGTAAACATACAACTTAATGGATCTGATGGTGATGAATGGCACAATGCAAGAAATAAAAAAATACTCTGGAGGCACAAGATAGCAGATATGAACAGAGAGAGGAAAGAATCAGTGATGTCAAAGATAGTACATCTGAAATCAAACAGATAATAGAACAGATAGATTAAAAGATAGAAAAAATACAGCAGGGATTCAAGGATTTGAATGACTACATGAAATACACAAACATACACATTATAAGCAACCAGAGGGAGATGAGAGGGGAAAAGTGGCAGAAAAAATGTTGGAGGAAATAATGGCAGAAAATGTCCCAATGTTTTTGAGGGACATGGATTCACATGTCCAGGAAGCCCAGTACATCCAAACAGTATAAATCATAACAGGCCTACCATGAGACATATACTTATCAAATTGTCCAATGCTCAAGAGAAAAAGAGAATACTGAAAGCAGTAAGAGAAAAGAGATCCATCACATACAAGGAAGCTCAATAAAATTAAGTGCTGATTTCTCATCTGAAACCATGGAGGCAAGAAGGCAGTGGTATGACATAGTTAAGGTGCTAAAAGAAAAAAAAATCTCCACCAAGAAATTTGTATTGAGAAAAGCTGGCATTCTAGAATGAGGGAGAGTTCAAAATAGTAACAGATAAACAGAAATTAAGAGAAATAAAATTGTCACAAGAAACCTTCCCCTGAAAAAATACTGAAGGAAGTTCTGCAGGTTAAAAGGAAATAAACAAGAGAGAGAAGGTTGGGGAAAAGTGTAGTAGAGAAGATTATTGGTTAGATTGACTAAAAAGAGAAATTAAAAAAGCATATGACATATATAAACCTAAAGAAAATATGGTTATGTATGTAATGCCTTTACAGTAATAACAATGAATGTTATTGGAGTAAACTCTCCAAACAAAAGACAAAGATAAGCAAAATGGATAAGGAAATATGAACCATCTATACGCTGTCCACAAGAATCATATTATTTTTTATTTTGTATTTTTAAATACACTTTAGGTTACATAAATATTATTTATGAAAAAGAAGAGATTCCTATATGCCCCACTTCCTCCTCCTCCTACACTTTGCCACATTAACAACATCCTCCATTACTGTGGTATATTTCTTATAATTGATGAATACATATTGAAGCACTGTTACTAACCATGGAATACAGTTTACATTGTAGTTAACACTCTGTCCCATGCAATTTTTGTAGGTTGTGACAAAATATACAGTGGCCTGAATCCATCACTGCAATGTCACACAAGACAACTCCAATGTCCTGAAAATGCCCCCAAATTACACCTATTCTTCCATCTCCAAACCCTAAGAATCTCTAGTGGCCACTGTCTTTATATCAGTAATAAGAGTCCTTCCACAGATAGAAAAATAATAAATCTATAGCAAAATAATACGTAATTTAGTCCATTGTTTCATTTCCCAATCTTGAGGATTTTGGGATGGTGATGCCCACTCTGCTTCTAATTGAGAGGGAGCTTAGATTCCATTGGACAGATGAATGGAATTACCTTGCTTTCAGTTGCAGGCACTCTCTTTTCCTTGGGATGGGTGTTGTCCATCATCATTTTCTTGTTAATTATCCTGGACAAGGCAAATGAATAGAAAAGTAGGAGTTGCAACTCTTCTGTAATTCATGATTCAACTGGAACATAAATGGACCAAATATTTAAGACTCTGGGACATATATTTAACAAGTATTGTGCTAATTATAAGTTCATATAAAAAGGGCAGAAGAACTACATGTAAACAACCTATAAATGAGTCAAAATGGTACTCTAGAAAGCATAAATTTCAAAGTAAGGCCCATTGACAGGGTGTCAATTCCTGAGATGTCCATCCTTCTTAGAGTTTCTGGATGTCTCTAGAGCCCTCAGCAGCCCTGCTATTTGAGGCCCTGTTTAATATGACAATCAAAGTGATCCTGCTGAGGGAGAGATCAAGATAGCATCAGGTTAGGAGGGCACTCATTGACTAGCTCTCTTAGGATGGCTGATTGGGGATGGGGGTCCTACCTGTGAGTCTGTGCTGTAGGTGCACAGAGTGAGAAACTTAGGTCATCTATCTGGAAGCAGCTGGATGGCATTGATTGCTTGGTAGAGATTCATGAGTTTTAACCCTGCTCATGGAGGTTAACACAGATGGCTGAGCCTTACACTCAGGGAAAGAGGCTGGTTTGAGTTGCGACTCCAGAGGCAGCCTGGTGTTGCTAGCTTGTCTCTTCTTTGCTGTGCTTCTTCTTCAGTGATTTCCCATTCTCTGTCTATATTGATTTTGTCTCCCAAGCTATCTCTTTTCCTTCCTTCATCTTTCTGCCTTATGCTTTGTGTTGTGGTTCTTATATACCACATTTTTTTCATTAGCCCACAACTTAAGGGTGTCAATTTCAATTCTATCTATTGTCTTTTCTTCTTTTTTTATTAATGTTAACTTTTTCCTTTCAGCAATTTCTTTACTCTTTCTCTCCTTCCTCATCATTCTAACCTTCTAAATCATTTTATATATATATATATATTCCTCTATTTGGTTTCCTAGGCCATTGTAGGTACTCCACTTTTCTTTTCCTATTACTCTACACTGCCTATATGAACTAAATATTAATTTCAGTAAGTCTTATACAGCCTCTCTTCTAACTTCTATCAATATTGCTATTAACCTTCTTCCTTTCTCACATCTTTTGATTCTTCTGGCCCTAATCTTTTGCCTTCAAGGGAACATAGAAAGAAGCAAGGAAATAAAATATGAAGAAAAAGTGTCAAAGAGAAAACTTAACACACACACATAACCACCAGTTAAATAAAACTCTAGAGCAGAGAGAGAAGCTAATCAACCAAATAAACCAATCAAGATAAAATGATGACTAGAGGACAACAAAAAATTACAATCACACTGAGAAACAGGAAGACATGGACCAGTCCAATGAACTAACTAAAAACAAGGAAGAGATGCAGAACATCAACAACTAATCAAAGCTTTCCAAATAAATATTGTGGACCAACTTCATGAAGTGAAGGAAGAGATTAAGGATATTAAGAAGACATTGGGAGAATATACTGAAGAAATTGTAAACACCCGTAAAAAGATAACAGATATGATGGTGATCAATGACACAATGAAAGAAATAAAAAAGTTGCTGGATTCATATAAAAGCAGATTTGAACAGGCAGAATAAAGAATAAGTGATGTGGAAGACAACATATCTAAAATCAAACAGATAGTAGAATAGATAGGCAAAAAAAAAAAATGCAGAAAGCACTCAGGGATCTAACCTAAAACACAAAATGCACAAACATATGCACTATGGGCATCCTAGAAGGAGGAAAGAAGGGAAAGGGAACAGAAGGAATGCTGAAGGAAACAATGGCTGAAAACTTCCCAACAATATTGAGAGATGGATGTGCAGATCCAGAAAGCACAGTGAACTCCAAACAGTATAAATCCCAACAGGCCAACTCCAAGACATATACTTGTCAAAATGTCCAATGCTGAAGACAAAGAGAAAATACTCAAGGCAGCAAGAGAAAAGAGAGCCATCACATTCAAGGGAACCACAATAAGATTAAATGTTGATTTTTCATCTGAAACCATGGAAGCAAGAAAACATTGGTATGACATAGTCAAAGCAATAAAAGAGAAAAACTTCCAACCACGAATTCTCTATCCAGCAAAACTGGCATTCAGAAATGATGGAGAATTCAAAATATTCACAGAAAAACAGAAATTAAGAGAGTATGCCAATAAGAAACCTGCACTTCAAGAAATACTAAAGGAAGTTCTACAAGCTGAAAGGAAAAAACAAAGGAGAGAGAGTTGGAGGAGACTTTAAAATCAACTGAAAAGACAAAAACAGAAACAAATCAACATATGACATACTTTAACCCAAAGAAAATATGGCTGAAGTAAGAAATTCATTGTGAGTAATGACACTGAATGTTAATGGATTAAATTCACCATTCAAGAGACACAGATTGACATAATGGATAAGGAAATATGATCCATGTATATGCTGTCTACTTGATACCTACCTTCGAATCAGGGATTCAAGGAGGCTGAAAGTGAATGGCTGAAAAACAATTTTACAAGCTAACAATATACAAAAAACTGCAGAAGTAGCTATTCTAATATCAGACAAAATAGACTTTAAATGCATAACTATTGAAAGAGACAAAGATGGACACTATATATTAGTAATAGGTGTAATCTCTCAAGAAGAGAGGACAATCATAAACATTTATGCACCTAATCGGTGTACCTCAAAATACATGAGGCAAACTCTGGAAAAACTAAGTGGAGAAAGAAATGTCACTACAATTATAGTGGGGGACTTTAATACACAATTATCATCATTAGGTAGAACATCTAGACAAAGAATCAATAAAGAAACAAAGACTCTGAGCAATACATTAGAGGACCTAGACTTAATATACATATACTGAACACTACACCCAAATACAGCAGGATTTACATTGTTCTCAAGTGCACATGGATCATACTCCAAGATAGACCATATGCTAGGCAACAGAACAACTCTCAATGAATTCAGAAAGATTGGGATTATACAAAGTAATTTCTCTGACTACAATGGAAAGAAATTGGAAATCACTAAGGGCCAGAGAATCAGATTAGGCACAAAGGTATATAAGTTAAACATCTTGCTCTTACACAAAGAGTGGGTCAAGGAGGAAATCACAAAAGAAATCAATAACTACCTTGCAACTGATGAAAATGACAATATCATATATCAAAACTTATGGGATGCAGCAAAAGCTGTCTTGAGAGGGAAGTTCAAAGTCATGAATACATACATTAAAAAAGTAGAAAAAGCTAAAATTGAAGATCTAACTGCACACTTGTAAGAATTGGAAAAACAACAAAAAACTAAACCTAAAGGAAGTAGAAAGAAGGAAATAACAAAGATTAGATCAGAGCTAAATGAAATAGAGAATAAGAAAGCACTAGAAAAAATAAAACCAAAAGCTGGTTCTTCAAGAAGATCAATAAAATTGACAAACCTTTACCCAGACTAACAAAGAAAAAGAGAGAACATCTGCAAATACACAAAATACGGAATGAGCAAGGGGATATCACTACTGACCCCACAGAAATAAAGAGTATCATAAGAGGATACTTTGAAAAATTATATGCCAACAAGAATGATAATTTAGAGGAAATGGACAAGTTTCTAGAAACTCACAAACAACCTACATTGATGAAAGAAGAAATTGATTAAATTAACAGTCCAATTACAAGTAAAGAAATAGACTCAGTCATCAAAAACCTCCCAACTAAGAAGAGCCCAAGACTAGATGGCTTCACAGCTGAATTCTACCAAACATTCCAAAAAAAGCTAACACCAATTCTGCTTAAGCTCTTCTAAAAAATAGAAGCAGAAGGAACATTGCCTAACTCATTCTATGATGCCAACATTACCCTAATACCCAAACCAAAGGTACCACAAGAAGGGAACATTAAAGACCAATTTCTCTAATGCACCAAGATGTCAAAATCCTCAACAAAATACTTGCTAATCGCATTCAACAAAATGTCAATAGGTTTATACACCATGACCAAGTGAGTTTCATCCCGGGTATGCAAGGATGGTTCAATATAAGAAAATCAAGGAATGTAATACACCACATAAACAGATTGAAATAAAAAAATCATATGTTCATCTCTATAGTTGCTGGAAAAACATTTGACAAAATACTACACTCTTTCCTGAAAGAAACACTGCTAAAGATAGGAATAAAAGGGAAGTTTCTGAATATGATAAAGGGTATATATGAAAAACCCAAAGCTAACTTCATTTTCAATGGTGAAAACCTAAAGGCCTTCCTTCTGAGATCGGAAACAAGACAAGGATGCCCAATATAACCATTCCTATTTAACATTGTCTTAGAAATACTTGCTCGAGCATGGAGGCAATAAAAATATATAAAAGGCATCCAAATTGGAAAAGAAGAAGTAAAAATCTCGTTATTTGCAGATGACATGATCCTATATGTAGAAAGCCCTGAGAAATCTACAACAAAGCTTCTAGACTTATAAAGGAGTTCAGTAATGTCACAGGCTATAAGATCAATGCTCAAAAATGAGTAGCATTTCTGTATACTAATAACAAGCAATCTGAGGAGGAAAACAAGAAAAAAATACCATTTACAATAATAACTAAAAGAATCAAATACCTAAGAATAAATTTAACTAAAGGTTTAGAGGACTTATATACAGAAAACTACACAACACTGTTAAAGGAAATCAAAAAAGACTAAAATAAATGGAAGAATACTCCCTGTTCATGGATAGGAAGACTAAATATTATCAAGATGTCTATCCTACCCAAACTAATCTACACATTTAATGCAATCCCAATAAAAATCAACACTGTATTTTTCAAGGACCTGGAACAACTAACTACAAAATATATTTGTCCTATCATATGGAAGATCTGGAAAGGCAAGAGGCTCTGAATCACCAAAGACATATTGAAAAAGAAAAATGAAGTTGGAGGTATCACATTTACCTGACTTTAAACATACTACAAATCTACAGTACTCAAAACCGCATGGTATTGGCACAAGGATAGACATACTGACCAATGGAACCAAACTGAGAGTTCTGATATATATCCTTGCACATAAAGTCATCTGATATTTGACAAGGCCACCAAGCCCACTCAGTTGGGAGAGAATGGCCTCTTTAACAAGTGGTGCTTGGAGAACTGGATACCTATATCCAAAAAAATGAGAGAAGACTACCATCTCACACCTTATACAAAACTCAACTCAAGATGGATTAAAGATCTAAATATAAGAGCAAAAACCATAAAGACCTTGAAAGATAATGTAAGGAAACATCTACAGGACCTTGTAATAGGAAATGGTTCATGAACTTCACACCCAAAGCACAAGCAGAAAGAGAAAAAATAGATAAATGGGATCTCCTCAAAATTAATCTCTTCTGTGCCTTAAAGGATGTTATTAAGAAAATAAAAAGGCAGCCTACCCAATGGGAAAAAATATTTGGCAACCATATACCTGATAGGAACCTAATATCTTGCATATATAATGAAATCCTACACCTTTAAAATAAAAAGACAATCAACCCATTTAACAAATGGGCAAGTTACCAGAAAAGACACATCTCCAAGGAAGAAATACAAATGGCTAAAAAGCACATGAAAAAATGCTCAACATCACTACCTATTAGGGAAATGCAAATCAAAACTACAATGAGATACCATCTTACACCCATAAGAATGGCAGCTATTAAAAAAACAGCAGACTGTAAGTGTTGGAAAGGATGTGGTGGAATAGGAATCCTCATCCACTGCTGATTGGATTGTGGAATGGTCCAGCCACTGTGGAGGACAGTTTGGCAGTTCCTCTAAAAACTAACAATAGATCTTCCATATGATCCAGCAATTCCACTGCTGGGTATATATCCATAAGAATTGAAAGCAAAGACATGAACAGATACATGCACACCAATATTCATAGCGGCATTGTTCACAATTGCCAAAAGTTGGAATCAACCCAGGTGCCCATCAACAAATGAATGGATAAGCAAAATGTGGTACATACATACAATGGAATATTACTCAGCTGTAAGAATGAATAAAGTGCTAACACACGGCATAACATGGATGAATCTTGAAGACCTTATGTTGAGAGGAGCAAGCCAGGCATGGAAGGATGAACAATATATGACCTCACTGATTTGAATTGAGGAAAGTGAGAAGTCTGAGAACCATTGTCTGAAAGATAGGTTAACAAAGGAGAGAAGAAGAGAAGGTTGTGAGCCATCATGCATATGGACATAATCTAAGGTAAACTGATAGAGAATAGTTGCATATTGAAGGATAGGACAGGTGGGTAGTGATATTACTGGGTTTAGTGTTGATAGCTGGGTAGATTAGGAAGGGTGGGTTAGAATACCCAAGATACTGGGAGCAGAAATGGAGGGGGACTAAGTGAATATGGGATTTGTGGGTATGATATTGAAAGTTCAGGAGTGGGTATGCTCTTATGGCACTATGGCAAGGTAGTGCCACTGGTTTAGATTGTCGGTCGGTTGGCATTCAAGAAGGGGTGCATCTGTACTAGGCTTATGGGGAGTGTGTAGGTGTTCATCCTGTCTTAATGTGTTGTGTCAGGGAGAGTGGAGACCCACACAGTGAGTGGGAAGGGGATGAACCCCCATCTTTTGGGGGACAGATTCACCCAGAAACGGACAGGTGTATGTCTCTTAGGCACAAGGGTGGATCTTAATAGAAAAGGATAATCAGAATGTCAAGACCTCTTGTTGCATGTATCTATGAATCTTGTCATCTAATAAGTCAAGACAGGGGAGTGTCAGGTGCCCCAGAATGATGGGGAGGAAGGAACAGAAATGATCAAACAGGGGGTATTTAGTGGTAGGGGAAATGTTTTTCATTATCTTACAGCGATGGACACAGGACATGGTAAATATCATCAAAAATTATTAAACTGTACCTTTTAAATTGTAAACTATGCTGTAAACCAATGACAATGTTTAGTAGCTAAGAGTTATAACAATGCTACCATCCACACACACACAAAAAAAGGTTTTATTTTATTTATTTATTTTTTTTGAATTTTTTTTTTATTATGGGTAAAAATCAAAATTCTCACAATACATACAAACATTTGTAAAATGATATATAAATATATATGCATATATGTGAATTTGCTTACAAAAATGTTATTTATATATATATATATATACATATATTTTAAGAGGTGCTTAGATTACCTAAAATATTACACGGAACCCTGAGGTGAGGGAAGGGGAAGGAGGTTGAGTGTATGGGAGTCTCTAGTATTCTATGTGTGAATTTTCTTCTTTGAAAATTAAATGAAAATTAGGGAGACACTGGGCCGTGAGAGGGGCAGGTGCAACAGTACAGACTGGACACCCGATAATGCAGTATCCTGATAATGCAGGATATTCCATTTGAAAGGAATAATGTTAAAAATTTTTTTCTTAATTTTTGTTTTTTTTTCTTTTTTGAATATCCTAATCCTTTAATTTTATTTTATTTCTTGTGTTTTTTTTTTAAAGTTTCCATATATTTTATCTCAGATTTAAACTTATCTTTATTATTTCATTTTCCTATTAATTGTATTTGGCTATTATATGGGTTTCATCTTCAAGGAAGTTTGGATCACAGAAGGGTTACAGAGGGGGCAGGAGAGGATCCTTAGTGGGGTGTGTCTGGGATGGGGGTTTCATGGGAGGCAGTTCACCTGAATATACATGAAAGATATATAAAATTCTTCAAATGATCAAGGGATGGGGCATGGTCACAGAGGGTAGACAATCACTCAATAAATGAAAGAATAGGGAAGTGGCTGTGGCTCAATCAGTAGGGCTCCCGTTTGCCATATGGGAGGCCCCGGGTTCGGTTCCCAGGGCCTCCTGGTGGAGGCAAGCCCGCCCGCATGGCATGGTTAGCTGACCCAGCGAGCACGGGCAGCAAGGGGGGTATAAATGAATAAATAAATAAAATCTTTAAAAAAATAAAAATAAAAAAAAATAAATGAAAGAATACTGAATTCCCAGCCTGGAGAGCTCTGCCACATTCTCCAAGGGAGCAGCAACACTCCCCCGAGTGCAGGGACAGTGTCTGGTAAAGGAGGAGGATCCACTGATGGGTTCTTGTTATTGATGAGTAGCCTTACGAGGCTATGCTCTTGTAATTGAAACTTAGCCTACTGTTATGGGGTGCCTAAGGGTTGCCACCTGAGAACCACCTTGTTGCTCAAATGTGGCCTCTCTCTAAGCCAAACCAGCATATGAATGCATTACCTTCCATCCAGCAAGGGACATGACTCCCGGGGATGAGCCTCCCTAGCAATGAGGGATTAATAGAAATGCCAACTGGTAATATGACTGGAAAAAGACTGAATAAAAGGGGGGAAAGGTAAAGACAAATGAGTTCATGTCACTTAGAGACTTCAAAGAGAGTCAGGATGTCATCCCAGAGGTAACGCTTACGCACACCTCAGTAGGATCTCACAGAACACCAAAGTGGAGATCACCCCACACAGAGGGGCTCCTGAGGGCTCTAGAGACACCCAGGTCCTATATAAGGGGGATAGCTCTAGAGATTGATGCCTTATCAGTGGGCTCTACTTTGGAATCTGTGCTCCTGAGAGTGACAGAGTTGGACTCACATAAGTCCTCCCTGCACATGGTCCATCAGTCCCTTCTATTCAAACCTATATGTGATGGTGGAGTTTGTGGGTGTACTTCCAGAGACTGGAGCCTCTGGCCTGCCCATGTGCCAGCTCAAAGGCCTCACCCAAGTCACCTGGTGAGGAGTCAATGGACAATGGCCATCCCAGGGAATGGAGAGAGCCTGCAGCTGCAAGCAGGATAATCTCATCCACCATATCATTGGGATATAAGCCTACTCTCACTTGGAGGTGGAGTGGACATCACCATCCCAAATTCCTCAGGATTGGGGGAAGAGCTATGGATTAGAATGGACTTAATGGTATTCTATTGTAGACATAATGTGATTCAAGCAATCAAAGAAGTTACAACAGTGAGGGTGAGCCAGTGGCCACCATACACTTTTGGGGCAGGGAAGGGAAAAGCAGTTGTAATATAGGTGCTTTTTCAGGACATGGGAATTATCCTGAGTGGCATTACAATGACAGATATAGGCCATTTTACATTAGCATATAACATGCTGAATTGTGTGGGAGATAGTGTGGTCTATAATGTGAACTATGGTCCGTGCTTAGTGGCAAAGCCCCAGCATGTGTATATCCATTGCCGGTGATGTGCCACACTAATGAAATATGTTTATGTGGGATGTTTTGGGAGGTGTAGGAGGTGGGGAACATGGAAATCCCTGTAATTTTTGTGTAACATTTATGTAATCTAAGCATCTTTAAAAATATATATTTTTAAAAAGTGATCCTGCTGAGACTTGCATGAGCATAACATCTGGAATGAACTGCAAACACACTTTAAAATCTCTGAGCCATAAAAACTCATTTGTATTTACCAATTCTCCCTTTCAGTCAAGATCTTTTTCCTGAAGCATTTGTAGTTGGTGCTTGGTAATAATCACTCTGTGCCAGGGAGGTTCATTCCTGGGAGTTATGTCTTACACAGAGGGTAGGTAGAGCATTTATATGTTGAATTTGGCTTAGAGACAGTCCTAATTAGAACAACAAGGAGACTTTCAGGAGGTAATTCTTAGGCAATATGTAATACTAAGCTAAGTTTCAATATCACAAGAAAATTTTCACAAGTACAATCATCAATATCAAGGACCTGGTCTAATGTTCTGATTCCTTCACTAGGCACTGACCTTGCACTTGAAGGATTTTATGTCCTATTAGAGAATGCAGCAGAACTCCCAAGGATGCGAATTCAATATTTTTTCAGTTGTTGTGTAGGTCTCCACTGAGACAATGCCCCATGAACACTAGAACATATTCATCTGTCTTAGTGTCATGCCCCAGGCAAACCTCTTCTCATGCATCCCCCATCACTGACACCCTGCATCAGTAAACTCCCCTGCCACTATTGTGATACTTCTGTGATCCAAAACCTCCACAAAAATTAAGTCAAACAAATAGCTAAATAATATTAAAAAGGAAATGAAATTAAAAAAATAAAAATAACCAAAAAAAGATTTTCAAAAATCAAAAAAATGAAACAATAAAATAAAATTAGACATTCTGTCTTTCATCACTGTAAGATCTGTTGCCTTGTAAGTAAAATGACATTTTTTTCCATAAATTCCCCTAGTGTCTTCTTTTTTTCATTTTATATTCAAAGAAGATTTAGGATACAGAAAATTCACATAGAGAAAAACTCACTTTAGACCCAGAGATGCAAGAAGGTTGCAAGTGAATGGTTGGAAAATGATTTTACATGAAAAAAATAACCAAAAAGAGCAGGAGTAGCTATATTGATATCAAACAAAATAGGCTTTAAAGGCAAAACTACTGTAAGAGACAAAGAAAGGCACTATATACTTTTAAAAAGTGTTAATCTATCAAGAAGAAAGAACAATAGTAAACGTTTATGCCCCTAATAGGGCACATCAAAATACATGAAGCAAACATTGGAAAAACTAAGTGGAGAAATAGAGGGCTCTACAATTATAGTGGGGGACTTTAACACATCATTATCACCATTAGACAGAACATTTTGACAGAGGATCAATAAAGAGCCTGAGACCTTGAATAATACATTAGAGGATCTAGACCTAATAGGCATTTACAGAATAATTACACCCAAATATAGCAGGATACAAATTCTTCCTGTGCAAATATGGATAATTCTCCAGGATAGACCACATGCTAGGCCACAGGACAACTCCCAACAAACTCAGAAAGATTGAAATTATACAAAGAAATTTCTCTGAGCACAATGGAATAAAGCTGGAAATCAGCAAGGGGTAGAGATTAGGCATAAAGATTTGGAAGTTAAACAACACACTCTTAGATAATCAGTGGGTTAAGGCAGAAATGGCAAAAGAAATCAGTATCTAACTTGGAACGAATGAAATGGCAACACAGCATATCAAAACCTATGCGATGCAACAAAAGCAATGCTGAGAGGGAAATTTATAGCCATAAATGCCTATATTAAAAAAGAAGAATGAGCTAAAATAAGAAACCTAACTGCACACTGGAAGAATTAGAAAAAGAACAACAAATTAATACCAAAGGAAGTAGAAAGATGGAAACAACAAAAACTAGAGCAGAGCTAAATGAAATTGAAAATAAGAAAGCACTAGAAAAAATAAACAAAACCAAAAGCTGGTTCTTTGAAAGATTAATAAAATTGACAAACCCTTAGGTAGACTAACAAAGAAAAAATGAGAAAAGATGCAAATACATAAAATAAGAAAGGAGGAAGGGTATATAACCACTGGTCAAACAGAAATATACAGTATCGTGACAGAATACATTGAAAAATGTATGTCAATAAGGTGGATAATTTAAATGAAATGGAGAAATTTCTAGAAACACACAAACAGCTTATACTGGTGAAAGAATAAATTGATTAAATCAACAGACCAATCACAAGTAACGAGTTCAAATCAGTCATCAAAAGCCTCCCAACTAAGAGAAGCCCAGGACCAGATAACTTCACAGCTGAATTCCACCTATCATTACAGAAATAAATAACACCAATCCTGCTTAAACTCTTCCAAAAAATAGAAGCAGAGGGAACATTGTCTACTCATTTTATGATGCCAACATCACCCTAATACCAAAGCCACAAAAGATGCCACAAGAAAGAAAAACAACAAACCAATCCCTCTAATGAAACTGGATGCTAAAAGCCTCAACAAAATAATTGCTAATCATATTCAACAGCACATCAATTTTATTATATGCCATGACCCCGTGGGTTTCATCCCTGGTATGCAGGGATTGTTCAAAATAAGGCTAAGAGACTTCAAAGAGAGTCGGGAGGTCATCCCAGAGGTAACTCTTACGCACACCTCAGTAGGAGCTCATAGAACATCTAAGTGCCTATCACCCCACTCAATGGGGTTCCTGAGAGCTCCGGAGAC
Organism: Tolypeutes matacus; assembly: GCA_026826555.1. Lineage (NCBI taxonomy): Eukaryota > Metazoa > Chordata > Mammalia > Cingulata > Chlamyphoridae > Tolypeutes > Tolypeutes matacus. The sequence continues at coordinate 1,135,455 of JAKSZT010020697.1, read as the reverse complement.
ACCCTGGTCTTATATAAGGGGGGGATAGCCCCAGAGACTGATGCCTTATCAGTGGGTTCTATTTTGTAATCTGTGCTCCTGAGAGTGACAGAATTAGACTCAAATAAGTCCTCCCTGCATATGGTTCACCAGTCCCTTCTATTCAAACCTACATGTGATGCTGGAGTTTCTTAGGTATACTTCCAGAGACTGGAGCCTCCCACCTACCTATGTGCCAGGTGTGCATGAAATCTAGGTGGAGCTGCAACTCCTACCCTACAGCTCAATGGACTCATCCAAGTCACCTGGTGAGGAGACAACGATGGGAAATGGCCATCCCAGGGAATGGAGAGGGCCTGCATCTGCAGGCAGGATCATCCCACCCACCATATCCATGGGATATAAGCCCTCTCTCACTTGGAGTTGGAGTGGACATCACCATCCCAGTCGCCTCTGGATTGGGGGAAGAACTATGGACTAGAGTGGACTTGATGGTATTCTCTTGCTCACATATGGTGATTCTTGCAATGCAAGAAATTATAACAATGAGGTGGAGCCAGTGGCCACTTGACAGTTTTTTGGGTAGGGAGGGGATGAGCAGTTGAAATACAGGGGCTTTTTTGGGAGTTGGAGGTTGTCCTGAGTACTGTTGTGGCAATGGATGTAGGCCATTTTAAGTCAGCACACACCACTCAGAACTGAGTGGGAGAGAGTGTGGTCTACAGTGTGAACTGTGGTCTATGGTTGGTGGCAAGGCTCCAGGAGGTGTAAGTTCATTGAGGTTGGTGGGCCACACTATGGGAGATGTTTGTGTTGGATGTGGTGGGAGGTGTGGGAGGTGGGCAACATGGGAATCCGAGTGGGTTCCGTATAATATTTTAGGTAATCTAAGCACCTCTTAAAATATATGTATATATATATATATAAAATAACATTTTTGTAAGCAAATACACATATATGCATATATATTTATATATCATTTTACAAATGTTTGTATGTATTGTGAGAATTTTGATTTTTACCCATAATAATAAAAAAAAAGAATAACAATCAATGTAATGTACTACATTAACAGATCAAAAGTAAAAATCACATGATCATCTCTATTTTTGCAAAATAATCATTTGACAAAATACAGCATACTTGCTTGATAAAAACACTTAAAGATAGGAATAGAAGGAAAGTTTCTTAACATGATAAGGTATACTTCCAAAAGACTGGAGTCTTTGGGCTGTCCATGTGCCAGCTGGGCCCAGAATCTTGGTGCAGCTGCAACTCCTACTCTACAGCTCAATAGACTCGCCCAGAACATCTAGGAGATGATGATGGACAATGGCCAACCCAGGGAATGGAGAGAGTCTACAGCTGCAGGCAGGATAATCCCATCCATCTTATCCATAGGATATATGTCCTCTCTCACTTGGAGGTGGAGTGGACATCACCATCCCAGACCCCTCAGGATGGGGGAAGAGGTATAGACTGAATTGGACTTACTGGTATTCTGTTACAGACATATTGTGATTCAAGTAATGGAAGAAATTATAACATTGATGTGGAATCAGTGGCCACTGGATGCTTTGGGGGCAAGGAGAAGGTAAAGCAGTTGTAATACAGGGGTTTTTTTGGGACTTGGGAATTATTCTGAGTGACATTGCAACAACAGATATAGGCCACTTTATATCATCATATAACATGCAGAACTCTGTGGGTGAGAGTGTGGTCTACAAGGCGAACTATGGTCCATGCTTAATGGCAAAGCCCCAGGATGTGTATATCCATTGCAGGTGATGTGTCACACTAATGAAGGATGTTTATGTGGGAGGTTGTGGGAGGTGTGGGAAGTGAGGCATATGGGAATCCCTATAATTTCTGTGTGACATTTATGTAATCTAAGTATCTTTTTAAAAATATAAAAATATTTTTTATTTAAAAAAATTAAACAAAAAAAGTCTATATGAAAAACCCACAGCTTGTATCATACTCAATGTGAAATGCTAAACTCTTTCCCTTTAAGATATGCAACAAGATAAATATACCCACTGTCACTGCTCTTGTTTAACACTGTTAGAAGTATTTCCTCAAGCACTTAGGCAAAGGTATATACATATAAGTTATCCAAATTCAAAAGGAAGAAGTAAAAATTTCACTCTTTCAGATGACATGATCCTATATATAGAAAGCCCTAAGAAATCTACAACAAAGCTTTTAGAACTGATAAATGAGTTCAGTAAAGTGGAAGGATAGAGGATCAACAAGCAAAGATCAGTAGCATTTCTGTACACCAATAATGAGCAATCTGAGGGGGAAATAAAGAAAAAAATTACATTCACAATAGCAACAAAAAAGAAACAAATACCTAGGAATAATTTTAACTAAAGAGGTAAAGAAATTGTATGCAGAAAACTACAAAGCATTGTTAAAGGAAATCAAATAAGGCATAAATAAACCAAAGAAGATTCCCTGTTCATGGATTGGAAGACTAAACTAAAATTGATTTAAGTATTTAACACAGTCTCAATAAAAATTACAACAGCATTTTTTTTACTGAATTGGTAAAGCAAATTATGAAATTTATTTGGAAGGTCAAGGGGTCTTGAATATCTAAAGACATATTGAAAAAGAAGAATCACACTAACTGACTTTAAAATATATGGCAAATCTACAGTGGTCAAAACTGCATGGTATTGGTGCAAGGATAGACATACTGACCAATGGAACAAAACTGAGAGTTCTGATATAAATTCTCACATACACAGTCAACTTGCATTCAACAAGGCCACCAAGCCCGCTTAAGTGGGAAATGATGGCCTCTTCAAAAAATGGTGCTTGGAGAAATGGATATCCATATACAAAAAATGAGAGAGGATCACCATTTCACACCCTATACAAAAAATAACTCAAAATGGATCAGAGATCTAAATATAGAGGGCAACTAGCAAGATGGTGGCAGACTAATGAGCTCCTAGAATTAGCTACTGCTCTGGGGCACTTGGTGATCACCCAGAGCTATCTAGAGCACTTGTTTGGGGGCTCCAGGAGACCAGAAGTGCATCCTGCAACACCCTTGAAAGAATGGAATGAGGAGACTGCCCATCTGCAGAGAAGATTCATATCTATAGTACCACACTCCATGGAGCCTGGTGCCCATCCTCCACTAGAGCCACAAGCCACAACAGGAGCTCTTCCACAGCTGGAATTGGAAGTTCCACTTTCCAAAAATGGCAGAGGAAGAGATGGTTGGGCACCAACTCCAGCTACTGATTAGCTAATTTGGTAGGTGAAAGTATAATACTAAGAACAGCTAAAGTTTGAACCTGTCCAAGTCAGAAAGAGGCCAGTAGCTGCCATCTTAACTCCATGCCTGACATGAAAGGAAGTGGGGCTGACTGAAAATCACAATGCTAGTAGGGACTACCATCTTTCCAGGTAGGTCATATTGCCACTGTATCCTAAGCCCCAGAGAAAGCTGGGGGAGGAGCTGCACCAAGCTCTCTGGGAAAGTAAAGGCCATGCCACAGAGGTCAGTGATCATCCTACTTTGGCAGCACAAGCTACCCCAGGAGCTATTCTGTGACAGGAATTGGAAGTTCTATTTCCCAAAAACAGTTGGTCACCAATTTCACCTACTGATTAGTAAATTCATCTGGCTAAAGTATAACCCTAAGAACAGCTAAAGTTTGAGCCTGTCCAAGTCAGAAGGAGGATGATAGCTGCCATTTTGACTCCACCCCCAGCATGATGGGAAGCTGGGTTGACTGAAAATCACAGTGACAGTAGAGACTGGTTTCTTTCACCCAGATTGGCCTGCAGCCCTAGCCTAGTCTTCAACCCCACCTCTAGCAGGGAGGAAGCTGGTGGACCCTGCACCAGCCTATCCAAGTAAATGCAGGAACATTTAGCCAGTACAGACTGAATAATCAGAAGTCTATTGGGGGAGAGGTGGTCCTCTTGGAACTGCCATTCTGAGACACTTACTAATCAGAATGTCAAATGTCAAAGCCAGAGAATTCTGAGAACAGCAAAAGTAAAGCAATGCATAATATATAAGAGATACCCAATAAGATTAAGTGCTGATTTCTCACCAGAAATCATGGAGAAAAGAAGACAGTGGTATGACATATTTAAGATACTGCAAGAAAAAAACTTCCAGCCAAGAATCTTATATGCAGCAAGATTGTCTTTCAAAAATAATGGCGAGTTTTAGAATATTCACAGATAAATAGAAACTGAGAGAGTTTGTAACCAAAAGACCTGCTTTGCAGGAAATAAAAAAGGGTGTGCTACAGTCTGAAAGGAAAAGACAGGAAAGAGGGGTCTGGAAGAGAGTCTAGAAGTGAAGATTATATCAATAAAAGTAACTGAAAGTGTCAAAAGAGTGGTGAAAATAAAATATGACAGATAAAACCCAAATATTCAGGAATAAATTTAATCAACAATGTAAAGCACTTGCATTCAGAAAACTACAACTCATTATTAAAAAAAAAATTTTTTTTTTAAATAGACCTAAATAATTGGAAGAACATCCCATGCTCACAGATTGAAAGACTAAATATCAATAAGATCTCAACTCTACTTCAGTGTTGTAATTTTTTCCATTGCTTGAATCATATGTCTATAGTAGAATATAAGAAAGTCCACTCTAGTCCATAGCTCTTCCCCCATCCTGAGGAGTCTGGGATGGTGATGTCCACTCCACCTCCAATTTAGAGGGAGCTTATATCCCATTGGGAAGATGGATGGGACTATCCTGCCTGAAGCTGCAGACTTTCTACATTCCCTGAGACAGCCATTGTTCATCATCATCTCCCCATCAGTTGTCCTGGTTGAGTCCAATGAGCTGTAGAGTAGGTGTTGCAACTCCACTGAAGTTCTGGGCCCATCTGACACATGAACAGCCCAAAGACTTGAGTCTCTGGATGTACACCTACAAACTCCAGAATGAAGTATAGGTTTAAATAGAAGGGACAGATGAGCCACGTGCAGGGAAGACATAATTAAGTCCAACTCTGTCATTCTCAGGAGCACAAACTCCAAAGAAGGGCCCACTGGCAAGGAACCAAACTCCAGAGCTATCTGACCTGACCATAGGACCTGGATGTCTCCAGAGCACTCAGGAGCCCCACTACTTGGAGTAGTATCCACTTTGGCAGTCTATGAGATCCTGCTGAGATGTGCATAAATGTTACATCTGGGATGGCCTCCTGAGTCACTTTGAAGTCTCTTAGCCATATAAACTCGTCTGTCTTTAACTTTCCCCCTTTTTATTTGAAGTCTTTTTCCAGTTGCATTGCTTGTTGGTGCTTATTAGCAATACCTCAGTTCCAGGAAGGCTCATCCCTGGGAGTTAAGTCCCATGCTGGGGGGAAGGTAATCCATTCATGTGCTCAGTTTGGCTTACAGAAAGGCCACATTTGAGCAACAAGGAAGCTCTCAGGAGGTAACTCTTAGGCACCTCATAACAATAGGCTAAGTTTTCAATTTCAAGAGCAAAAGCTTATAAAGCCTAGTCATCAATATCAAGGGCACATCAGTGGATCATCTTCCTTTGCCAGTCACTGCCCCTGCACTTGGGGGATGGTTGCTGCTCCCATAGAGAATGTGGCAGAGCTCTCCAGGATGGGAATTAGTATTTTTTCAGTTATTGTGAAACTTGAATGGATAGAAGAATGCATGGAGTGGTGAGTTAAAAGGGTAAGTTCTTCTTTTTCTTCCTTTTTCTTTTTTTAGTCAAGAGATAAATGATTTAAAAAACAAGTCAAATTAATGTCTGGGGAGTCCTCAAACCTTCCTAATTTGAAGATGGAGAAATTATCTAAGACTTCACTTCCCTACCTTTCAAATCTAACAGATCTTGCTTTGTCTCCAGCAGCTTTCTATTATTACTTTATCTTCTTTATCTCTACCTTCTTTTAATTTTTTAAAAGATACTTAGATTACATAAATGTTACACAAAAAATATAGGGATTCCCATATGCCCCACCTCCCACACCTTCCACAACCTCCCTCATAAACATCCTTCATTAGTGTGGCACATTAATTTGCAATTGATAAACACATCCTGGGGCTTTGCCATTAAGCATGGACTATAGTTCACATTGTAGACCACACTCTCTCCCACACAACTGCATGTTATAGGATGATATAAAATAGCCTATATCTGTCATTGCAATATCCCTCAGGACAATTCCCAAGTCCCAAAATATCCCCTGTATTATAACTGCTTTTCCCTTTCCCTGACCCAAAGCATCCAGTGGCCACTGGCTCCACATCATTGTTGTAATTTCTTCCATTGCTTGAATCACAATATGTCTATAGTAGGAAACCAGTTAATCCACTCTAGTCCATAGCTCTTTCCCCCATCCTGAAGAGTCTGAGATGGTGATGTCCACTCCACCTCCAATTGAGAGGGAGCTTATATCCCATGGGGGAAGATAGATGGGATTACCCTGCCTGCAGCTGCAGACTCTCTCCTTTCCCTGGGACAACCATTGTCCATCACCTCCCTGTCAGTTGTCCTGGGTGAATCCAATGAGCTGTAGTTTCTATACCTTTTCTTGAGAATCATACAGCTATAAAAGGCCATCAAATGATTTCATATCATGGTGAAAATAACTCTTATAAAGATAGAGAAAATAGCACAAGCAAAAGTCTCTCATTTCACAAAGGCAGAAACAAAAGTACATGAATTTAAATTATTCAACCAAGATTACAGCCCAGTTAATCAGGTTTGTACAAGTTTGGATTGCTTAATTTTGAGAAAGCACCATGAAGTCCTTTCAAGTTTCACATTAGCTTATATTAATCTCCCAGTTTGGATGAATTAAATATTTCTAAAAGAGCTTGTAAATGAAAAATAATTTAAATGGATCTAGGAAAACTCACTGGTAGTGTTTCCTCAAATCAAATCATAGATGTACGTGTTTCCTCTAATTATACAATAGACTCTGGTTACACAGTATCTTAATCAAAAGGAACTTTACTGAGGGCCCATCTCTTCAACATCCCTGTCAAATTTAGTGCCTACAGCTAGGAACTATGTGCTTTCAGCTATTCTTTTGCAGCAATACTATGCCCTCAGCTTCCAGCTTTGAGGAAACTGTGTGACTGTATGTCTTCAGATCTGTAAATTAGATGGGTAGATTAGTCATTACAGGTGTGCCTTTTCTTATGTAATGAAAAATAATAATAATTACCATAATGATAGCATAATAATAATTTAGATGTAGAGTTCAAACACATTCCTCTGCTTTTACATGCTGAATCGTCTTTGACTTTTCCTTCTGAATATACTCTTCCCCATGGAGAAAGCCCTTAATTTTAGAGGAGCTCAAATCATAGCACTTTTTTTATTTTTATTTTTTAAAGATACTTAGATAACATAAATGTTACATCAAAAAATATAGGGATTCCCATACGCTCCACAACCTACACCTTGCTCACCATCCCACATAAGTAACATTTTTCATTAGTGTGGCACATTTATTGCAATTGATAAACATGTCCTAGGACATTGCCACTGAGCTTGGAACATAGTTTGCATTATAATCTATACTCTGTCCCACACAGTTTGGCATGTTATGTGATGATATAAAATGGCCCATATCTGTCATTGCAACGTCACTCAGGATGACCCCCAAGTCCCAAAAAAATCCCCCATATTACAACTGTCTCCCTTTTCCTGCCACCAGATCTTCCAGTGGCCATTACCCCCACACCAATGTTGTTATTTCTTCCATTGATAGAATCACAATATGTCTATAGCAGAATACTAGCAAGTCCACTCTAGTCCATAGTCCATTCCTCAATCCTGAGGTCACCTGGGATGGTGATGTCCACTCCACCTCCAATTGACAGGGTACTTCAACGTCATACACCTGATGAATGGGACTCTCTTGCTTGCAGTTGTAGGCTCCCTTATTAACTTGTATGGTAGTTGTCAATCCTTACCTCCTTGTTTGTTGTCCTGGGTGAGTCTAATGAACTGGAGAGTAGGTTTTGCAACACTGCTGAAGTTCTGGGCCCAGTTGGCACATGGACAGACCAAAGATTCCAGTCTCCCAGATGTACATCTACCAAATCCAGCACCACATAGAGGGACAGATGACCATGTGTAGGAAAGCCATAATTGAGACCAACTCTGTCACTCTCAGGAGTATAAACTCCCAAGTAGGGCCCAGTGGCAAGGCACCAAACTCTGGAGCTATCTGCCCTGACCACAGGAACTGTGTGTCTCCAGAGCCCTCAGGAGACCCACCACTTGGGGTAGAATCTGCTTTGGCAGTGTATGAGATCCTGCCAAGATGTGCATAAGTGTTACCTCTGGGATGATATTCCAACCCACCCTGAACTCTCCCAAGACATCATTAAGATATCTATCCTACCCAAACTAATCTATAGATTTAATGCAATCCCAATAAAACTAAACAGAGTATTTTTTACTGAATTGGTAAAACTAACTACAAAATTTATTTGGAAGGGTTAGAGTCCTCCAATAGCCAAAGACATATTGAAAAAGAAAAATAAAATTGGGGGAATCATATCACCTGACTTTAAAACATACTACAAATATACAGACATCAAAACTGCATAGTAGGGAATCTAAGCACCTTTAATATATATATATATATATAATAACAATTATGTAAGCAAATGCACATATATGCATATATATTTATAAATCATTGTACAAACATTGGTATGTATTGTGAAAAATTTGATTTTTACCCACAATAAAAAAAATTGAAATTTAAAAAACAACAACAACAACAACAAAAAAAAAACCACCCTGCATGGTATTGGCAAAAAGGTAGACATATGACCAATGGAACCAAATTGAGAGTTCTGATACAGATCCATACATATATAGTTTTCTGATATTTGACAAGGCGACCAAGCCCAGTCAACTGGGAGAGAATAGCCTCTTCAACAAATGGTGCTTGGAGAACTAGATATACCTATCCAAAAGAATGAGAGAGGAACACCATCTCTCATCTTATACAAAAATCAACTCAAGATGGATCAAAGATCTAAATATAGGATCCAAGACCATGAAGACCTTGTAAGATAATGCAGGCAAACATATACAGGAGCTTGTAATATGAAATGATTCCATGAACTCACACCCAAAGCATGAGCAGAAAAAGAAAGAATAGATAAATGGGATCTCCTCAAAATTAAACACTTTTGCACCTTAAAGGATTTTATCAAGAAAGGAAAAAGGCAGCCTATGCAATGGGGAAAAAAAATTGACAACCATATATCTGATAGGAGCCTAATATCCAGCATATATAAAGAAATCCTACACCTCAAAAATAAAAAGACAAACCATAAGAAAATCAATCAATGTTATAAACCACATTAACAAATTGAAGGAAAAAAACTCACATGATCATCTCAGTCAATGCAGAAAAGGCATTTGACAAAATCCAGCATCCTTTTTTGATAAAAACATTTCAAAAGATAGAAGGAAAATTCCTCAATATGGTAATAGGCATATATGAAAAACCCACAGCCAACATTATACTCAATGGGGAAAGGTTGAAAGCATTCCTTCTAAGATTGGGAACAAGACATGGATGCCCACTGTCACCATTGTTATTTAATATTGTACTAGAAGTTCTAGCTAGGGCAAGTAGACAAGAAAAAAATTAAAGGCATCCAAATAGGAAAAGAGGAAGTAAAGCTCTCCATGCTTGTAGATGACATCCTGTACTTAGAAAATTCTGAAGTATCCATGATAAAGATACTTGAGCTAATAAATGAATTCAACAAAGTGGCAGGATACAAGATCAACATGCAAAAATCAGTAATGGTTTGTACACTAGTACTGAACAACCTGAGGAGGAAATCGGGAAAAATTCCATTTTCAATAGCAACAAAAAGACTCAAATACCTAGGAGTCAATTTAACCAAAAAAATACAGGATCTATATGCAGAAAACTACAAAACAACGCTAAAAGAAATTTTTTAAAAACTTAAACAAATGGAAAGATATTCTGTGTTCATGGATTGGAAGAATAAATATAATGAACATGTCAATCTTACCCCAAACTGATTTATAGATTCAATGCAATACCAATCAAAATTCCAACAGCTTACTTTACAGAATTAGAGAAAGCAATTACCAAATTCATCTGGAAGGGTAAGTGCACCCAAATAGCCAAAAGCATTCTAAAAACGAAGAGTGATGTGGGAGAAATTTCACTGCCTGACCTAGAAACATATTACAAAGCTACAGTGGTCAAAACAGCATGGTACTGGCATAAAGATAGACACATCAATCAGTGGAATAGAACTGAGAACTCAGAAATAAACCCTCACCTATACAGTCAACTGATTTTTGACAAACCTACCAAGTTCATACTAATGGGAGAAAACAGTCTCTTCAACAAATGGTGTTGGGAGGACTGGATATCTATAGCCAAAAGAATGAAAGAGGACCACTATTTCACCCCTGTACAAGAATCAACTCAAAATGGATCAAAGATCTAAATATAAAAGCCAGGACCATAAAACTGACCAGAAGAAAATGTAGGGAAACATCTTCAAGACCTTGTAGTAAGTGTTTTCTTTGACCTTAAACCCAAAGCATGTGCAACAAAAGAAAAAATAGGTAAATGGGATCTCCTCAAAAGCAAACACTTTTGCACCTTACAGGACTTTGTCCAAAGGGTGAAAGGTAGCCAACTCAATGGGAAAAAATATTTGGAAATTACATATCTGATAAGGGTTTAATACCCAGGATATTTAAAGAGACATTACAACTCAACAATACACATCTCAAAAAGACAAAAGACCCAATTAAAAAATGGGTAAAAGACTTGAGTAGACATTTCTCCAAAGAAGAAATACAAATAGCAAAAAACACATGAAGAAATACTCAACATCACTCATGATTAGAGAAATGCAAATCAAAATTACAATGAGATATCATTTCACACCTGTCGAATGGCCAATATTAAAAAGACAAAGAACTACAAGTGTTGGAGAGGATGTGGAGATATAGGAACACTTATTCACTGTTGTGGGGAATGCAGAATGGTCCAGCCACTGTGAGGACTGTTTGGCAGTTTCTAAAGAAGTTGAATATAGACTTGCTACTTGGCTCAGCAATACCACTACTGGGTATATACCCAGAAGAACTGAGAGTAGTGACATGAACAGACATCTGCACACTGATGTTCATAGCAACATTATTCACCATTGCCAAAAATTGGAAACAACCTAGGTGTCCATCAACAGAAGAATGGATAAGCAAACTGTGGTCTATTCACATGATGGAATATTATACAGCTGTAAGAAGAAATGAAGTCATAAAGCATATGACAACATGGATGAACCTGGAGGACATTATGTTGAGCGAAGCAAGCCAGACACAAAAGGACAAATACTGTATGAATGCACTACTATGAACCAAATGTATTGTGTAACTTATTGTTTGGTTAAAAAAAATTATATGTATCCAGTACATGTAATTGAGAAATGTAAATATTTATCCATCTGTGTTTACTTTTTAGTTTTTAATTGTTTATATTTTCAATTATTAAATGTACTAAATAAAGTAAAAAAATAAAAATAAATAAAAAGACAAACAACCCATTTAAAAATGGGCAAGTGACTTGAAAATACACTTCTCCAAGGAAGAAATACAAATGGTTAAAAAATACATGAAAAGATGCTCAACATCACTAGCTATTAGGGAAAGTGAAATCAAAACTACAAAGAGATTACCATCTTATATCCATTAGACTGGTGGCTATTAAAAAAAACAGAGGAATGTAAGTGTTGGAGTGCTGGTGGGAATGTAGAAAGGTCCAGCCATTGTGGAGGATAGTTTGGCAGTTGCTCACAAAACTAACTAAAGAACTGCCATATGATCCAGGAATTACACTGCTACATATATACCCAGAAGAAATGAAAGCAAAGACACGAGCAGATATATACACACCAATGTTCATAGTGACATTATTCAGTTTTGCCAAAAATTGGAATCGATTCAGGTGCCCATCAACAGATGAATGGATAAACAAAATGTAGTACAGATACACAATGGAATATTAATCAGCTGTAAGAAGGAATACAGTCCTTTACACAGGATAACATGGATGAATCTTGAGGACATTATGTTGAGTGAAGCAAACCAGGCATTGAATGACGAATGTTACACGACCTCACTGATATGAATTAAGCAAACTGAGCAGACCAAGAGAGCTATTTTCTGGAAGGCAGGTATACAGGAAATAGAGAGAAGAAGGTAGTGAGCCAACGCCCATATGGATGTAATCTATGATGAGGTGAAAATGTGTAGTTTAGCATTAAAGGTATATGACAGGAGGGTAGTGATATTATTGGGTTGGGCGGTGTAGGATTGACAGGTGGGTAAAATTGGAGAGGGTGGGTTGGAAAGTCCAGAGAACTGGGAGGAGGTGTACACTGGGGATTGGTGGGTGTGCAATTGAAAGTATAAATTTGGGAATGCTCTTATGGCAATAAGACAAGGAAGGGTTACTGGTTTAGGGTGTTGGATGGGGGGGAGGATGATTCAGGACAGGTCACACCTGGAGCAGGCTTCTAGTGTGATCATTTTGCCATAATTTTTTGTATCAGTGGGTGGAGACCCACACAATGAGCAGGAAGGAGTTGGACTCCCATCCCGGGGAGGACCCAAATGTTCACAGAGGGTCGGGATTCTCTTGAGAGCATGGATGGTTCCTAATAGGGGAGGATAAACCAGGGTGTCAAGTCCTCAGTGTTGTTACAAGTAACTATGAATCTTGTCATATAAGGAGTGAAGCCAGGGGTTGCCATGGGTCCCAAGGGGAGAGGAAGAGAGGAATAGAATAGAAGAATAGGAGGTGTTTAATGGGCAATGGAAGTGTTCTACATGATATTGCAACGATGGACACAGGCCATGTTATATATCATCAAAATTTATAAAATGTACTGTTTAAAATGTAAACCATAATCACATCATAGCAATTTGATACCTGTGAATTTTGTTGTTTGAATTTCATCCAGCAGAAACTGGACATTTATGTACAAGATTTAATTGTGACACCATTGTCCATACCACAAGGTCAGTTCTAGAGGAGCCCCGCTTCCCTCTTGAATCAAGATCCAACTCAATATATACCTTCCTCCCCTTTCTGATCCTCTCAAATATTGTGCCACCTCACTTTCCTTTGAAATGATCAAGTTTATGATTGGCAATTTTTAAATTCCCTTTCATGTTACTCTATCTCATAGTCATCAATAAATGCACTTTATTATCGTACAAGCATCCTCTTAATTTTAATCTCCCCTTATTTCTGAAAAGAATGTGTTGCAAATAAATATTACACATGTTCAAAGTATAGCAATTTAATTTAATTCACTTTTTCCATAAAATTCTGACTCCACAAATTCAGGGGCTGGTAGGAGTCAGCCTTTGCAGGTCTACCCTCTGTCTCTCACTTACTGAGATCTACATTTCACAGGACCTTTGACAATAAATGTCCTTTTCTCTGCTTCTTGAAGACCTATTTAAGGAGGGTGATGCAAAATAATAATGACCTCAGGGAAAGCCTTTCCCCAAAGTCTCCCTCCATAGAACTATATCAAAGACTAAAATGGTATGATTTTTTTGTTTTTTACTTCTTTAAAAAAATAATATTTACCTTTTTTGTGAAATTTAAAATCCAATCAATTCTCATATTAAGTGCTTTAGCACTATTCTAAAACATTCCAATAAACATTTATGTGATTGTTTTACGTTGTATAACTTTTACATATTGAGTTAAGGTAAAATAACAAATTCTGATTTGGAGATAGATAGGTATTGAATTTGAATTGTTCCACTCCTTTAAAATCTTATATTTGATTTGAAAATGGTATATTCAATAGGGCTACTGGGGTTCACTGCTTTTCTTCTCAATTGAGTCTCTGCTGATTTCTCGAGAAGGAAACAGGAAGATGTTTCTTTCTAGTCTACACCCCTGATTAAATGTAGTGTAAGATTTCAATCCTTCTTTTACTTTTTGGGATTAACCATTAAGGTTGTACTTGTTCTTCCTTCTTTCCCCTTTTTTTCTTGCTTTTCTTCCTTTCCCATTCCTATCCTTATTTCCTCTTTTTCTTCTGTTACACAATGCTAAAATCTTAAAAAATGAGATATGTTTACTCTTTCTGAGGTTATTAGAGAAAATGAGTGGAAACTAAAGAGCAGAAAGTGAAGGAGAAGTTCATTCATAGTAAGGTAGTAGAAACACTCAATATGATTTAGTGTATTAATTTCTTATTGCTGCTATAACAAACTACTAAAAAGTTAGTGGTTTAAAACCCAAATTTATTATCTTAAAGTTCTGGAACTCAGAAGTCCAAAATGGGTCCCACTGAGCTAAAATCAAGGAGCTGGAAGTGTTGTGTTTCCTTTGGAAGACTCTGGAGAGAATACATTTCCTTGCTTTTTTCCAGCTTCTAGAGGCCACCTGTGTTCCTTGGCTCATAGCTCCTTTCTATAGCTCCAAAGCATAGCATCTTTAAATTTCCCCCTGATTCTGGCCTCTGTTTTTACTTTCCTCTTCCACTTTAAAGAACTATAATGATTACAGTGGGCCCACCTAGATAATCCATGATAATCTCCATACTTTAAGGTCAGCTGGTTAGTACCCTTAATTTCTCTTTGTTGTGTAACATAGCACATTCACACTTTCCCAGGATTGGGACATGGACATCTTTCTAGTTACTATTCTGTTTACTACACTTAGTTGACTGGGTGGCAAATTCAGTCTGCTTTCTTTTTCTCCACATTGCAAAATGTACCTTAAGATCTAGGAGATTTTAAAAAATGTTTTGGATAAAAGCTAAATCCTATAAGTAATAATTGATTATTAATGTTCATGTATTGTATAGAGTGAGCAGGATATGGGCAACAGAGGGATATCAGATGAGAATAATATTCTCAAGTATAGAAAAAGACAGTCACTTGCCATATGCATATGTGGAAAATATGTATTGCCTAAAATATTGAGTTTTACTAGAAAGGAAGATGCCCTGTCAGGAACTTTCAAAGTATCAGTTATACAATTACATCTTTCAGAACCCAAAATAAATCTAGATAAGATTTACTTATAGTAAAACTCTAACAATATTTTTGGTGTTCTTGGAGACCATTTACAAAACTTATAACTTCTGTATTTATTGATATGAAAATTTCCATGAAGGTGGTATGTATAAAAATGAAAGAAAAGAAAAGTAAAAGAGAAACTATACTGTTTAGATATATAGATTTAAAAGAATTAAAGTCTATATTGTGGAATGTAGCTTAAGCCCTTTTATGAAAATTTCTCATAATCTGTATCAACATTCTAATGAATGCTTGCAGGTTTAAAATAATATTTCTCAATTTAAAAAGTATTTTTTCATACAGAAAATACTCCATGTATAATTAATAATATTTGTATAGCACATTAGTGTAAATTGTAGGGGATTTGAGGGTATCAATAGATATAAAAACTTTACTTTATGCTATATCATGCAGTTTTATAAAATTTAAAATTACATATTTTCAAACATGGTAAATGAGAAACTTGAGTATGTTCAGTGAACATAATTTTTATTGTAAGTTATTTTAGCAAATATATTTACTGTGATAAAATGGAGTTATATACCCCAGAAAAACATGTTCTTCAACTTAATATATTTCTGTGGATGGGTGTGAACCCTTGTAAATAGGAACTATTGATGAGGCTTTATAGGGAAGTTTACAAAGACAGAAAGTGAAAGGGAGCAGCAGAAGCCTAGAAGTCAAAGGAAACAGAAAGAGAAAGGAGCAGCAAGAAGAGGTGGTCATATGTATTGCCATGTGACAGAGAAACCAAGGACCAAGGATTCCAGCAGTCAGGCCCAGAATGCCACAGCATCCAGTGAGAAGGTATTACCTTGATGTCACCTTGATTGTGAACTTCTGGCCTCAACTGTGAGCCAATACATTCCTGTTGTCTAAAACAATCCTTTAAATGGTTTTTGACTTTGCAGCCAAGAAACTAAAACACTTACCATCATTTCATAACTTTTTATTTTGACATGACTTCATTCTTACCTAACCACTGCAAGGATATTACAAGGAACTTCTGTACAACCCTTTACCCAGATTCAGTGATATTCTATACTCTGTTTCAATTTTTTCTTTTTATTCCTCTCTCTCTCCCTCCCTCCCTTTTTTTTTTCCATTTATAAATATAGATGTACTTTTTTCCTGAACATTTGGAGGGTAAATTGGTGGCATTGTACCCTTTTACCCATAAATGTTCCCGGGTATCTTTTCTAAGAACAAAACATTTTCTTGCACAGTAAAATTAGGTTTTAAATTAGATTTTAAAAACTCAGGAGAACTTTAGATTGATGTAATACTATCTAACTCAGTCCAAATTCAAATTTCATGAATAGTCACAATGATGCCCCTTTTAGCTTTGTTTTCTGAATTAACTATCAAAGCCAAGATCACACATTGCAGTTTGTTATCATTTCTCTTTTGCCTCCTTTAATTTTGTATAGTTCCTAGTCAATTTTTGGCTTTAATGGCTTTGATAATTCTGAAGCATATAGGCCAGTTCCTTTGCAGATTAACCCTGAATTTGGGTCTGTGTCTTGTTTCCTTATGATCAAATTCAGGTTATGCATTTTTGTTTGGAATAATGTAGAAGTGATCCTGTATCTTTATCTAGAGTATAATAACAACAAAAGGAATTGAACACATATTAGAAACTCTATTTGTTCCTAAAATGAAAGGATAATTACAATTTATAGTTTCTCTTTTAGATAAAACATTTTTGGAGGTAGTGTTCACTTCAAAATTGTCCATTGGATGGATATAGTGTCCCAGAACTTTCTGTAACAATTACATAATTTTCTCAGGTTTAATTTCACTATAAGTACTTTGGAACATGCAAAACCTTCCAAGTTTTCTTCCCCTGTATTGGTTCTTCTTATCCTGTAATACTACCTGTATTTTTAATTTACATTTTAGCTTATTTATTTCATTGCTATTTCCTACTTTCATTTATTCATCTGGAATGCAAATGACCATGAAAAGCTGTATAATATATGTATGCATGTGTTGTTGATATGGAAGGGTAGATTAGATAAGTTTATGATGGGCTTATACATTTTCAATGTCTATGAAATATAGTTCCTTCCTCATGTGTGACTCTAGTGTAGACACTGCACTTATCAATCTCACAGGAACCAAAAAAATAAATAAAGTGAGAACACAGAATACTAGTGGAATTTTTCTGAGTTTATTATTACATCATTTTTCACAAGAGGACATGTTGCTATTGCTAAGTTTTGTGCAATCAAAGAATTAGAAGCAACATTAGAAATTAAATCAAACTTGTAATGATTAATAAAGATTCTTTTTTTTTTTTTTAAATTTATTTATTCATTTATCCCCCCCTTGCTGCTTGTGCTCACTGGGTCAACCAACCACGCCATGCAGGCGGGCCCGCCCTCACCAGGAGGCCCCGGGAACCGAACCCAGGGCCTCCCATATGGTAAACGGGAGCCCTACTGATTGAGCCACAGCCGCTTCCCAATAAAGATTCTTTATTACACTGAAACCAATGAATATAAAATCTCATGATATAACCTATGACAGATACAGCCAATGTGCTGCTACTAATCTGGTCTGCCCTTTAATGGATCAAATTACCTTTAGAAATGCTAATTTGGAATCTATGTAATTCCTCTATTTGGACAGCTCAACTAGAGAGAATAAGTAGCTTCTTCTTGACATTGGAGACAAATGTCACAGGCATTTTCAAAATTTCTATTGCAATTTCATTGACACATCTTAAAATTAAATAATGTCATACCATTAATTGGCTTCAAGCAAGATTCTTCCTTTCTGTATGTCATTCTCCTAAAATATATTATTTCTCTGATGTATTTTTATATTATATTTATTCTTGATGATAAACATGTTTTTATTTTCCAAACCTTTAGAGTTTCAGCATTCTATTGTTTCAGCTCTTTTACACATATCATAGTGAATACCTCAAGGCCTATTATAGTACTATATTGAAAGCACCCCATAAATAATTTTCTGGTTACCTTAACACAAGCATCAGGTAAGAAAAAATGGTTTATAATATAGGTAGATTTTTAAAAATATCTGATTCAAATACAGAGAAATTTCTGAAGACAAACTTGTGATAAAACCAAATAGAACACCCTTGTACACTGTGCCCTAGAAGCTTTTAAGAGGAAGAGGATACCTAACTGGAAATGTGTTATTGATGAAAAGGATTAATTTAATTTATTTTTAGATACTAACATCTTGAAATTCTATTATTGAGTAAAGATCATTCTTAATAAATCAGAGTGCAGATTCAGAGTTAGGAAATAAAGTTTATGGTTAGAAATGGCAAAAAGGAGCTCTCAGGAAAACAAGTTACACTGATGTCAGGAGAGCCACCAGGGTGAGGTCAGAGCATAGAAAAAAGTTAAGCAATTCAGATGCATTCAATATAAGAGTCAGGCTTATATCCTAGATATAGTATGACTTGAGAGGCAAAAAATATATAGAGAGGAAGGACTCTTGAGCCACAATTATTTGAATTAATGTGACATTCATCTTTCTCTGATCCAAAAAAAATGGGCAAATATCTTGTCTATAAACTCGAAAAAATATCAACCCATGACCTTACATATGATTGCATGGTCTTCCCACAATAATAAGATACTATCATATTTGATGTATATATTAAGTAATTGGAACCTCAAGTCATGCTTTGATATCTGAGGTAATTTTAATACTCCATAACTTTTATATGACATTTTTCACTTCTTCATTACTGAGTGTGTAGATGAGTGGGTTGAGAAAGGGAGTTCCAATAGTATAAAATACTGCTACCACCTAGTCAATGGGGAAAGTAGTTGGTGGACATATTTATGTGAATGTTCATGGGTCAAAGAGTAAGATTGACCATGATGATGTTAAAGGGACAAGCTGAAAAGGCTTTTTTCCCTCCTTTCTGCACTGTGATTTCACAGAGAATGTAAGATTACAATGTATGAGATTATCAGAAACATGAAGCTGCTTGAGCAAATGGCCCACTATTGGACACCAGCAGCACATTTATCACATAAGTGTCCATGCAGACAAGTTTCAACAAGGGCTGTAAATTGCATCAATAATGATCAATTAAATTGGGTCCACAGTAAGGCAATCTCAAGGCCAGGGCAATCTGAGCTGTAAAATGTATGAAAGACCCTATCCAGGCAAGAATAATCAAGATGGCACAGACCTCCCATCTCATGATGGTTGTGTAACAGATGGCCACATATGGATCAACAGCCATGAGGATGAGGACAAAGATCTCCAAATATATGTAGTGCAAAGACTTGAGTCATACACTTATTGTAGGATATGATTTTCTTTGCAGAGAAAGCATCCACAATTAGCTGAGGGTCTGTCAAAGTTGAAAAACACACATCAGCAAAAGACAAGAAAGATAGGAAGAAGTATATGGGGCTTCCAAGTGTCCAACTGAACTTGATGGTCAAAATAATGAGCAAATTCCCTATCACAGTTTCCACATAGAAATTAAAGAAGATTACAAACACCATTTTCTGGTGTCCTCTGTCAATACAGCAGTATGAATTCAGGTACACTGTTATTTTGCTGCATTGTTTTAGTCTATTTGGGAGAAAGAACAGGTTAAAAATAGTTCATCTGCAAAAAGAAAAGAAATAATTTTATAAAGTAAACACATTTGGAGCTGAATATATGTTTGATCATGGAAGTTTCCCTTATAAAGGGTCATCAACACTCTGTGTATTGATTTTTTTAATGAAGTGTAATTCTTAGTACTTATTCTAACTATTTACCTGATTGCATAGGATGGCCCAAAAGGAAAATAATGAAAAATTAAATGATTTTTGGTCATAGTAAACTTTAATTTTGTGAATTTGGCACAAGTACATAATTTCCTGATCTGAATGTCTTTCTTTAGTTTTCAGCAGGACCTTTCAATATTAGGAATAGTGTGTAACAAAAAATAGGGAAAACCTATGGATAGTTTACTTCAATGGGCTTCCACATTTCTTGAATCTGGTTATCCAGTCATAAAAGACTCTTTTATCAATATTCTGAACTTTCAATGAATGAGTATATAAATATTTGAGAGTATCTTCCTTAACAAAATTTACATGCATGCACGCACACACAGATATGCATAGGCAGATAATAAACTTAAGATTTCAGCTGTTCAAACAATTGTTGGGTAATAATGAGAGACAAATAATGTAATTAACAAGAAGCCAACAACCTGTCATCCTGGTCCGGGTTTTTTATCTGTTGCAGTGACTAAGTATAAGTATATTTCCTTTTATTTCACCTCTGAAATCTTTCTAGTTGTTTCCAGTTCTAAATTGAACCTCTCATTCAACTTTGTACTTTTTATCAGACTACATTGTCCACAATTATATTCTTCCCCTTCATTATTTTTCTGACACTCTTATCAAGATTTCTAAGATACATTGAGAATATCTATAGTCAAGGAAAAGGAGATGGGAAATATTTGCCCTAAATCAGAATATTCTTTCAAATTTCAAGTTACAACTTAAGCACCAGGTATTTAGAAAAGGAGCTCAGGAAGCCTTAAGTGATATAGCTGAAGCATTTAAATATTGTTTTTTGTCATTAATATTCTTGAGTGTCCCATACTCCTACTTCAAGGAAACGAAAGAAAGAAAAAGTGAAATTTTAAAAATATATATGGTTATATACCAGACATGGGAAAAATTGTTTTATGTATATAATACCATATCAAAAGCAAAAGAAGTATCAAACTAGTAAAATTTATTTCAACACAAAATCCTATTTTTTCACATATAAATGGATTTCACAGTTCAGTATTAAAAATGAGTGCACAAATGATTAATAAGCAAAAGAAACAATGTAAAGACCCTTCTCTTTCTCAAAGGATTAAACATATGAAAAAGAATCAATTTCATTCAAAATTAAATACATTGATAAAAATTACAATTAGATATATTTTTATCAATTATATTAGTAAAATGATCTTTTGATGAATGTTTGTTAACACATAGTGCTGGCAAATATGTGGGAAACCATCACACATATATTTTGGTAGAAGTTTAAGTGGCTGCAGTCTCTTGGGGGTAATTTTCAATACCTATAATGTTTCAACTGCACATAGAAATCAGGCCACTGATCCCATTTCAGATACACTTACTCAAATGTATATAAACAATAATTTAGGTCCTTTCCATGAAATGAAAATATGGGAAATAAATATAATCAGAATGGGATTGAATAAATCAGAGATGATAATTTGATGCAACCATTGATAAAAATGAAACAGATACATAGGCAATGGTCTCTAAAATATATGTGAAGTGAAAAATCTGATGACAGATCTATATGCTTAGAATGGTAAAATTTTAGTAAAAGCAGGATATTATATACTACACATGCACTTTATATAAGTGCCTTGTGTTTAGAAGAGTGACAAGGAAAGTTATAATAACTGTAGTCTCTGGGGAGGGAAACTACAGTCTAGGCATCAGAGATGAGAGGAAGCCATAATTTTTTAGATGTTCCTTTTGGTGATATTTGAAAATTCATCATAATCATGCACTGCATTAAAAAAAAATAAAGGTTTTTACAATCTTATCTTAAGAAATGATCTTATTACGTATATTCTTTTGTATATCACTGATACTTCAAAATTCTTTTCTGACATAAGAAGGAAGAATAGCAATATTCTTAGGGCAATATTAATATTCAGGAGCTTGAGAAAGATAGTGAGTCAGAAAAAGGTAATTCTGGAAGTCAATGCTCTTTACATCACACACCACCACATTGTCATTAACTAAGTTCACTTGCATTTGTGGAAATTTTCCAAATATATATTTTGTCAAACCTCATCAGCAAAAAGATGTGAAAAATTGCTCACAGTTTCTAGCATCTAAATATTTATATAGATAAATATAGATAAACAGTCAGACTTGCACACATGTGTATTATTCATTTAATTGATATATGGTAGAATGACATGCCATAAGAATGGCACACATCAGAACAAAATAATATAAGGACATAGATATCTGTGTGTTTGTTCAATTTTAGAATGAATGAAAATATTGAAAAGGATCTCTCACAGGTACAATACTACAATATCTCAAGCTATTTTATACTTACTTTCCATTGAGGAGATGGGAAGTTGCAAACTACTATATCCATGACAAAATCATTACCTCCATGAAGTACTTCCTTGAACAACCAAACAGATATTATTTCTATGTGCTTGTCTTCTCACTATTACCAGTAGCCCTAATTTACAGTGTTCTTACTCATCAAGAACTGACATGCACATCTTTTATTTCCAACATCTCACTTTAAATTGTAAATCAGTCCTAGAAAAGTGCCTGCACTTTCTCTTTCCACAGTACATTTTTTGTATTAGACACTTAACATGGAATTGGGCAGATTTACTTTCTCTGAGTATTAATCAATTCACATAAGTTATTCCCAAATAAAATATTTACCTGCTTTTGTGCAGATGTTAAAATGTTCAGTTGCCCTCTTTTATTCCTAATGTAAGCTGGAAGCCACTTACTCAAATAAAAAGATAAAGTGCTTTTAAAATGCTGTCTGGTGATTCTGTCAACAGTATCTCTTTGAACTCACAAAGAGGCATAGGTTCTCACTATCCTGCTATAAAGCAAGTTAAGTTATTTCCAGTTTCATCCCACATTTTCTGAAATCCATCACACAAAACTTTAACTGGGAAATGTTTCTTTTTTGCCTTCTCTTGGAGAATATTTAACATGAATGTTGTAAAATATCTGGACCTGGAGAAGATCATTCCTTAATGTAGCCCTTCTCTCCTAATTAAGAAACATGAGCCACATGTGAGAAAGACATTGGTCTTTCAACTCATTTTCATAGATTATGGGATAATAGGTGGACTATTTTTTTGTAATTGAAGTTATTAATTGGGCCCTAAAATACATGGTCATCCAGTGCACACATAAAGGTTTCCAAAACCATTGTCCAATAAAAGGAAACAGGAATCTGGGAAGATTTGCATGACTCTAGTTCTGTGACAAGGAATGGAATAGATGAGCAGAAGCATATTATACTGCAGAATGTAAAGAAGAACTGAAAAAGAAGTAAAAGAATTTCACAAAAATCGGGAAGCGGCTGTGGCTCAATCAATAGGGCTCCCGTTTACCATATGGGAGGCCCCGGGTTCGGTTCCCGGTGCCTCCTGGTGAAGGCAAAGCCCGCCTGCATGGCGTGGTTAGCTGACCCAGCGAGCACAAGCAGCAAGGGGGGGATAAATGAATGAATAAATAAAATCTTTAAAAAAAAAAAAAAGAATTTCACAAAATAAACCAAAAGAACAATAACTACAACACCTATGCACACATAAACAGTGATGAAGATATAGCAAAGGTACACAACTGATTGCTCTCAATGGCCTAAGCTGGAAAAATCTGAGCAACAAAATAAATGACACAGTTTTGGACTTTAATCCAAATTATAAAATTAATATCCATGAGTCTATACTGACATAAACAAATGATTTATTGAAAAAGAAATACATGAAGGAGAATAGAAAAATCTCTCATATAGAACAATTCTAAATGATTTATATAGATGCAACACTCTCAAGGAGGTAGAGCATAACTCTCCTTTTTATGGTGTGGAATGCACATGATGGCTTCCTTCCAAAGAGTACAGTATGGAAAATAGGGGTGAGTGAAGTAACATTGTATTGGAGAAACCTGACATATACTTTCCTAAACCAAGTGATCAAGGTTAACATCAATAGTGGTTAGTCAGATTGACAGCTATACCATTGATATGATTTTATGTAATGTAACTTTCCCCTTGTGGTCTTCTTTCCCAAAATCCATAATTCTAATCTAATCATTATAAAAATTCCAGAAAACCCTGGACAATTGATAACATCCTAAAGGTTTGTCCCTTCCTCCTTAGTACTGTCAAGATCATGAATACCAAGGGAAGTCTGAGAAACACTCAGACTTTTCACTATTGTTGAAAGACAATAGCAAAATAATAAATCATATTCCACTACATACAAAAAAATAAAACTTCTAAAAGAGTAGATAGGAGAAAATATTTCTGACATTGGATGAGGCAATGACTTCTTAGCTATGAATCAAACAATATAATTTGCAAATGAAATAAATTAGATGGTTTCAAAATTAAGAACTTCTTTGAAAGAAATAAAGGTTATTTTAAAAAGAAAAGAAAAGAAATAGCCACAGGCAGAAAGAAATAAGCCAAAATATTTGAATAGGCACGTCACCAAAGATATACAGATGGTATGTAAGAACATGAAAAGATGCTCAGCATTCATAAGTCGTTAAGGAAATATAAATTAAAACCTCAATGTCATGCACTACACACATATTAGAATATCTAAATTTAAAAAGCCTAATGATTCCAAGTGTTAGTGAGGTTGTGAAACAACTGGTGTTGTCATTCACTGCTGATGGCTATGTAAAATTACACAACGACTTTGAGAAATACTTTAGTAATAGAATACTACACAGAAAATTCTAGAAAAGTTTGAAGTCCTCAATATTCAAATACTATTGTAAATTGTGTCTTTCTGCTTAAATTACATTTTTGGTTGTTTGCTGCTGGCACATAGACATGTAATGATTTGTGTATATTAATCTTATTGTTAATCATTATGTTGCTCTATGTAACATTTCTCTTAATATAAATAGATTCTTTGGGTTTTCTGCATAAAAGAACATTCCATCTGCAAATAAGATGAGCAGCATTACCTCTTATCCATTTCTTTTTATCAATTTTTATTGTTTCATTGTGCTGGTTAAGGCCTGCATTATAATATGGTGACAGCATCTTTGTCTTTTTTTTTTTTTTCAAAAGACTATCTTATTTGTATTTAATATTTCCCCCTTTTGATCAATGACTTTTTCCAGATGCATTGCTAGTTGGCACTTGGTAATAACCCTTGGTGCCAGGAAGGTTCATCCGTGGGAGTCATGTCCCACACTGGGGGGAAGGTATTATGTTTATACACTGAGTTTGGCTTAGAGAATGGTCACCTTTGAGCAACAAGGAGGCTTTCAGAAGGTAACTCAGGCAATATATTATATTAGGCTATGTTTCAATTTCACAAGGAAGGGATCATAAGAGCAATCATCAAATCAAAGGCTTGGCATAATGGACTGTCTTCCTTCACTAGGCACAGTCCATGTACTCGGGGATACCTGCTGTTCTATTAGAGATTGTAGCAGGTTTCTCCAGGATGAGAATTCAATATTCTTTCAGTTATTGTGTGGGTCTCCACCCACCAAGACCATGCTCCATGAACACTTGAACCTATTCATATGCATTAGAGTTATGCCACAGGTGCACCCTTCTCCACACATTCCCCCCATCACCAACACTATGCAACAGTGATCCTCCCCTGCCACAGTTGTGACCCTCCTGTGATCCAAATCTCTCCCCAAATGAAGCCAACAAAATACTCAAATAAAATAATAAGAAAATGAAATAATAGTTTTTAAAATAACAAATAAAATACAAAATTAAAAATAAAAAAAAATGAAATAAAATTTTAAAGTCTTTAATCACTATAAGACATGTTATCTTATATGTAAGGTGACAATTTCTTTAATATATTTCCCAGTGTCTTATTTTTCTTCATTTATCTTCAAAAAACTTTAGGTTACTGAAAAGCTATATAGAAAATATAGGGGGTTCCTATATATCCAATGCCTTTCCCCTCTTTCACACTCCGATATTAATAATATTTTGCATATGGATGATATGTTTGTTACAATTGTTGTACAAATATTGATGTATTTCTACTAACTATGGGAAATGGTTTACATTTTGGAGTCATTTTGTACTATACACTATTATAGGTTGTGACAAAATTTAAAATGGCCTTTATCCATTATTACAAGATCATGCAGAATAATTCCAATGCCCTAAAAATGCCTGATGTTCCATCTATTCTATTTTTCCCTCCTCTGGCCCTCAGAACCTATGGTAACCACTAACTTTCAATTTTTGAAGAATAAGATTCATAGTTACTTGCAATAATATTGAGGGCTTGACATATTGGTCTGTTTTATTTTCTTAGCCATTGTTTATATTCTTAAGGGATTCTTGTCCCTCTAACTGAGAACATAGCAGGAGTCACCAGATGGGAGTTTAATAATTTCTTGTTTATTGTGTAGGTTTCCACCCACTGAAATACATACTCTGACAAGGTGAATACTTATATATTCCATAGAAGCCTGCCACAGGTGCACCTTATCCTGGTGGGCATCACTATTCTCAAATCCTCAAAATTGGGTAATGAACAAAGGTCTAATAGACTTATTATTCCAGCAAAGGGAAAACTTTTATCATTGATATGAAGGCAGTAACCACTAGAGTTTCTGATGGAAGGGAGAGGAAAGAAAAAGTATAACATGGAGACATTTTACAGACATTGGAATTGTCCTGCATGGCATTACAAAGATGGATAGAGGCCACTACACATTTTTACATAATCTATAAAATTGTGTGGGGTAGTATAAACTATAAGCTAAACTATAGTCCATGGTTAGTAGCAATGCTTCAATATGTGTTCATCAATTGTAACAAGTATACCACACTAATGAAAGATGTTGAAGTGGGAAAATGTGGGAAGGGGAGGACATAGAGCATATGTGAATCACCTATATTTTTTATATAACATTTATATACTCTAAAGCTTCTTTAAAAATTAAAATAAATTAAAAAAAGAATGTCTCATTTCCATTCAGATCATGTTTTACGTGAGGTTTAAAATAAAGACTAATTTGAGCAGTAAGCAAAACCTACTGTATTCTTTAATATAGGAAGAATTTTGTTGTGAAAATACATACGTTCATCACATATTTCTGACTAATGAAATAATTGATTTTTCACATTTAAATTTCTGATTTTGAGATAAAATTTATCAGTGATCTAATAAACTGTATTAGTCAGGGTTCTCTCAGGAAACCGAATCAGCAGGAGATATCTGTCAATAATATGAAATTTTAAGAGTCTTTCACGCGACTGTGGGGATGCACAAGTCCAGGTTCTGCAGGCAGGCTGCAAACCAGTGGTTCCGATGAAAGCCCGATGAAAGGTCGTTGATGAGTTTCTGGGAGAAGTTCCTTGTCCAACGATGAGCTGGGAAATTCTGAATGTTGAAATCACTTCCGCTTTTAAGTCATTCAACTGATTGGATAAAAGCACCACCCATTGATGATGTAATCTCCCTGATTGATGCAGATGTAATCAGCCATCCATGCAGTAAACTCACTGATGATTGAAGTCCATAACTGCTCTTGTATTACAATTAGCCCAGTGCTTGCTGGAACAAACACCTGGACACAATTACCTGGCCAAGTTGACACATTAGCCTAACCATCACAGTCCACCACCCCTTGTCAACTCGGCAATCATACACATTACTCTAAACCATACTTAGTCTCTAAGTAAAAACAATAACAGACAAGCATACATATATATTTCCATCTAACAATGTTCAACTCCCCTCTGTACTACCGGAAACATATTAATTCCCCACAGAACAGGGTGCAAGTCCTTGGATGATAGTCACTCTTAAACTCGACATCCTTAAATATTATGATGTGGGATTAATACAACTTTTCATGATAGGGGAAAAGATTGGGGAAGAAAACAAAGAAATTCATTTTGTGTACATATACAATCATACTCATAACGAAACATGGAAGAAGTGTTCATGGCCATTACAGTCCTCATTTCTGTAACTGGTCATGTGGTTAAAGTTCATATTTATCACTACCTTCTTCCACTACCCATTCCATGTTCCCGTTACCTTCAGCAAGCACTTCAGCTGGTCGTGGTTCTTTGCCTGGTGGGGTGACCCAAACTTTCATTCCCGAAGATTCTGGGCCATTGTTAGTCCTGCTTGAATTGGTTTGTTTCAATTTTCCATTGACTTTAATCACAGGGCATGGCAGGACTAGGAGATGCCCTACAGGATCCCCTGCATTCCAGGCAAACTCTTCTTTACCCCCATTATGTAGATGTAGTCCTATTTCCCCTTGATAGTCAGGATCAATCACCCCAACCAGTACAGTAATTCCCTTCTTTGCCTGTTGATTCACAGGTAAGAGGAGCCCAAAGTGGCCAGGTGGCAGTCTTAACTTCCAGTTCAAAGGAATCACTGTTATGTTCCCTGGGGCAGCACTCCTCCTGTTGGGACTAAAACCTGTAGACCAGCAGAGCTTAAGGTTTCAGGGACAGGAAGCAAA
Source organism: Tolypeutes matacus (assembly GCA_026826555.1). NCBI lineage: Eukaryota > Metazoa > Chordata > Mammalia > Cingulata > Chlamyphoridae > Tolypeutes > Tolypeutes matacus. The sequence goes on along the minus strand of JAKSZT010020697.1, from coordinate 1,107,135 downwards.
AATTTTCCTAGTGGGTCACTAGGAGTAATAGTGAGTGGTGCCACTCCCATTTCCACCCCTTGATTCCTGGACCCATGAATCCTGGCTATGGGAAAAACAGCACCATAGAGAGGATGCTGATTCAGAGCATACACAGCCTCCTGGAGAACATTGCCCCAGCCTAGATGGCACCATAATTGAGTCTTCAAAAGGCCATTCCACCGTTCTATTAATCCAGCTGCTTCAGGGTGATGGGGAACATGGTAAGACCAGTGAATTCCTTGGGCATGTGCCCATTCCCACACATCATTTGCTGTGAAATGGGTTCCTTGATCAGAAGCAATGCTGTGTGAAATGCCATGGCGGTAGATAAGACATTCGGTAAGTCCACGGATGGTAGTTTTGGAAGAAGCATTGCGTGCCAGAAATGCAAACCCATAGCCAGAGTACGTGTCTATTCCAGTTAAAACAAATCACTGCCCCTTCCATGATGGAAGTGGCCCAATGTAGTCCATCTGCCACCAGGTAGCAGGCTGGTCACCTCGAGGAATGGTGCCATATCTGGGGCTGAGTGTGGGTCTCTGCTGCTGGCAGATTGGGCATTCAGCAGTGGCTGTAGCCAAGTCAGCCTTGGTGAGGGGAAGTCCATGTTGCTGAGTCCATGCACTACTTCCATCCCTACCTCCATGGCCACTTTGTTCATGAGCCCATTGGGCAATGACAGGAGTGGCTGGAGAAAGAGGCTGAGCATTAGCCACAGAGCGGGTCATCTTATCCACTTGATAATTAAACTCTTCCTCTGCTGAAGTCAACCTCTGGTGAGCATTCATGTGGGACACAAATATGTTCATGTTTTTTGCCCACTCAGAAAGATCTATCCACATAGCTCTTCCCCAGACCTCCTTGTCACCAATTTTCCAATCATGTTCCTTCCAAGTCCCTGACCATCCAGCCAAACCATTGGCAACAGCCCATGAATCAGTGTACAAATGCACCTCCGGCCATTTCTTCCTCCAAGCAAAATGAACAACTAGATGCACTGCTCGAAGCTCTGCCCACTAGGAGGATTTGCCCTCACTGCTATCCTTCAAGGATGTCCCAGAAAAGGGCTGCAGTGCCGCAGCTGTCCACTTTCGGGTGTTACCTGCATATCGTGCAGAACCATCTGTAAACCAGGCCCAAGTTTTCTCATCCTCAGTTAACTGATTGTAAGGGACTCCCTAAGAGGCCAAAGCTGTGGGCTGGGAAAGAGAAGGTAACATGGCAGGGGTGGTGACCATGGGCATTTGGGCCACTTCCTCATGTAACCTACTTGTGACTTCAGGACCTGCTTGAGCCCTGTCTCGTATATACCATTTCCACTTTATTATGGAGTGCTGCTGTGCACGCCCAACTTTATGGTTTGGTGGGTCAGACAATACCCAGCTCGTGATAGGCAACTCAGGTCTCATGGTAACTTGATGGCTCATGGTTAAGTGTTCAGTCTCTACTAAGGCCCAGTAGCAAGCCAAAAGCTGCTTCTCAAAAGGGGAGTAGTTATCTGCAGAGGATGGCAAGGCTTTGCTCCAAAATCCTAAGGGTCTGAGTTGTGATTCCCCTATAGGGGCCTGCCAAAGGCTCCAGACAGCATCTCTATTTGCTACTGAAACTTCCAGCACCATTGGATCTGCTGGATCATATGGTCCAAGTGGTAGTGCAGCTTGCACAGCAGCCTGGACCTGTCGCAGGGCTTCCTCTTGTTCCAGTCCTCAATCAAAACTAGCAGCTTTTCTGGTCACTCCGTAAATGGGCCGCAGTAACACACCCAAATGAGGAATGTGTTGTCTCCAAAATCCAAAGAGGACAACTAAGTGTTGTGCCTCGTTTTTGGTCGTAGGAGGGGCCAGGTGCAACAGCTTATCCTTTACTTTCAAAGGGATATCTCGACAGGCCCCACACCACTGGACACCTAGAAATTTCACTGAGGTGGAAGGACCCTGTATTTTTGTTGGATTTATCTCCCATCCTCTCTCATGCAAATTCCTTACCAATAAATCTAGAGTCTTTGCTACTTCTTGCTCATTAGGTCCTATCAACATGATATCATCAATATAATGGACCAGAGTGATGTCTCATGGGAGGGAGAGATGATCGAGGTCCCTGCGGACAATATTATGACATAGGGCTGGAGAGTTGATATACCCCTGAGGCAGGACAGTGAAAGTATACTGCTGGTCTTGCCAGCTGAAAGCAAACTGTTTCTGGTGGTCCTTACTAATGGCAATTGAGAAAAAAGCATTTGCCAGATCAACAGCTGCATACCAGGTACCAGGGGAAGTGTTGATTTACTCAAGCAATGATACCACATCTGGGACAGCAGCTGCAATTGGAGTCACCACCTGGTTAAGTTTACAATAATCTACTGTCATCCTCCAAGATCCATCTGTTTTCTGCACAGGCCAAAAAGGAGAGTTGAATGGGGATGTTGTAGGAATCACCACCCCTGCATCCTTCAAATCCTTGATGGTGGCACTAATCTCTGCAATACCTCCAGTAATCTGGTATTGCCTTTGATTTACTATTTTGCTAGGCAGGAGCAGTTCTAGAAGTTTCCACTTGGCCTTTCCAACCATAATAGCCCTCAGTCCACGAGTCAGGGGTCCAATGTGGGGATTCTGCCAGTTACTGAGTATGTTTATTCCAATTATGCTATCTGGAACTGGAGAAATAAACACAGAATGGGTCCAGGGACCCACTGGACCCACTGTGAGATGAACCTGAGCTAAAATTCCATCAATCACCTGACCTCCATAAGCCCCCTACTCTGACTGGTGGACCACAGTGACGTTTTGGGTCTCCTGGAATTAATGTGACTTCTGAGCCAGTGTCTAATAATCCCCGAAATGTCTGATCATTTCCTTTTCCCCAATGCACGGTTACTCTGGCAAAAGGCTGTAGGTCTCCCTGGGGAAAGGTGGGAGGAAGATTAACTGTATAAATTTTTGGCAGTTTAACAGGATCCTTCCCCGAGGGGACCTGACCTTCTCCTCATTCAAGGGGCTCTGGGTCAGTAAACTGTCTCAAGTCTGGGAACTGTTTAAGGAGCCGTGATTCTCTGCGTCTGTAATTAGAGTTAGGATTTTGTTCACTTGACCTAGAACTCTTCTGCTTATTCAGATCCAGAAGAAATTTAGTAGACTGCCCATCTATTTCACTTCTGGGTACCCCATGATCTATTAGCCAATGCCATAACTCCATGCGACTCAGACTATTCTGTGTTCTGTTTTGAATCTGTCTTTCATTGCGGTAGTCACGCCTACCTTGCCTTTGGTGATTAACTGCTGATACTTGACTTTTACCGGGGCTTGATCCGATCATCCCCAAATATTTAAGGATTCCAATTCCATTACAGCCCCACCTACAGTAATATCTGGACTGCAGAGAAGAGCAACCACAGAGCTCTTCAGAGAAGAAGGAGTTAGTCTTACAAATTTATTCCTCACAGTCCTGGTTAAAGGTGTGTCCTCTGGACATTCCTGGGGTGGGTGGGCAGATCTCAAGTGGTAAATCCATTCTAGCATTCCAATCTCTCTAAGCCTTTGAATCCCCTCATCTGGCAAATCAGGCATCTCAACATCAGACATGCTAGGCCATCCATCGTTTGGTCCATGCTTCAGTCAGCCACCCAAACAAACTGTTTCTCACCGCTCGAGCTACAGTGTTGAATCCAGAATTTCTGCTTAGTGGGCCCATATCAATAAATTCAGCCTGATCTAACCTTATATTCCTTCCACCATTATCCCAAACCCTTAGTATCCATTCCCACACATATTCCCCTGATTTCTGTCTATATAAGTTGGAAAACTCATGCAGTTCTTTCAGAGTATAGCGTACTTCCTCATGGGTCACACTTTGTATTTCACCTTTGGGGGCTTGTTGTGATTTTAATCTAGTAATGGGTCTCAAAGACAAGAGGGGTGGGGAGACTGGGTAAGGAGAAGGATTAGCGATATCTTGCAGGCTACTGACCTGAGGGCATTCCTTTGCATTTTCTTCTGGTAAGACAGGATTATTCTCTTCAGGCAGGGGTTGGAAGACAGATTCCTCAATGCAGACTGGAAGTTGGACCATGCATGCTGGAGATTGGTTGGTACCTGCCTCGTGGCTGGGAGGAGGTACAGACTCTCTGGGGCAAGGTGGAGGCTGGATGATACAAGGTTGAGAAGGTGTGGTTTCCACATGGCAGGCCATCACAGGTTTATCTGGTAAAGTCTCAGCAGAATTTAGGGTTCCAATGTCCCCACCAATATTACCATCATCCCATATGTCTCCGTCCCAATCCTCGGGGTTCCACTCCTTTCCAATCAATGCCTTCACTTTAATTGTAGAAACCCTGCGAGGTTGAGATTTTTAGTTTCCTCTGTAATTCTGCTACTCGTGCAATGAGAGACTGGATTTGATTCTCAGATATCTCAAGTCTGTGGCTACAGGAGACAAGTTTTTCTTTCAAGGCACACGTAGAAACTCATATCATTCATGCGGCATTTAAGTTTCAAATTTGAAGGCTTTAGCTCATCCCTTTCTTTTGTAACTGTATCCAGAGTATCTAGGAGGAGCCAGCCAGCATCATTATATTTTTTTACTCCACAAAATTCTGTTAAAGTGTTGAAAACACTCTCACCCAGATCCTTCCTTCTTATAAGCATGGAAGTAGGGGAATCCAATGATGCTATTTTGCGTATTTCTATTGCCAGCTCACGCCACGGACTGTTAGCAACCTCATTATTGGAAAGGGAGTCATTAGTACCCGTCAGTCCAATTAGAGTGGAGAGCCACCTCAGGCATCCCATGTTTAAGACTCTGTTCCTCAAGAACCACTCCCGGTACCAGCTGTATTAGTCAGGGTTCTCTCAGGAAACAGAATCAGCAGGAGATATCTGTCAATAATATGAAATTTTAAGAGTCTTTCACGCGACTGTGGGGATGCACAAGTCCAGGTTCTGCAGGCAGGCTGCAAACCAGTGGCTCGGACGAAAGCCCGATGAAAGGTCATTGATGAGTTTCTGGGAGAAGTTGCCTGTCCAAGGACGAGCTGGGAAATTCTCTCTGAATGTTGAAATCACTTCCGCTTTTAAGTCATTCAAATGATTGGATAAAAGCACCACCCATTGATGATGTAATCTCCCTGATTGATGTAGATGTAATCAGCCATCCATGCAGTAAACTCACTGATGATTGAAGTCCATAAATACTTTTGTATTACAATTAGCCCAGTGCTTGCTGGAACAAACACCTGGACACAATTACCTGGCCGAGTTGACACATTAGCCTAACCATCACATAAACCAAGAAAACCTGGGATAAAATTAGCACAGTATTGGAGCATTAATTTTTTTTATATAAAAAAGTAAGAGTAGTTGTGTTGGTTTGAGTCTTTTATGTAGACCTTTGAAAATTTTGTTCTTAAATTGAACCTAGTGTGAACCTTTGATTAGATTAAATCAATTAAGGGCTATTTGATTAGACTGCATCAGTAAAGCTTAGCCCAGGGTGGGTTTTAATCCTCTTGCTGGAGTCCTTTGTAAATAGAGGAATAAGTCACAGGTACAGAAAGAAAGACTCAGCACCAGAGATAAACCTCCAGAAGTTGAAATCAAATCCAGGAGAGGGAAAAGCCACAGCAGGAGCCGTCTGAATGAGAACTAACAAAAAGGCCCAGAGGAAAGGGGAGAGATGCACAAATGCTGTCCTTCTGCTCAGTCATGTGCCTGATCACTCAGTATATCTTGACTGGTTAAATTTTTTGGCAATAGTAAAAGATGCTCTAAACATTTGCCTGTAGTTTTTTTGTGCAGGGATACATTTTTGGCAGGGAGAAAGTAAGCCAGAAGGAGAAGGCAGAGACTGGTAGATCTCCCATTGTGCCTTGCCATAATGGCAGGAGTCCAGGATTGCCAGCAGCTGACCTTTGGGGAGAGAGCTTTGTCTAATGCCTTGACTTGGAGATTTTCACACCCTAATAACTGTAAGCTTTTAATCTAATAAATTCCAATTTTAAAAGCCAACCCATTTCTGGTATATTGAATTGGCGGCTTTTATCAAATTAAATCAATAGTTTTGTTCCTATTTTGTTAACACTTTTAGAGTCTCAATTTTAGAAGGAAGCAGACTAATAATTAATTTCCTTGCTTGTAACTATAACCTGGCAATATTAAGTAATGCTATTTTGCTCTTCTATCCATATCAGTCGGAGAGTCCCTTGATCCCAGTTTCTCTTCTTGTTTTATTCTTTCTTTCTCATCCGTGGCACCGTTTTCACGGACCCAGGTCCTGACTGGCACCTGATCGGCAACATATGGCACCCGGATAGGGACCCTGAAAATGAAACTTTTCTTCCATTCAGTGTGCGGGCTCTTCTATCCATATCGGACGGGGAGTCCCCTGATGCCAGTTTCCCTTCTTTTTGTCTTATTCTTTCTTTCTCATCCGCCGCACCATTTTCCTGGACCCAGGTCCTGACCGGCAACATATGGCGCCCGGACAGGGACCCTGAAAATGAAACTTTCTAGGAAAGATTTTGTCTAAGACTGGTGTCTTAGTTTGCCAAAGGAATGCAAAGTACCAGAAATTTGTCGACTTTTATAAAGGGAATTTATTTGGGATAAAAGCTTGCAGATCCAAGGCCATGAAAACCCAAACTGAGGCACCATAAAAGGTACTTTCTCACCAAAGTCAGCTCCTGTTGATCCTGGCATGTTGTCTCATGGTGAAGCAAGATGGCCACTGATTTTTGCCCAGGTTTCAACCTTCTCTGACAGCTCAACCTTTCCTTTTGAACTGTTCCCTGGGCTGAGGCTCTTGGGCTCATGATTAATCAGTCCTGTAGTCATCTCTCTCTTGGCACAGGGCTTATTTCTTTATGGGCCTCCTATATCAATTTTTGGCTATTCCACTGTCTTCCAAATTTCAGCTTTGAACTATCAGGCATATAGAATATCTGATCTCCTCTTGAGCTGCTTGGTGGGCCCAGACTCTTGGGGCTTCATGTTTAAGCAATCCTCTCTCTTACACAGCAAGATCAGACATGGCAGTTCCCATTCTTCTCTGTCTCTCCCTGTAAGTCCATTTATATCAGACCCAGCAAGGGGGTGGGGACTCAACCTGAGTCACTCCTTACTGACAGTCCAATTCAAAGTCCCAAATCAATCTTATCAATCTTATGCAATCAAAGGCTTTCACACCCAGAGGAAGAGATTACTTTACAAACATAATCTTTCTTTTCTTTGGATTAGTGAAATAATCTCAAACTGCTACCAGTAGAAAAATCTATTTTTGATAATATTGCTGTATTAGTCAGCAAAAGGAGTGCTGATGCAAAATACCAGAAATTGGTTGGTTTTTATAAAGTGTATTTATTTGGGGTAGAAGCTTACAGTCACCAGGCCATAAAGCAAAAGTTACTTCCCTCACCCAACTCTGTGAGGGGTCTGGCTTTCTGGGCTCCTCTCTTCCCGGGGCTTGATTGTCTCCAGGTTCAGCTTCTTGGTCTCTCCACAAGGCCAGATGTAGACTATCAGGTAAGTGGCTTGTCTCTTTTCCCGGGGCCTTCTCTCCTACCTCATGACCTATCTCCTCTGTATGCTTACTTCTTGGGGCTTCAGCTCAAGACTCCAACATCAGAACTCCAATTCAAAACTCCAACTCTGTCCTTTGCCATATCTTTTATCTTTGACTCCCCCTCATCAAAGGGTGGGGCTCAATGCCCTACTGACATGGCCTAATCAAAGCCCTAATCATAATTTAATCATTCCCTAAGGAACAGACCAGTTTACAAACATAATCCAATATGTATTTTTGGAATTCATAAATAATGCCAAACTGCTACAACTGCAAATATTTATGAACCCATTTGTGCTTAATATTTCCTATATGTATTTTTTTATTAATTCAGTTTCTTATAAGTTACAAACTATCCAATTTTTATAATATTTTTCAAGTCCCTTTGGTAATAGAGCTTTCCTAAAAACATCATTTTTTCTACGTTTTAAAACCTTGATATTTGTTGCTGCTAATATTATAAGTTTTTATTTTCTTTTTTAACAATAAACTTCATCTTTGGATTTTGGAAAAATTGCACAAAAAATGTGTATAGTTTTCATATACCTCATCCCTACTGTAAACACATGTTTTGTTTCCTCTATTATTAACATCTTACATCATAGTAATTTTGTAACAATTAATGAACCAATATTATTGATATGTATTATTAACTAAAGTATATAGTTTATAATATACTGTACATAGGATTCACTTCTTCTGTTGTACAATTCTATAGATTTTGAAAAATGTGCAATATCATGAGTGGACAATTATGTTATCATACAGAATAGTTTCATCACCTTAAAAATTCCCTATGGTGGACCTCTCAATCCAACTCCCTCATCATGAGCCTGTGGTACCCACCAATCTTTTTACTATACTTCTAGTTTTGTCTTTTGAGATTGTCTAACAGTATATAGATAGCTTTTTCTGACTAGTTTCTTTCCCTTAGCATTGTGTATTTAAGTTTCCTATATGTCTTTTCTAGGCATGAGAGCTCATTTCTATTTTTTGCTGAATAACAATCCACAGCATGAATATGCCACAATCATATCCATTCACCTATAGAAAGGTACCTTAAGATGCTATAAACATTTGTGCACAGGTTTCTTGTATAGGCATACATTTTTTTTAACACCTTTGAGTAAATACATAGAAGTTTCATTGCTGGATAATATGGCAAGCCTATGTATAGCTTTGTAGGAAACTGCCAAATGTCTTCCAAAGTAGCTGAATGGTTTTATATTACCAGAAGCTATGAGAGAGAGAGAGTAATTCTTACACCACATAACAGAATTTGAGGTCAGTGTTTTGGATTTAATCTATTATAATAGGTGTATAGTTATAGCTTATTGTTGATTTAATTTGCAAATCCCTGGTGATATTGATGTTGAATGTTTTTTCATATGCTTATTTTATCATCTGTATATTTTCTTTGGCGTGGTCTTTGTTTAGAAATCTTTCTAACTTTTGAGTTTTAACAATTTTTAAACAGTTTAAATTGTATTAACAGTTCTTTCTATATTTTGTATACAATTCCTTTGGATTGTATTCCCGAGGTAATAGGCTCCATTCTCTGAGAAAACTAGGGTAGTAGTCAGACTCTCTAAAATCTCCAGGTTACAGGTTCAACCCACACAGAACTGTGGGCTGGTGTCCAGATACTTCCCAATTCCAAGGGAATATGTTTCACCCTCTTTGAAGACTGGGACAGATTAAAATCATTTCTGATTAATGTGGGTCACACTTTAAATGAAGTAACATCAACAACAACAAAAAAGCCTACTTACAATGGGTACCCAGCCATAGAATGGATTAGATTTAAGAACATGCTTTTCTGATATACATTTAATTTCATACCACAGTCATCTTTAAGTTCACTGCTTCTTTCTTCTGCCAGCTCCAATGGATTTTGAAGCTCTAGGGAATTTTTTATTTCAGTTATTTTGGTCTTTAAATCCAGTATCTCTTTAGTTCTTTTTTATAATTTCTATCTTTATTTTAATTGTCATTTTGTTCACTTTTCATTGCTCTGATATCCTTTAATTCTTTCTCTGTGCTTACTTTAATTTTCTGACTATATTGAAGATCATTTTTTCTAAGCCTTCGTATGGAATGTCAAAGGTATATCTTCTTTGTTGATGTTTTCTGAAGTTTCATCTTCTTCATTTGTATGGGCCAGCATTTCCTGTCCTTTTGTTTTGTAATATTTTTCTGCCTACTGAACATTTTAATATTTTAAAGTGTTAACTATGGAATTTAGTTCCTATGCTGTATGTTCATTAAATGTGTATGTAGCTTGTGACATCACAGAGATTTCCATCACTGCCAGTTGCTAGCAAAAACAAATAAACCAAAGCAAAAACACTGTCACAGTCTTGGCAAATTGGCTGGTTGTCATTTTCAGGGTTTAGCTATCCTACCAAAAAGGTCAGCCTGAGGTCAAAGTGTGTGGTCTTCTAAGTCATTTCTGAACTTGCATCTTGTTGTAATCATGCACTGTGGACATAGGAATTTCCACATTTAAAGGTATCCAAATGCCCCCTCTACTCCCTGGGGGATAGACTTTCCGTCTCCTGGTTGCTCTGTTGTATGTCATTATGTCAGTAATACTTTGTCCTAGGCTGTTTGATTTGATTGTTTCCAAAATATATTTAGCTGTCCACAAGCTAAACTGCAAGGCAAGTTCTTGGAAAGTGATCCAGAAAGGAGTATCCTGGCTCATTTCTTCATACTGCCATCCACTAGTAAAATAGAGTTTACATTGCTCATTTGTAAGAGGGCCAAGAACCCACAACTAGAACACTAAACACCACTCTCTGCCAGAGAGGGATGGAAGAGGAGCAAGAAAGGCACATGTACTTCCCTATGTCTATTTTTGTATTTTAAAAGGTGTAGGTTTATCGAAAGATCATGCAAAAAATAAAGAGTTCCCATATATTTACTCTAATTTTTAACATTTTGCATTAAAGTGGTACCTTTATTAAAATTATAATAAATTTATAATTTTATAATTATAAAATTAGCTATAGTCCATAGTTTATGTTAAATTTCACATTTGTATTTCACAGCCCATTTTGATGCTTTTTTTTTCATTTTTATTCTAGCATCATATATATCATCTAAAATTTCCCATTTTAATCACATTCAGATATATAATGCAATGGTGTTCATTGTAGTCACAGTGTTGTGTTACCACAACCACTATACATTGCCAAGACTTTTCCTATACCCTAACAAGAAACTGCTCCAATTAAGAATTAACTCCCATATTCTGCATTGCAGAAAGAAAGAAAAAAAAGAATTAACTCCCTATTCCCTAGTTATACTCCATTGATGTTGGGATTTCTTGATTCAAAATTACCCAATTACTGTAATCTTCTACCTGTTTTCTGGAGTGCTTAGGGAGATGGCACTGCCAGGTTTTGCCAATTGTTCAAAGATTCTGTGAGAGAATGGAATCTTGGAGCATCTTACACCATCATCTTGATCAACCAAAAATCTAGATTATTGATATTTTAATCTTTCTTCTTTTCTAATATGTGTGTTCAATTTTATACATTTCTCCCCATATACTATTTTTTGTATCCTACAAAGTTTATTAGGTTTTATTTTCATTGTCATATAGCTCAAAATACTTTTCAAATTTCTCTTGATACTTCTTTGATTTATGTGTCATTTAGAAGTGCTTCAGTTTATCTCCAAATATTTGGAATTGTCCAGCTTTCTTTCTCTTATGACTTATAATTTTATTCTATTGAAGTCTGATAGCATGTTTTATATGATTTCAATTCCTTTAAATTTGTTGAGATGTGTTTTATGGCCCAGTATGTGACCTATCTTGTTGGATATTCCATGTTATTGTGAGAAGATTGTGTATTCTGCTGTAGATGAATAAAGTATTCAATAATTGTCAGTTAGATCTAGTTGATTGATGGTGTAGTGAGGTTCAACTACATAATTATTGGTTTTCTGGCTATTGGATCTTTCTATTATTGACAGAGGGTTGTTGAAGTCTCCATCTATAATAGTGGATTTGCCTATTTCTCCTTACATTTCTATCCATTTTATCACATACTTTGATAAACTGTTTTAAGTCATATGCAAAGTAAAGATTGTTATGTATTGTTGGAGAATTGAATCTTTTATATTCATGTAGTGCCTCTCTTTATCCCTATAATTTCATTGCTCAGAAATCTATTTTGTCTGATACTAATATAGCTATTGCAGTTTACTTCACATTAGTGCCAGTATTTATTATTTTAATCTATCTGTCTTTATATTTAAAAGTCATTTCTTTATATTTGGAACTGTTTGTCCCCATTCTGACAGGGTCTTTCATTTAATTATTATATTTAAACCATTCATATTTAAACTTATTATTGAAATAGTTGGATTAATATGTTCCATGTGTTTGCTATTCTTTTTCCTTGTCTTTTTTTTTTTTTTTTTTTTTGGTCTTCTTCCCATTTTTTGCCTTCTCTGATTTCAATGGAAATTAACAAGTTTCCATTTACTCTCCTCTGTTACTCTCTTAAGTCTCTCAACTGCACTTACAAAAATTTAGTGTGTCCCCTGTCTTTTGTAATATACATTTACTGCTAATTTCAGTCCACTTTCAATTAACACTAGAAAACTTCATGGGTAGTGCAGATACTTTATAACAGGGTATTCTCAATTTCTCCCTAACATCCTTTTTATTTTAATTATTTATTTATTTTTATTGTGGGTAAAAATCAAAATTCTCATAATACATACAAACATTTGCAAAATGATATATAAATATATATGCATATATGTGTATTTGCTTACAAAAATGTGATTTATATATATATATATATACATATATTTTAAGAGGTGCTTAGATTACCCAAAATATTACACGGAATCCACTGGGATTCCCATGATGCCCACCTCCCACACCTCCCTTTTACCTTGTTTATTATTTCTGAACATTCCTCCTTTCTTTATGTAGATCCAATTTCTAACCTATATTATTTTCCTTCTCTCTAATGAACTACTTTTAAGATTTCTTGCAAAGCAATTCTACTGTTAGTAAATTCTCTCAATTTTTGTTGGTCTAATAAAGCTTTTATTTCTCCTTTGCTTTGAAGGAAAATTTACTTCTGTGAATAATTCATGGTTGGTGTTTATTTCTTTCAACACTGAATATTTCTCCCCACACTCTTCTTGTTTGCATGGTTTCTAAAGAGAAGTCCAATGTAATTTTTATTCTTCTTCCTCTATAGGTAAGTTTATTTTTGAACTATAGTCTTTACATATTTTTCTTTGCCTATTATTTTCTGCAATCTGAATAAGATATGTCTAGGTGTAGATTTTTGGTATTTATTTTGCTTAGTATAGCTAACCTTCTTGGATCTGTAGTTTGGTGCCTGATACATTTTGTAAAATGCTCAGCCTTCATTATTTCAACTACTTGTCGCTTTCTTTCTTTTTTATTCTCTTTCTATAATAGTATCCCCATTACACATATGCTACAACATTTAAAAATTTTCCATAATTCATGGATATTCTATTTTATCTTTTTCATTCCTTTTTCTCTTTACTTTTCAGTTTTGGAAGTTTCTACTGACATTTCTTTAAACTCACTGATTCTGTCCTATTCCATGTTCAATCTACTGAAGAGCCTATCAATGGCATTCTTAATTTTTATTACAATATAAGAGATTTATGGTATTTCTTCTTGATTCTCTTCTAGAGTCTTAATTTAGCTCCTTATATTGTCATCTGGTCTTTCATGTTGCTGGCTTTATGTCTTAAAATTGCCAGCATATTAATAATATCAATATTGATTAATATTAACATATCTGACTCTATTTCTGAAGATTATTATATTTTTTGATGCTGTGATCTTGCCTTTAGCATACCTGGTAGATATTTATGAAAGCTGGACATGATATATTGTGTAAAACAATTGAGGTAAAAGGGTATTTAGTGTGAGGTTTTATGTTTTCTTGGCTAGGAGGTAGCTTGTTTATTATTTGCTGTAGCTGTAGGTGTCAGAGGCTAACATTTCCTCTGGTGTCCTTCTTTTGGTCTACCCTTTGTCTTTGGGTTTCTGAGAGACTCCTTCATAAAAGCGGTCCAAACCTTGTAATTCTTTTTTAACTGTACTTATGTTTTATTATACAGGAGCCCTATTGATGTAGTGGTAAATATTGTTGAGAGAGGAACAACCTGCAAATCAATGATTAGGTCTCAGGATTTTAATGAGCCTGTGTTCTTGGGCTGTGACTTTTATAAATATATATCATTACCCCCCATAAGCATTTAGAGGTGCAAGAATTGGGTTGTTTTCTTATCCCAGGATGACTATGATCTGGTGAAAAGTCATTTAGATTAGGCTCTGGTAAAGTAATTTCCCTTGTGTTCAGGCATAAGTTCAGAACAGGTTTCTCCGGCTTACTTTAAAATGTTTACATATCCACACCCTTCTTGGAAGCATGGATAGAATTTTTCTTTGGAATTACCATTAATAATGTGGAGAGACTCCCAGAAATAAGATTCATGATTGTGTGGGTGTCCCCTAAGGCTGGGTCTCTAGAAGTTTTACCCTGTCAAGCTAATGCAGGCCTAGTCTACAGAAATTTATCAATTATACTTCAAATATTCTTACCTGATTCTGGCTGTAGTGGTGATTTCTGTTCAAGTACATTGTGGTTTTCTCTATTTGTCTATCTCTACAGTTTGGGAGGCAATAATTTGCCCTGAAGCCTTATTTCTTTGAAGGATATAAGAAGAGTTTTTTTTTTTTAATTTTAAGCTTTCCAGCTTGTTTTCTTATTGTAAAGATGATAGTCATGACTTTCAAGACTTTATATGTTGGAATGGAAACTGGTTTACTATAAGCATCTTTAAAACTTTTCAGAGAAGTTTATTTCTCAATAACTGAGCTAGTCAGCATGCTAAGATATAAATTTCCAGTTGCCCTTGGATCTGATCTACACCATACTAATGGGTCTCTGGCCCTGATTTAACAACATAAACAGGGATAGTTTACAGATGTTAGAATGAGTTGAGCCATTTATTGAAGAACAGCTATGGAACAAGAGCATTCACTGTAAATCCTAGGCAAGAAAGGAGAATTTACTATCATAGTAAATGTGTCAACATAATCAAATGCTTAGACATCAGCAAAAAATTATAAGGCATAATAAGAAAGGGGAAGATAAGCCAGCCAAAGGAACAAATTAAAAATCTCCATGAGATTTTTAACATCTAATCAATGATGTTCACACTAATCACCAAAATCAATGCAAGGAATTGAAGGAAAATACAGCAAAACAAATAAAGAATATTAAGAATACACTGGATGAACATAAAGAAAAATTTGAAATTTTAAAAAGAAAATTAACAGATATTTTGGGAATGAAAGACATAATGGATGATATTAAAATACAATAGATATACAGTGGCATTTTCCTCCATTTATTCCCCAGTATCTTACTATTATTTTTCATTTTTTTCAAAGAAGTTTTAGATCACAGTAAAGTCACATACAGAATACAGAGGACTCTCATATACCCAACATCCTCCCCTTTTCCTCCTTTCCATATTAACACCTTTTCATATGTGGATGATAACTTTGTTATAACTGATATACAAATAGTCAAACAGAGGTACTTAACATGGTAATAGTTTACATTATGGTTTACATTTTAGACTCTTCTCTTTTATAAATTTTTATGATATTTAACATGACCTGTCTCCATAATTGTAAGATCATGTAGAACACTTCCATTGTCCACTAAATACCCCTTGTTCTATCTATTTTATTCCTCCCTCCCCCTCCCCTTGGGGCCCACAGCGACCCCATGGCTTCATTCCTTGGATGACAAGATTAATAGTTATATGCAACAACACTGAGTTCTTGACACACTGGTTTGCCCTCCCCTATTAGAAACTGCCCATGCTCTGAAGAGACTCCTGCTTTTCTATTTGTGAACAAACCGGTCCCCCAGAGAATGGGAGTCCAACACCTTCCTTCTCATTATGTGGTCTCTACTCACTGGTACAGCACATTATGACAAAATTATGACTCACACATCCCCTAGAAGCCTGTTCCAGTAGCACCCTGTCCTGAATGCCTCCCCATCTAACACGTTAAAACAGTAACCCTTCCTTGTCATATTGCCATAAGAGCATTCTCAACTTTGTACTTTAAACCACATATGTGCAAGTCCCCAGTGTTCACCGGGTCCCCCTCCCAACCCTCCCCTCAATTTCCTGGACCTTCCAACCCACCCTCCCCAATCTATCCACCTGTCAAACCTGCACCACCCAACCCAATATCACTACCCTCCTGTCATATTCCTTCAATAAGAAACTACACACTTTCGCCTTACCATAGATTATGTCCATATGGGTGTTAGCTAACAACTTTCATCTCCCTTTCTATTTACTGTAAATCTACCTACCAGACAATAGGTCACAGAGTCTGCTAAATTTTCTTAACTCATATCAATGAGCTCATGTACTGTTCATCATTCAATGCCTGGCTTGCTTCACTCAACATAAGGTCCTCAAGATTCAACCAAGTTATACCATGTGTTAGCACTGTATTTCTTCTTAGAGCTGAGTAATATTCCATTGTATGTATGTACTACATTTTGTTTATCCATTCATCTGTTGATGGGCACCTGAATTAATTCCAGTTTTTGGCAACAGTGAATAATGTTGCTATGAACATTGGCGTGGATTCATCTGTTAGTGTCTTTGCTTTCAATTCTTCTGGGTATATACCCAGCAGTGGAATTGCTGGGTCATATGGCTGTTTTATAGTTAGTTTTTTGAGGAACTGCCAAACTGTCCTCCACAATGGTTGGACCATTTTACATTCCCAACAGCAGTGGATGAGTGTTCCCAATCCTCCACATCCTCTCCAGCACTTATAATCCTCTAATTTTTTAATAGCTGCCTGTCTAATGAGTGTAAATTGGTATCTCATTGTAGTTTTGATTTGCATTTCCTTAATTGCTAGTGATGTTGAGCATCTTTTCATGTACTTTTTAGACATTTGAATTTCTTCCTTGGAGAAGCATCTTTTCAGGTTGCTAGATCATTTTTTAATGGTTGTTTGTCTTTTTGTTTTCAAAGAGTAAGATTTCTTTATCTATGTGGGATATTAGGCTCCTATCAGATATATGATTGCCAAATACAGACAAGACACAAGCTATTACAGAGATGAAAGGCAAAATGTGAAAATACAATTTAATATTTTCATTATTTTTTAATATCCCAATATTTTAATATTATTTTTAATTAAAAAAATTATTTCTTATATTTAAACTTATCATTATATTTCATTTTACTATTAATTATATTTGGTTATTTTAATGTCTACATTTTTGAATAAGTGTTGGATCACAAAAGGGTTACAACTGGAGCAGAGTAAGATCATTGGTGTGGGATGTCAGAGTAAGATCATTGATAAGAGATACATGGGAGGAAGTTCACCTGAGCATACATATAAGGTATATAAAAATGTTCAAATGTTCACAGGGCATTGTCACAGTGGGTGGAAACTAAGAGAATAACCAAAAGAATATTGAATTCCCATCCTGGAGGGCTCTGCCACATTCTCTAATGGAGCAACAGTCCCCTAAGTGCATGGGCAATAAATGGTGAAGGAGAATGATCCACTGATGGACCCTTGATTCTGATGACTATACATATAAGCCTTTGCTCTTGAAATTGAATCTTAGCCTTATTGTTATGGGGTGCCTAAAGTTGCCTGTGTTAATATGTCAAATGTGGCCTCTCTCCAAGACAAACTCAGCATATAAATGCATTACTTTCCTCTCAGCATGGGACATGACTCCCAGGTATGAGTGTCCCTAGCACTGAAGGATTACTATCAAGCACCAACTAGCAATGCAACTGGAAAAAGACATCAAATAAAAAGGGGAGAAAGGTAAAGACAAATGAGTTTATATGGCTAAGAGATTTCAAAGTGAATTAGGAGGTCATCCCAGAGGTAACACTTATGCACATCTCAGCAGGATTTCACAGGCTGCCAAAGTGGATACCACCCCAAATAGTGGGGCTTCTGAGGGTTCTGAAGACACCCAGGTCCTATGGTCAGGGCAGATAGTTCCAGTTTGGTGCCTTGCCAGTTGTCCCTACTTTGGAGTTTGTGCTCCTGAGGGTGACAGATTTGAACTTAGTTGTGGCTTCTGTACACATGGCTCATCTCTCCCTTTTATTTGAACCTCTACTTGGTGCTGGAGTTGGTAGGTGTACATCCAAAAGTCTTGAGTCTTTGGGCTACCCATGTGCCAGCTGTGTCCCAAAACTCAGTTGAATTGCAACACCTACTCTACAGCTTATTGGACTCACTCAGGGCAACTAACAAGGAAATTATGGGCAACAATCATCCCAAGGAACAGAGAAAGACTGAAACTGCAAGCAAGATAGTTCCATCCATCTTTCCCATGGGATATAAAGCCCCTCTCAATTAGATGTGAAGTGGACATCACCATACCAGAACCCTGAGGTTTGGGGAAAGAACTATGGACTAGAGTAGACTGTTATTCTACTATAGACATATTGTTAATCTAGCAATGGAAGAAATTACATTGATGTGGAGCCAGTGGCTACTGGAGGTTCTGGGGGCAGGGAAAGAGAAAAGCAGTTGTAATTCAGGGGCTTTTCCAGGTTTTGCAAATCTTCCTGAAAGACATTGCAAGGACAGATATACACCATTTTATATCATCACATAATATGTAGAAATGTGTGGGAGAGAGTGTAGACTACAATGTGAACTATGCTTCACATTAAGCACTATGGTCCATGCTTAATGGCAAAGCTGCAGAATATGTTTTTCAATTGCAATGAATGTGCCACACTAATGAAGGATATTTACATGGGAGGGTGTAAGAGGTGTGGGGAGTGGGGCATATGGAAATCCCTATTATTTTGTGTATTATTTTGTAATCTAAATATCTTTTTAAAAATAAAAAACAAATATTTTTTAAAAAGCATATGGGTGAAAACAAAAAAAAAATACACTAGATGGGGGAAATAGGCAAGATGGTGGCAAGTTAGGGAGGTCTAAGAGTCATGTCATCCTGCATGGTAGTGAGTAATCAGCCATGATCTATCTAAATCACCTGTTTGGTGTGCTCTGGAAACCAGAAGGACAGATTCCAAAATCTCAGACTTTACACATTTTCCTATGATCAAACATATAAAATTTCCAGTTGATATTCACAAAATCATCCATCAGATACCCAATCATTTGCACAAACCCTTCAAACAATATCCATCAAAGAAGGGAAATTACTGGTGCACACAACATCTCAATCTTTAAATAAATCATTTTCCATGATTTTTCATTGTGTTCTCCACAATGATTTTTCTGGAAATCCCTCAAGGAGCTTCATCCTTCTAATGAAGTCTTCTTCCTCTTATTTAATGTTTTGTGGTTATTTTTAAACCGAGTTTCCTTTAGCACATTAAGGCTTCGGTTTGATGAAGTGATAGTGCACAGTGATTCCAGACCTAGTGTTTCACACTTTTGGAGTTCACACATTTAATTTAAAGGATAAATTAGGAATGAAGACAATCCCACCATTCCTGGAAGAACAGTAGGAAATGAAGTAATGATTCATGAGTAGATCCCTCAACATTGTGGAGGCCAATGCCCTGCCCCAAATGGTTGGGCATGCAACTTCAGAAACCACTCCCTGGTTGGAATTGAAAGCTCTAGTTCCCAAAAACAGTGGAGGAGGATATGGCCAAACACCAATCATAGCTATTGATTAGAAAATTAGGCTAGCAAGATTCCAATTCTAAGTACAGCTAAAATTTGAACATGTCCAAGTCAGAAAGAAATGAACAGTCTCCATTTTCACTCTGCCTCCTGTAAGAGGGAGACTGGGATTGTTTGAAAACCATAGAGACTTCCTGGACAGTAGACATTGTGTCCTTTCCACTGAGGTCAGTTTACTGTCCTACCCTTGATAGCTGTAAAATGTGCTTACTAAAAATTTCTCCACTTTAGCAGCTCTTAAACTTCTAATTTACTAAAAGAGCTGGTTTTCTATTAATCTAATTTTAGAAATTTACTCTTTGCACTTAGTTGCCTGTA
Organism: Tolypeutes matacus; assembly: GCA_026826555.1. Classification (NCBI taxonomy): domain Eukaryota; kingdom Metazoa; phylum Chordata; class Mammalia; order Cingulata; family Chlamyphoridae; genus Tolypeutes; species Tolypeutes matacus. The sequence continues at coordinate 1,087,466 of JAKSZT010020697.1, read as the reverse complement.
GGATATTAACCAGACTTGCTCAGTTTTGCTTACAGGAATAAGATAATGTCTCAAAGCAAAACCCAAGAGAATGATGTCAGGAACACCTTATGACCCAGTAAATCTGTAGCTTTTTTCAGAGGCAAAAAGCTTGATATACTTGAGTTGTGGGCTGAGAAAGGATCCATGAGGACCTTGCTCCTGCACAACAATATCTAAACTGTGGTTAATTAGCTGCTAAAACCAAGTACTAGTTTGGTGTGTTTGATTCAGTGCAGGACTGAGAAATTGCACACACCTTCTTCACAAGATGCCTGACATCACTTGTTTTTCTTCTCCTTTCCCCTTCAACTTTGCCTTTAAAAAATCCCTACTGTCCATTCTCACTTTGGACTGGTTTTGGGAAAATTCCACCAGTGCCTTGCTTGTGCACTCACAGTAAATCAACTTTTCAATGAGAAATATGTTTCTCCTTTGTGGTGCCAGATTGGCCCTGTCCTATTGGAAATAGCCATGCTTATGGTAACAGCCTGGTCTCCAACCCAAACTATGGCTGGGAGGAAGGTGGGCATAGCACCATCAATTTCTCTGGGCAGCTGCAGACATTCTCATTCAATACAGCTTAAATTGTCACTCAAACCTGTCTCCTTCTTTACACCAGTCTCTCAAGGAATCTAGAGACAGTTTAGGCCTGCAGAGATTAACTCAATCCCTGCCCCTGGTTGGAAAGGAAGGTGGGATGAAATTCCCCAATATCTCCAGTAAATGCAGGCAGTTTCAGTCTTCATGGCTTAGATTACTACCTGCACCATTGGCTCCAACCCTGCATCTGGCAGGAGTGGACTGGGAACAACTTCTACTGTCTCTCCAAGAAATCATGGAAAGTTATAGCCAGCATGGATTAAATTATCACCTGAACTATTGACTCCATCCCCACCCTTGGAGAAGGAGATGGGCAGATTTGTAACAGTTTCTTGGGACATTTCAGGCAGTTTCAACCTGATGACTCAGAAAGCAATCAGTAGTCTCTGTCTCAATCCTACCTGAGGCATTGAAGGGACTGCATATAATTTAAAGAAACAGTGTTCTCTCTGAGAGGTAGGCAACAGCATGTCAAAGTGTATCACTTACCCAAGAAAAGGGGCAACAAGCCCAGCACAGGTTGTGGCAGTTGATTAGAGATCTCAGCACACAGGGTCTAGGATGTCTGCAACAGTTTCATCCTGGTACAGCTAGAAGCTTCATTCTCAACCATGACACCAATAGGACTAAGCTAGCAGAGAATTAAAGGGCATAATTACTTAAAGGCTGGAGGGAACAGCTGGATAAAGCATGCCACTTATAGGGCAAGAAACAGATGAGTTGAAAATATCTTATCTGTTAAAAACAAGCTAGTATAAAGTTCCAAAATAAGTTGAACCAAGGTGCCAAAGAGAAGTTTAAGCAAAAATTCTATGTACAAGAAAGCTCTAGGCTAAAGGGTGAAAGTGTGATCAGAATAAAAAATCAAAATGCTGAGAAACTAGCAAAAAATAAAAAGTCATATTAAAAAACAAGAAGACATAGCCCAGTCAGAGGAAAAAAATAATCTTCCAGAATAAATACAGGATTTGAGAGAACTAATCATGGATATTCAAATAAATTTCCTTAATAAATTCAATGAGATGGCTAAGAGATTAAGGATATTAAGAAGACACTGGGTGAGTACAAAGAAGAATTTTAAAGCATGCAATGAAAATTAACAGATCATGTAGGAATGAAAGCCACATTAATGAAATTAAAATACACTGGATGGACAGAACAGGAGACTTGAAGAAGCAGAAGAAAGGATCAGTGAGCTAGAAGACTGGACATCTGAAATCTAACACACAAAAGAACAGATAGAGAAAAACATGGAAAAATATACAGATTCACTGGGAACTGAAAAAGAATATGAGGTTCATAAACGTGTTATGGCTGTCACAAAAGGAGAAGAGAAGGGAAAATAGGCAGAAGTATTTTAATAAATAAAGGTAGAAAACTCTCCACTCTTTTAAGGACATAGATATCCATGTCCAAGAAGCCCAACATACTCCAATCAGAATAAATCAAAATAGACCTACTTTGAGACACATTCTAAACAGAATGTCAAATGCTAGAAATAAAAATAGAATTCTGAAAGCAGGAAGGGAAAAGAAATTAATATGCAAGGGATTCCCACTAAAGTTAAGTGCTGATTTCTCATCAGGAACAATGAAGGCAAAAAGACACTGGTATAATGTATCTAGGATAGAGCAAGAAAAACTGCAAGCCAAGAATTTTATATCTGAAAAAATTATCCTTCAAAAATGAAGGTGAGTTTAGAACATTCATGGATAAACCAAAAACTGAGGGAATTCATTACCAAGAGACTGGTATTACAAGAAAAACTAAGGGGAGTGCTGCAGATTGAAGAGGAAAGACAAGAGATAGACTTGGAAGAGAGTCTAGAAATGAAGTTTATCAGTAAAAGTAATTAAAAGTGTGAAAATAGAGGTGCAAATAAGATATGACTGATAAAACCCAAAAGAAAAAATGAGTGAACTAAGTACTGCCTTTACAGTTATAACATTAAATATTAATGGACTAAACTCCCCAATCAAAAAACACAAACTGGTGGAATGGATAGAAAATTACGAACTATTGATATACTGTCTACAAGAGACTCACTTAGATAGAGGTTACAAATAGATTGAAAGTGAAATACTGAAAAAAGATATTTTACACATATTTTAATGAATAAAAGGCTAGGGTAGCTGTACTAATATCAGGCAAAATAGACTTCAAATAAGACACAAAGAAAGACATTATATATTATTAAAAGGGATAATTCACCAAGAAGAAATAACAATCATAAATATATATGAACCTAACCAGGGTACCCCCAACTACATGAGGGAAATGCTGGCAAAACTGAAGGTAGAAATAAACATCTCTACAAAAATATTTAGAGAATTCAATAAACCACTCACATCCATAGATAAAGCATCTAGACAGAAGATCAATAAGGAAATAGAGAATTTGAACAATTTGATAAACTAGAACTAACAAAAATATATGTAGAACACTGCACCACAGACGAACAGGATATACATTCTTCTCAAGTTCTCATGGATCATTCTCCAGGAAAGACCATATGTTGGGTCACAAAACTGGTATCAATAAATTTAAAAATATTTAAATTATACAAAGTACATTCTCTGATCATAATGGAATCAAAGCTGGAAATCAATAATAGGCAGAGGCCTGTATATGTGCAAAAGTATGGAGATTAAGCAACACATTCTTAAACAATCAGTGGGTCAAAGAAAAATTTCAAGAGAAATCTGAAAGCATATAAAGATGAATAAAAATGAGAACACAACATTTCAAAACATTTGTGATGCAGTAAAGGCAGTACTGTGAGGAAAAATTATAGCTCTAAACAACTACATTTTTAAAAAGTCCTACTACACACCAAGCGGAATTAGAAAGAGAATAGCAAACTAATCCTAAATCAATCAGAAGGAAAGAAATAACAAAGATCAGAGCACAAATTAATGAAATTGGGACCCCCTCAAAAAAAAATAGAAAGGATCAATAATACCGATAGTTCGTTCTTTAAGAAGATCAACAAAATTGAAAAACCCTTAACTAAACTGATACAGGAAAAAAGAAAGAGAATGCAAATTTCTAAAACTCAGAAATGAAGAAACCATTATGTCTGACTACCCAGAATTAAAAGAAATCCTAAGATAATTTTAGGGACAACAGTATGCCAACAAATTAAACTACATAGACAAAATGGACAAAGTACCAAAATACACTGTGACTATTTGAATTAGGTGAATCCCCAAAAGAGAAAATGTTTTTGGACTAATTAATTTCTGAGGGCATGAGGCCTTTGACTGCACTAAATTCAACAAAAAGGCCTTTGATTAGATAACTTTAGGGGTTCTGATTGGACTTCATCAGTGAGGCATGGCACAGGTTTGGCCTTTGCCCTGTTGCTGGGTCTCATACAAATTGAGACACTAAATGTCAAATATTTGGTCCCCTAACACATTCACCCTTATGTGACAAGTTTTCCCAAGTAAAGGTGCAGAAAATATGGTCAGAGATGGCAGAATTGGTTCAGGAAGTATCTTAAAATTCCTCTATTTCTGTTTGGCTTCTGGCTTACACCATCTTAAACAGCTTGAGCTTCCCAACCCCAAAATAGCAACGTATACTTTTGCTAACACCAGTTGTTTTTCCATGGCACTAGTTGTGGCTGTCTGCTCCACTGGTGGCCCCCAATGAACTGTGCCTCCCAATACTCATGCCCTGGTGGTGTGGAATGCCCTTCTTGTACCAGAGCTGGGCCAGTAACTTGTTTTCATCAGTAGAATGTAGTAAAAGTGATTTTCTGACAGTTCTGGGCCCAAGCCCTGAGAAGGCCTGGCAACTTCTGCTTTTTTGGTCTTGAGAGCTCTGAACTGCCACATAAGATGTCCATCTACCTTGCTGAACAAGTCATTTTGAGAGGTCACATGGAATCACATGCAGAAAGAGACAAGCCTTGACATCCCAGTGTCTCCATCAACCTGCCAACTCCATGAGTGACCATGAGCAAGACTTGCAGAATAACAGAGTTCAGCAGAGTCCAGCCCAGACTGAAGTATAGTGAGCAAAAACAAAGAGATTTTTTTTAAGCCACTAAGTTTTGGGCTGGTTTGCCAGCAACAACTGAGAAACAAAGTACTGGTCATCCATAGATGCCTTTTTTCTAAATATAAGACAATTACTGCATTGCAAAGAAAATGTGACAAACCTTTTCCCACCACAACCTTCTCAGTCAAAAGGCTGAATGGCAATTTGTTACCTGCTTTTAAAAAAGCAAGCAAAAAAAACCTTTTATCCTAATTCATAAGTTTCCATGATTTTTTACAATGTTAACTTCTGACAGTTTGGGGGCACTAGTTTAATTATCACTTAAAAAAAAAAAAAAAAAAAGAGGCCAAAAAATGAATTATCCACAGCTGAATAAGTGATGGCAAACAAAATTGTTCCCACTTCTTTAGATTTTTTTACTTAATTTTCCCAAATCATTTCTCTTCTTGCAAGTACCTTATCATCCTCTACAAAGAGAAAAAAAAATCACTTTAATTTGCTAAGATTATAAAAAGGAAAAAATAAAACAAAAACAAATGTTGATAACTAGAATTTGAATCATGATCACCTACAAAATATAGAGGAAATTTTAAAATGCTCCCTTAATTTAAAACAAAATTCTATAAAATGTAACAATGTCTACATTGTAGAGATGATTTCTTCTTATCTGAGAAAATGAGTAACTAGAAATCAGGTATTGTTGCATTAGTACACACTGGCCTTTAAATAGTTCCAAATTTCACTTATCAAATGGTAGTCAACTGCAACTCAAACCTTCCAAATTCAAATTCACATAAACTTTCTTGCATCTTTTCTTCTTTTTAGGGGCAGGGTGAAAGTCCATATCAATTTCTGTACTCAAGTTCTGGTGGGCTTTCTCATCTGAAACTTTTCTGCTGCTGAATCAGCCCCACATTTTCATAGTCTCTAGTATTATGTTCTCTCATTTCTGCACAGGATGATGTTGGGGTACAAGGTGGGAGAGGACTCTGATCTCCACTTGTCTGGTCCACTAAGGAATACTTAATATTTGTACATTCATGCCCTTTCCTCTTGCTTTTCTGCTCTTTTTCAATCCTGTGCTGTAGTGTTTCAATATAATTCTGGACAGCCAATACCGTGCTTCTGTTTGGACCATCCTGACCTCTGATATGGCACCATCCAAATGATTTTGGGAATATTCATGTCACAGTCAATGCCTTTTTCTCTGATGATGTCAATAAGGATATCAATCACAATGAATATTCTTGTCTGGCCAATTCCAGCCCTGCAGTGAACACCACAGGCCAAAGTCCACAATGCTCACCTGCTTATGGTGCACTTTCTCCAAGAAGTCCAGCATGCCCCTGGGGCCACTGGGCACTGCATCCAGCCAAGTCCAAAAATTGTATTTCCAGACCATTCTTTCTGTAATCCCTTGTCCAAACTTTGAAGATTTAAATTCTATTAACATATAGTCATGAGAACACTTCCTTCAATATTCCTAATGTACATGACCCCATATTCTTTTAGAGCATATTCATCAGATCAATAGTTGACACATGTACTCTTTCCTCTCTCCACTTCTTTTATTGTCATGACAATCACTCATGAGTTCTCCTGGAATACCGTCCAGCAGAAGTCATTTCACCAGGTTTGGTAGACAGCCTTGTTTGTATGACACTGTAACTCTTTCGGGGCTTTGAATTGTTGTACTTGGTTTCAAGGTCAGGCATTATAATATTTGCATTGATATAATCTGAAACAGGCTCATTGAGATTGCCATCCTGAAGGATGACACTGGTATGATAAAAGGGCAAGATATTTTTATATTTATTTTTGTGTTTATTTTCTTGCCTCTGATCCTCTTTTCAGCTATACAGAAGATTGCACTCATGTTGTTGTAATGTCTCAAATTCTTCACAAAAGCCTTCTTTGGCTTTATCTGTGGTCTCAGCTAATTTGCTTAGTTCTTGAACCTGGCTTTCAATTTGAGCAGAATTGATATGAGTGGTATCGAGCAGCTACTTGAGCTGTATTTACGTGCCCAATGTTGCTACCATGGGGTTCTTCTTGTAGTGCTCCACCATATCTGTGAAAGAAGCAAATCATTCTCCTCCACCAACATTGTGTTTCATATCCTGACAGGGAATCATAACGTGGGTCATTTTAGACTTGTCATCATTGTTCTCCCCTTTGTCATCACCAGTGCAGACAAAGAGAACAAAATTTCCAGTGTGGCTCTGGCTCTCCCATACAAGAAATCTACCATGTTTTCCTTTCTCAGTTAATAATTTCTCTGCTTCCTTCCCAGAAAGGTGTCCATGAAACCACCTCTCAGAGGTAGGATCTGCACAGTTCAGAGGATATTTGAGCTCAACATCTCCATTCTTCTCTTTAACTGTCCTTGATGTTCCATATAATACTGGACCAATTCAGCCAAAGTGACAAACTTCTCCCCTCTATACAGATCATAGTAATCACCAGTGCTCTGAATCTTGATGTGTATCACAGCTCCCTTTCTTCTTATGGAAAGTGTAAAGTCTCCGGGGTAACTTTCACTGGGCCTTGCCAAAAAACTGCCATCAACTCCTCTTGGCAACAGTAGGTTTTCTGCCTCCACTCCAGTGCTATTTGAGTGAAACCATCTCTGCCATGTCATTTTCTTCCGGCCATCCGGCTCTGGGACCAACCCACTCCTAGCTCAGTCTCTGCTTGACCTGGTCACATCTGGCTTGAGGGAATCCCTCTGTGGACTGCCTGGGGTGGGGGTGGGTTGATCCAGCCAACCGTTGATAGACACCAATCCAGGCCTGTGGATTCCAGAGACAGTACAGCCGCAGCCCGTGCCCTCCCACGTCCCCACCCCGCAGCCGTCCTCCAATCCACTCAAATGCCCTTCCCTCCCCAAACTGTTTTATGAAGAAACACACACACATACATGCTGTCCATACATATAGATTCATAATACTAACCATAAAACTCATTCCTGTCACATTTCACTTTTCTTTCAAATGTCTAAAGTGTTCCTTCAGACTCGGTCATTTTATTTTTCTTGAGTGTGCTATGAAAGCAGTAAATATATATGGAAGGTCTCTGATTCTTCCATGAGTTTTCCATCTAAAAGATTCTTGTAGGAAAACATTAATTGGAATACTTTGAAATAAAAGGCACAGGAGGGGCCCTGAGGGTAAAACTTCCATGGACGCTGTACAGCAGCAAATGCATGTGTAGATAAACCTGCAGAAATAAAGACCATGCTCTTGTAACAGAAGGAAAAATTTTTAAGACATTTTCTTCTTTTATTTATCTCTCCAGGTTTATAATAGCAGTGTTTGAGGAACACTTAGGTAGTAGCACTGATGATATAATATGAAAATTATTTTTCCATCACACCAATATCCTAGAAGAAGCTCTTCAAAGACTGTTTGCTAATTTTTTCCATTGTAAAATACCTAATATATTTTGAATATTCTTTGTCATCCAATTTGACCAATGTGATAATATCAGAAGAGCATCAAGGTTTTCCTTATCTATATAAAATTGTGGACTTTATTATGGAGCTATGGGAGAAGATTCTAAATATGTAATTACAGTCATTTGAAACCTCCAAGCCATGTACATTGTTTTGTGTTACAAGATAAAATTTTGTGTTACTTGTTATCAGCTAATATAAGATAGTGGTTATCATTAGGAAAATATGATACTGCATAATTATTTTTTCTTTTGTTTATATTGCTTCATCTTTTTTTCCTGCTATGGGCATAGGAAGAGCATCAGTATAATCTAAAGAGAATGGAGTTGAATTAATTTTTAGCCCTTAATTTAGAGCAAATAATTCTCAATGTCCTTCAATGTTATTATTTCATTTTAAAATATTATTTCTTATCACATCACCCATTTCCATCCTTCTTTACACCATCAAAAAACCTTCTATATTCTACCTAACAGATGTCAGGCTTGTACTTTTAGTAGCCCCAAGGTATTGCACATTCCTTGTGATTGTTTTTTACATCTTTCCACAACTATTGAAATAATCTCTTATACCGTTTACAGAATTTGACTCTGCCCTCTCTTGTTGTAAAATCCTCACTGATAGGAAAATTTAATATCATTGTTATACATATATGTATAACATTGGATAAAACTACATGAAGAAACATATAAATTCACAGTGGAAGAATTAAATATCCCTTTATAAGATATTGATAAATAAAGCAGGCAATAAAACAGCATGGAAAAAATGCTAAAGGGCAAATACTGGTATATTTAGGTATATAAAATTTATTCATGCAACAATTAAAGAAATCATACACCTGCATGCAGAGACTATTTTAAAACATTATGAGGGTCTTTAAATTTTCTCAATAATTTTAAAAACATTAAGAGGGCCTTTAAAATTTCTCAATAATTTAAAGCACAAACAGTTTCCAGATCTCTGGTTACAGTGGATTTAAGGCAAAAGATTTATACATAATTAAATATAAATATTTGTAAATTAAAACTATATACTGCTAAAGATCTAATTTTTAAGAAATAAATCATAAGAAAAATTTTTATAACTATAATTAATGAAAATGAGTATATTTCCATTGTAGCATGCAAACAGCTTGGAAGTTTTATGAAAAATCTACAGGTAGCATTGTACTCGATGAAAGACTGAAAACATTCCCAAGATCAGGAAAAAGACAAAGATGCCCATTGTTACCACTGTTACTCAATATTGTGCTAGAAGTTCTAGCTAGAGCATTTAGGTTAGATAAAGAAATAAAAGGCATCCAAATAGGAAAGGACAAAGTAAAACTTTCACTATTTGCTGATGATATGACCCTATATCTAGAAAATCCTGAAAAAAATCCAAAAGAAATCTACTAGAAATTGCAGATGAGTTCAGCAAAGTGGGAGGATACAAGATTAATACTCAAAAACCAGCAGTGTTTTATACACTACTGATGTGAAATCTGAGGAGGAAATCTGAAAAAAATTCCATTTATAATAGCAACTAAATATCAAATATTTAAGAATAAACTTGAGTAAGGACATAAAGGACCTGTATTCAGAAAACTGCAAAACCTTGCTAAAAGAAGCTAAAGGGACTTAAATAAATGGAAAAACATTTTGTGTTTATGGATTAGAAGAATAAATATTGTGGAGAGATCAATTCTACCCAAATTTATTTAGAGATACAAGTCAATCCCAATAAAAATCCCAAAAGCCTATTTTGCAGAAGTGGAAGAGCAAATATTCAAATTTATTTGGAATGGTAAGGGATCCCAAATAGTCTAAATTGTCTTTAATTTCTTCCTTGCAGGTGGGCAACATGGGAATCCCAGTGGGTTCCGTGTAATATTTTGGGTAATCTAAGCACCTCTTAAAATATATGTATATATATATAACATTTTTGTAAGCAAATACACATATATGCATATATATTTATATATCATTTTGCAAATGTTTGTATGTATTGTGAGAATTTGGTTTTTACCCATAATAAAAAAATAAATAAATAAATAAAAAATTGTCTTTAAAAAGAAGAATGAAGTTGGAGGGCTCACACTTCCTCAATTTAAAGCTTTTTACTTAGCTACAGTGGTTAAAACAGCATGGTACTGGCATAAAGACAGATATATTGACCAAAGGAACCAAATTGAAAACTCAGAAATAGGCCCTCACATCTACAGTAAAGTGATCTTTGACAAGCCCTTCCAGCTGGGCCAGAACAGTCTACTAAAAAAAATGGTGTTGGGAGAACTGGAGATCCATATTCAAAAGAAGGAAAGAGGACTCCTATCTCACATCTTATACAAAAATTAACTCAAAATGGAACAAGGACCTAAGTATAAATGTGGTAACCCTAAAACTCCTAGAAGAAAATGTAAGAAAACATCTTTAGGATCTTGTGGTAGGAGGCAATTCCTTAAATTTACACCCAAAGCATGAACAACAAAAGAAAAAAGAGATAAATGAGACCTCCTCAAAATTAAACATTTTTGCACTCAAGGTACTTCATCAAAATGATTAAAAGGCAACCAACTCATTGGGAGAAAATATTTAGTAATCACATATCCAATGAGAGTACAATATACAGGATATATAAAGAGATCATACAACCCAAAAATAAAAAGTCACACTACCCAATTAATAAATGGGCAAAGACTTGAGAAGACATTTGTCCAAAGAAGAAATACAAATGGCAAAGAAACATATGAAAAAATGTTCAACATCACTAGCGATTAGGGAAATGCAAATAAAACTACAATGGGGTATCATTTCACACCTATTAGATTGGCCATTATTAAAAAGTCAGAAAACTATAAATGTTGGAGATGATATGGAGAAATAGGAAGGCTTATTCACTGTTGGTGGGATTGTAGAATGGTACAGCCACTGTTGAGCAATGTTTGGCTGTTCCTGAGGAAGTTAAATATAGACTTGCCATGTGACCTGGCAATACCATTACTAGGTATATACCCAGAAAAACTGACAGCAGTGACGTGAACAGACATCTGCACACCATTGTTCATAATGGTGTTATTCACAGTTGCCAAAAGTTGGAAACAACCCAGGTGTCCATCAGCAGATGAATGGATAACTAAATTGTGGTCTATACACATCATGGAATATTATAGAGTTGTAAGAAAAAATGAAACTGTAGAGCATAGGACAACATGGATTTACCTAGAGGACATTATATTGAGTGAAGCAAGCCAAACATAAGAGAACAAATACTCTGTGATTACACTATTATGAACTGAATATATTGTATAATCTCATGGAGTTAATAACTTGAATATGGGTCACCAGAAAAGAGAATGAGTTTAGAGAATAGAAAGGTGAGAGTTAAATTGTGCAGAATTGGTAAAAATGATGTGTGTTAATCTTTGGAAATGAATAGAAAAGAACACACAACATAATGTTTGTAAATGGCAGTACTATTATATGGATATGTCAATGGTTTAAAGAGAAAGTGTGAGGTCATGTATATTACATATATGACTGTTTTTACAAAATATAAATATATACATAAACTAGGGAGAATGAAACAATAACACCTATGCAAGGCAGGGGAAGTAAAGAGAGAGTGAGAGGTAATGAGTTTTGTTTGGTTGGTTTTGTTTTTTAGTATTATTATTATTACTAGAATAATGAAAATACTTTAAAAATTATTGAAATGATGAATGCACAAATATGTGATTATAATAAATACCTTTGATTGTACATTTTGAATGGTTTTATGCTTTTTTAGTATGTATCCAAAAAATTGATCTGTAAATAAAAAATATTACTGGAAAAAAGTATATCTTGGCATATTTAGTCATACATAAAATTATACCTTCAACAATTAAAGAAAACATATATCTGAATTCAGAGACAGAATATTTTAAAAAGATCATTATTAGGGCATTTAAAATGCCTTAATAATTTAAAGCACAGACAATATCCAGATCCCTGAACACAGTGGATTTAAGACAAAATATTTATGGAGATTTAAATATATAAATATTTGGAAATTAAAATTATATACTGCTAAAGATCTAATTTTAAGAAACAAATCATGAGAAAATTTTAATAACTTTATTAATGAAAATGATATATTTCCATTTTTTTAAAAGACTGAATTGGAGATTCAATCCAACAATTTTCAATACATCATTTTTTAATCAATTATGCAAAGAGAACTCATATGTCTATTGGAACAAACACATCTTTGATAACAGAGTGAGAATTAAATCTATACTCAAAAGTCCTTTTTAAAATATTATTATTATTTTTAAAAGATACTTAGATTATATAAATGTAACACAAAAGTTATAAGGATTCCCATATTCCCCACCTCCCACACCTCTCACAACCTCCCACATAAACATTGTTCATTAGTGTGGCACATCACCTAAATAGATATACACATCTTGGAGCTTTGCCACTAAGCTTGGACAATAGGTCATATTGTAGAGCACAATCTCCCCCACACAGTTCCACATGTTGTGTGATGATATAAAATGGCCTATTTCTGTCACTGCAATGTCACTCAGGATTATTCCCAAGTCCCCAAAAGCCCCTGTATTACAACTGTTTTTCCCTCTCCCTGCCCCCTAGAACCTCCAGTGGCCACTGGCTCCACATTAATGTCGTAATTTCTTCCATTGCTAGGATCATAATATGTCTTTAGTAGAATACCAGTAAGTCCAATCTAGTCCATAGCTCTTCCCCCAATCCTGAGGATTCTGGCATGGTGATGTCCACTCCACCTCCAATTGAAAGCAGGCTTATATCTCATGGGGAAGAAGAAAGGGACTATCCTGCCTGTAGCTGCAGACTCTCTCCATTCCCTGGGACAGCTGTTGCTCATCATTATCTTCCCACCAGTTGTCTTGGGTGAGTCCAATGAGCTATGGTGTAGGTGTTGCAACTCTGCCAAGGTTCTAGGCCCAGCTGGCACATGGACAGCCCAAAGATTCAAGTCTCTGGATGTACACCTACAAACTCCAGCACCAAGTATAGGTTTGAATAGAAGGGACAGATGAGCCATGTGCAGGGAAGACATAATTGAGTTCAACTCTATCATGGTCAAGTGATTTTTGACAGGGCTCTCAAACTTACCCATTTAGGTCACAACAGTCTATTCAACCAATGGTTCTAGGAGAACTGGATATCCATAACTAAAAAAAGAAAGAGGACCACTATCTCACAACTTCTACAAGAATTAACTCAAAATGGATCAAAGACCTAAATATAAAAACTAGGTCCATAAAATTCTAAAAGAAAAAGTAGAGAAGTATCTTCAAAATCTTGTGGTAGGTAGTAGTTTCTTTCTTAAATCTTACACCCAAAGTACAAACAATGAAAGAAAAATGGATAAATGGGATCTTCTCAAAATTATGTTTGTGCTTCAAATTACTTTGTCAAGAAGGTGAAAAGGCATCCTACTCAATAGAAGAAAATATTTGAAAGCCACATATCAGATAAGGGTTTCATTTCCATGACAATAAAAGAGATAATACAGCACAATGATAAAGAGACAAGTAATGCAAGTTAAAAATAGACAAAAGACTTGAATAGACATTTTTCTAAAAGAGGAAATACAAATGGCCAAACAAACAAACAAACAAACAAACACACACACACACACACACACAAGGGAAGATGTTTAACATCCCTAGCTATTAAGAGAAGCAAATCAAACTGAAAATGAGGTATCATTTCCCACCTTATATAAGGACCAATTTAAAAAAAGAAACAGAAAACAAGTGCTGGGGAGCATGTGGAGTACTAGAAACATTCCTTCACTGTTTATGGGAATGTAGAATAGTGCAGCCTCTGTAGAAGACAGTTTACTGGTTCCTTGGGAACATAAATATAGGACTGCCATATGATCTGGAAATCCCAGTACTCAATATATTAAGAAGAACTGAAATCAAAGATTCATACTGACATTTTCAAAATGATGTTCGTTGGAAAACTAAATATCATTAAGATATAAATTCTGCCCAAATTGTTTCACAGATTCAAAATAATCCCAGTCAAAATTTCAAAAGCCTATTTTGCAGAAGTGGAAAAGTCAGTTATCAAATTTATTTGGAAGGGAAATGAACATTAATTAGCAAAAAATATCTTTTAAAAGAAAAATGAAGTCAGTGGACTCACACAACCTGACTTTTAAGCATATACAAAAATGCAGTGGTCAAAACAGCATGGTATTTGCATAAAGTTATATATATAGATCAATGGAATCAAATCAGGGTTCAGAAATTGGCATTCACTTCTAAGATCAATTGATGATTTTTAAAAGATTTTATTTTATTTTTTTATTTCTCCTCACCCCCTCATTGTTTGCACTTGCTGTATGTTTTCACTGAGGGCTCATCTTCATTTTTTCAGGAGGAACTATGAACCAAACCTAAGACATCCTATGTAGGAGGGAGGCACCTAATCACTTAAGCCATCTGTGCTCCCTGCTTTGTTGTGTCTCTCACTATGTTTTCCTCTTTGTGTCTCTTGTTGCATCATCTTGGTGCATCAGCTCACTGTGCTAGCCTGTTGTGTCAGCTCACTGTCTTACTTGTCTTCTTTAGGAAAACACTTCCTCCCATGTGGTAGGTGAGAGTTCAATTGCTTAAGCCACATCTGCTTCCCAGATCAACTGATTTTTGACAAGATTACTAAGCCAACTCAACTGGGACAGAAAAGTCTCTTCAACAAATGGTACTGAGTGAACTGGATACCCATAACCAAAAGAATGAAAGAAGGCCTATATCTCCACACTTCATACAAAAATTAACTCAAAATGTATCCAAGAGCTAAATATAAAGGGCAGGACTAAAAAAGTCCTAGGAGAAAATGAAGGAAAACATCTTTAAATCTTGGAGTAGGAAGTCATTTTTAGACCTTACACCCAAAGCATGAGCAAAGGCTGGAAAAATAGATAAATGGGACTCTCTCAAAATTAAATGTTTTTGCACTTCTAAGGGCTTTGTCAAAAAGGTGAAAAAGCTGTTGACTCAATGGGATAAAATATTTGGAATCCACAAATCCGATAAAGGTTTAATAGTCATGATATATAAAGAGTTCCTACAAATCAATGACAAAAAGATGAATGACCCAATTAAAATCAGCAAAAGACATGATTAGATGTTTTTCCAAAGAGAAAATATAAATGGTAAAAATATCACATGAAAAGATGTTCAACATTACTTGCTATTAAGGAAATGCAAATCAAACCTACAGTTAGATATCATTTTACATAGAGAATGGCCGCTGTTAAAAAAATTGAAAATTACAAGTGTTGGAGAAGATGTGGATAAATAGGAATGCTTACTAACTGTTAGTGGAAGTGTAGAATAGTGCAGCTGCTGTGGAAGGCTGGTGATTCCTCAGAAAGTTAAAGATACAGATGCCATATGATTCAGCAATCCCTCTCCTAGGTACATATTCAGAAATCTGAAAGTATGGATATGAGCAGACATTTGGATACTGATGTCCATAGTAGCATTATTCACAATATTCACAATTGCCAAAAGATGTGCAGAATTGATAATAAGGTTGATTGTAAGTGCTTGGAATTGATAGAGGTAATGACAGCACTTTAAAGTGAATGTAACTAATAGCATCAATATTGAGGTATGATTGAGGTTGAAAGGGAAATTTTAGGGTTGTGTATATCACTAGAAGAAAAGCTAAAGGATAAAACATGGGACTGTATAACATAGCAAATCCTGTTGCTGGTAATGAGCGTGTTTAATAGTACAAATTTAAGAATGTTCTTCAGTGAAACAGAAAAAGTGTACATTAATATTACAAGATGTTAGTCATAGGGTTATATCTAAGCTAAAGCACACTTAAAACAATTTATGGACTCTAGTGAAAATCTATATAGCAATATTTTTTCAATTAAAAAAAAGTGAATTATAAGTGACAGAAACAAGGCACAAAGAACTGTATATTGTTTGTCCTCATTTATATAATATATATATATAAATAATTTATAAAGATGGAATTGATTAACAGATATGTATGGTAAGTGCTGAATAGAGGGATTGAAATGTAACTGCTAAGAGTTTTTTGTTTTTTTTTTGAATAATAAATATTTTCTAATATTGATTGAGGTGATGAATGCACAACTCAGTTATTATACGAAAACTCACTGAATGTACACTTTGGATGGATTGTATGATATATGAATATATCATAATAAAATTGCTACAATATATATGGCAGCTTTTTAATGGTCCAATATTTTATATTGAAATACTCCATCTGGGCATGAAGAGACTATATATTATATAATTGTTGGATGTATCATTTTGGGTGTATCTAAATTTGCCAATATATTCCATGTTCTTCTAATTTTAGAGCCATATTCTATAATTTAATAAGAGTATATAATAACAGATTGTTTTCAATAAATATGGAAAGCTCTCTTGTGCAGTCCTGGGGTAATAATAGTTGAAGTCTGACATCTGTTAGAATGTAGTAGATTCTCAGATGGAGTGAGGAGGAGTGCAAATCCATGCTGTTCTGTGAGATAAAATGCTTTGCTAATGCTTTGCTATATATATATATGTATATAGTTTTATATGATGACTTAATTAACTCAAGCATAAGAAAGCAATACACAGACATATTTATTTATTTTAGTAAACTTTGGTTAATAATTGGGAGAATATAAAATAAGCAAAGGATTGTCTATGAACAGGGGTCCAACTGCTGCATCCTAATCCTTTACAATATACATACATAGATATATAGGCTCACAAAACTGGGGGACACACTGACATACCTGGCCCACCTCCAACCACAGTCCTGATTGGATGCAGTATATATATATAGTTAGTGAACTTTTGTTAATAATTGAAAGAATACAAAATAAACAAAGGATTATTTATAAACAGGGATTCAACTGCTATATCCCAATCCCTCATGATATGTATACATACATTCACATGCTCATCAAACCGGGGGACATACTGACATACCTGGCCCACCTCTAGCCAGAGTCCTGGATGGATACATTATAAATACCTAAATGCATATCTAGTTTAATAAGTCTAAACTGAGAAACAAAATAACATAATCAATCAAAAGGTATTGAACAGAGTCACAAAATGAAAGAAAAATAGAGCAATCTTACATACAAACTCACCAATATTTAGCTCACACCTGAGAAGTCCCAAATCAGCAGTGGATACCAGAGACTTGATTGAAAACAACACTGGTACAGAGCACCCTCTCCCAGGATGGGACTTCAACTGGCCTGACCAGGGACTGCCCCATTTATTGAGCTCGTAGTAAAAGAACTTGATGCTATAGATGACAACTTGAGAGCACAGCATCAGTTCCTGAGGAAGTGGACAGCCTCCTCAGGAAGGAACACAACACTCCCCAGGCAGTACCTTCCAAGGTTTATGCATCAGTCCCTGAGAAAATGGCCAGCCTTCCCAGAGAGAAACATAACACTCCCCAGAATGCACCCTGTCTGTTCTTATTTGTTACAAAACACTCTCCAATGTGCCCACTATTCTAGTTCTCATCATTCCTCTTAAATTATGAAAAGTACTGACTAGCAAGGCATTGGTCTGCTGACTAATAGTTTCCTGCATGATGTTTCACTTTTAAGTTTGAACAATACTCAATAAATTTTCCCAATCCAGATGTGAAAAGAAGAAACAAATATTATAAAATAAGGTGAAAGAGAAGAGGGACCTTGCATGAGCCCAAGAGAATTTTCTGCTCTGAACTAAGGGCTATGATTGGCTCAACTCTATTTTACTATGTTCTACTGGCATTTCTCCACCCTAACCCCCAAACAAGCAAATGGACAAACACATAACAAAGTAAAACCAAACCAAATTAAGAAAACAAATTTGAGGGATTTTCCTAATTCTATTAGGCACCCTAATAATAGATGATGCCTATTTATTAAAAATAATACCTAGTTAAAAAGTAAACACTGTCTTGGCTTCAACATTTCTAATGGGTGTAATTAAATATTAGAAACTAAATCCATATACATATTAATGACAAAAATACTATATTGATGAGGAATATCTTAAAGATCTTTTGATACACATTTAGCATATTGGCCCAAATGAACATTTATTAAATATATAACTATATTGTATATACCATGATAAACATCATTGGCTTCTGTCTTTTAAGAGATTATTCTAGGAATGAACAGGTATGGAAAAGCAAATATCCATAATGTTTCATCAGTACTGGTAATATCACAGTAATTGTGAATTATTCATATGATAGTACTGAAGATAAAAGTGAAAGAAGTAAAAGCCTAAACACCTCTCTATGACTACTAAAATAATATTGGCTTTATTTCTGCAATAATAACTATGCATGCACTGACTACTATAAAATGCCCAGGGGAGATTTTCCCTCTGATAATTTTTGTGCCTTTTAACTCAAGCTGTTCCCAGCAATGCTTCCCTAAAAGGTTCCATTGGATGAAAGATTCATGGACCATTCGAGTTGTTCCACATATATTTGCTGCTTTCAGAGCAAAGTCACAGAAAACCAAAAGGACTTAATGTGGGTGTCCATCTTGATATTCCTAAAAATATAAAATTACCTGTAGGAAGAGAACACTCTTGTTAGCATATATAAGTAATAGGTAGATCATAGATAGATAGATAGATAGATAGATAGATAGATAGATAGATAGATAGATAGATGATAGATAGATGACTACTGTATATATATGTGGTTGTGGGGAGATATATATATATATATATGATAAAACTGTTGGAATTCCAAAAAACTTATTTTATTTAAAATTTGATCTTAGTAAATTCAAATTTTTAAGTTTAAGTTCTAGATTATTTTAGCTTGTGTTTATTTCAAGACAGGTCATTCAGGATAATCTGGATAGTAACATGAGAGAAAAATAAAGTTTTTAAGACATTTTTGTATCTGTGAAAAGAAATTTAAGCATAGTGAAAAAATACATGAGCTTTGGAATCATACAGCTATTGTTTGGATATTGACTTTTCCCTCAGTATTTGTGTAATTTTGGGTTTTAATTTCCTTATTTGTGAAACAGTAATAATAATATAAGTATAATCAGGTTGTGGTGAATTTGTTTCATATATACTGAAGCTATAATATTAGTGTTAGTATCATTTAGAGTATAAGAGCCTATTTGGCTTCTCAATATTTTACTTGCTTCATATAAGACACCTAAACATTTTATTATAAATCCATCTAATAATTAAGCCCATGAATTTCACTTTCACACATTTTATTATTGTTAATGTGCAGATGATAATTAGTTAACTGAAAACAGAAAGAAAAAAATTGTGCTTGATGGATATTTACACTATCATTGACTCTCATGACATATAATCTGACTTCTTAAGAGTCTTTCTTCATTGTTTTTGTCTACCTTTCAAGATATTCAACACATCATTTCAAACAATTCTTCACAGAACCTTTCTCCATGTATTTAAGTTTTAAAGGTAGAGAAAATTTTGGAAGAGACTCTAACTTTAAGGCATCTGAACAGGTGGACTCAAAATTCTTTACCCAAAAACCCTGTGTATCTATGTATGCAAGCATACAGCCAAGTGTGTGTGTGTGTGTGTGTGAGAGAGTGTGTGTGTGTGTGTGTGTGTGTGAGAGAGAGAGAGAGAGAGAGAGAGAGAGAGAAATCAATTGAGAGAAACAGAAATAGAGACAAAGACAATTACAGAAAAAGACTAAGAAAATGGATTCGTAAGAGGACAAAGCAAATTTAAGGACTATAAGGCCAGAACAGAAATGATTTGAGGATGGGTCTAGGTAATATATATGAGTATAAGGTAGCTTTTTCAAAGGATTCCTAGTAGAGACTCTGAGCACTGCTTTGAAGGATCTTTCTTCATGGCTTTGTGTTTTCCCAATTTATCATCAATTACCATAAGTAGAGAAGTACTAGATCTGAATAATAGAAGATGTTGAAGTTGCACCTTGTTATGGAATTTAAAACCAGAATTGGGTTTTCTACAGTTTTAATCCTGTAGTTTTTCTTGAGTTTTATTCTACAGTTTTAATGAAAAGTTATCTATAAGACTTTTTGACACATCACGTTCTTCCACATACACAGAGAACAATTTTGTGTATACTTATTTTATAAAATGCTCTATTAATTTGCAATTTGGAACAAGAGTAAACTTTACCAACTCCTATGATTTTCCTCATAGTTAATAGGTATCTCACATGAATTCTCCCACGTCATCTGTGGCAGAACAAAAAATCCATGAGAGATAAAACCAATTAACAGGTGAAAACACAGATACTCACTTCCTTATAAAACAATTTGTGCCTCTCAAAAATATTTTCAGGAGAACTGTTGGTGGTCTTGAATTCTGTTAGAATCATAAGCCTTTAATATATTATAGTCTTTATATGAACTTCATTTCCTTTTCTCTTGAAATATATTAAATTGTTCTAGTTTCAAAAATTCTATCTGCCTGATGAAGAGAGTCAGAGAAAATGAATTTCCCAGTGCTACTAATGTAGTAATTAGCAGGACATCAAAGACTGAAAGCTTTTCCTTGTGATCCTCAGATTACACCATATTGTACCTTCATTGATGCCATTATAAAACAAAAACAATTGCATCTACAGTGAAAGTATTTTGGTCAAGTCATTGTTTTTCTGAGGATATTTGCATGGAGGAAAAGATAATGGTTTCAGTGTAAGTATATTAGCTCCCTCTTCCCAAATATACTGCATATGAATATATGTACTCTTCTAAATGTGTGGACAAAAATGTAGGTCATTCCTTAATCTCCATAGGTCCTTCAAAATAGCCAGAGAAACAAGGAAACTTCTAATGTGTTCTTTTAGTGTTAACAGTAGCCTCTAAAATGTGACTTTAACATAATTAGTAAAAATATGAAGCTTTTATATAGCAAGATCTTCTTTCCTATGTTCAGATACCCAGCAGTTGCTGCCTCTAGTTCCCTATTGGCAGCCTTTCCATGTTCTGAAACGACTTCAATCAAGCATACCAAACATTATTGACTAAATCAGAATATTTCTCTGTTATGATTGAAAGCTTTGATTTTATTTTTTAAATTTCCTGAATAAATATTTAGTTTTGGTGGATATGTGGAACATTAGTGTAAGATTAAGGTTTGCATAATCCCTATGTAGCATATATGAGAGGAGTGAGTTGCTTAAGTTTTATAGATAGTGTCATAAATGGAGAAAAACTTCTTTTCTTTTACAGAGATAGACCAAAAATAAAATGAAATTCCATGGCTGAGGATAATGTAGCATAGCTTTGAAATGCATAGAACCCTGTATAAGATACAGCATGATACCTCTAGTCTGGTACTTAATCTTAATGACTTGATGTAATTAATGAACCCTCTTCTACTTCTATTAGCCCACATGTAAAATGAGTATAATAAGAGTGTGTATTTAAGCATTGGGTTGATATTGGAGATAAATACATGTAATGTAATTATAAATGTTCCAGGAGTAATTATGCTTTTATTAAAAACCTGTTAATATGATAAGGATGCTTTATTCTAAAAAGCATTTAAAAAAATTAATCCTGTAATCAATCTGTTATGATGTATATTATCCTTAAATTTATAGATCTATCCAAATGTTAAAAATGTTATTACATATTTAATGTTTTGAATCGTTTCTGATGAATTAAGTTGATGTTGTGAATGCACATTAACCTCATGGAAAATCAGATCAATGTCTCTGAATTTGTCTTCTTGGGGCTATTGGAGAATAGGCAGATAGAGCTGCTGTTCTGTTTCTTGTTCCTGCTCTGCTACTTGGCAGTCTTAATGGGGACCTTCATCTTCCTCACCATCACCTGCAGCCATTTGATTGAACAGCCAATGTACTATTTTCTCTGTCACTTATCCATCAATGACCTTTTCTATACCTCCACTGTGGTTGCCCAGCTAATCAGAGACTTAGCTTCAGAGAGAAAAATGATTTCTTATAAAACTGTATGGCCCAGATCCTCACTGCCCACATGCTGGCAGGTGTGGAAATATTAATCTTGGTGTCAATGTTTTTTGACCACTGTGTTGCCATTGTCTGGGCCCTGCACTACATGGTCATCATGAACAGATCAATGTGTAACATGCTGGTCATGATGGCCTGGGTCTTGGCCATTTGGCACTCTATTGGTCTACTGCTTATGGTTCTCAATTTACCTTTCTGGGGCCCTAATCAGATCAATCACTATATGTGTGATGTGAATCCTCTTTTGAAACTGGCCTATAAAGATATTTATGTCTTTAATATTTTAGCAATTGTCAAGTCAGGGATGCTGGTAGTTGTAGTTTTTCTTGTCCTTTTGACTTCTTACATACTCATACTCTACCATCTTAGGACACATACCTCTGCAGGGTGACACAAATCTCTCTTAACCTGTAGCTCTCACAATATATCTGTAGGTTTGTTTTTTGTGCCCTGAATCTTTACATTTGTTCTACCTGCTGATAGTGAATAAAAGAGAAGGAAATCTCTCTGTGTTACACAGTGATTGCACCCATGCTGAACTCTCTCATCTATACCCTGAGAAATATGGAGATGAAAATTGCCTTGCAAAAGGCATGGTCTCAAAGGGCACATTCAGAATTAAAGTAAATAAAGTGATATTCATTGTGCTTTCTATTTTATGTCTGAAGGGTAGTTAATAGAGGTGGTTTAGAAAGAACTGAATATCCTCCAACATTATATGAATTGAGACCAATATTTCTGTTATTCTTACTGCAACCTGCACACTAAAAAGTCCAACTACTTTGAGGGCTGAGTAATTGTATTTCATGAATGCAAGAAATATTTCCTGAAAGCACATCATTGATCATGTCACCCACATCTTACAATATTTATCTGGAAGACTTCTTTGGAATAAAATCTCCCAAAATTGCCCCAAGTCTAATTGGCTAATCTTAGATCTATGACATTGGGATAATATGTGATGTATCAGAACAACACAGACTTTGGGGTCAGGGGAATGTTTGTCAAATACTGACTGTCCTTTTTTTTTTTTTTTTTCACCTGGAGGTCCCAGGAATGAACCTGGGTTCCTCCATATGGGAGATGGACACCTAACCATTTGAGCCACATCCGTCCCCCTGGCTGTCCATTTTTATATCTGGGTCTTGCCAGTTTCATTCTGTTTTGTGACCCTACATTTCTGAAACATCAATGAAAATGTGATAATATTATTACTATAATGATGTTGTAAGGTTATGTTGACTAACACATTTGAACTGTTAGATGGCATATGGCATAAAAAATATGCATATTAGGTCTTTTTCCACTTTCCTTTATTGTTTGTACTTTTATTGCATACTTCAATACACCCATACTGGAAACAGCCTGCCTTCTGTTTTCTCACATTGCAAAATGTACTTTAAGTATTTAGGAGATGTTTGAAAATATGTTTTGAAAAAAATACTAGATCCTTTTTGTAAATAATTGTATATTTATTTTCATATCTTATACACATCAGGTAGGAATATGAACAAGGGAGTGTTAGATGAGAATAATCTACTCAAGGTTGGATAAAGACAGTCACTTGCTTTATGCACATGTGAAAAATATGTATACTTTTACTTAATATAGGGTCTTGCTAGAAAGTGAGATAACCTGACATTTCCTTAAGGGGAGAAGCAAGGAGAGATACATATCAAATTCTTCAATGTGGTTCCACTTTAAGTCTCCTAAAAAGACTTAAAGTGGGTTACAAAATCAATCCTCATTCCTTACTGCTACAGGTGGTCTTAAGGCCATAATTGATATTCATCAACTTATTCTTCCAATCACCCAGACTATATTTCCCTGATACTCAACTGTGAACTCTCAGTTGAACTGGTCAGGCAACCCTGAACTTCGCCCAGAGGAGTCTAGGCTCTTTCTTATTTTATCCATGTCAGTGGATCTCACTGACAATGATCAAGCTTTTCATTCATTGATTGAGAAAAGCACTCCCCTAGAGTAGATGTTGTTTCCAAAAAACAAAGACCCATAAATTACTGTGCCTATTTCCTAGTGGTAGAAGGTGTCAGGCAATAGCTATTCTATTTTTTTATTGAGGGAATATCTGCATACCTTAGAACACATGAAATCTAAAAACTTCACTCCTGTGGCAGTCTACTGGAATTTATTCATTGTCTTTATCTTCTTTCTGCCATGTAGGTACTTAGTCATATATAAATTATCTACTGTTGGGCACTGGCAAACAAAACAAAAATTAGTGCCACTCTTAAAATATATGTATATATATATATATATAAATAACATTTTTGTAAGCAAATACACATATATGCATATATATTTATATATCATTTTACAGATGTTTGTATGTATTGTGAGAATTTTGATTTTTACCCATAAAAAAAAAAATTAGTGCCATAAAGTCACAAATTTAGCGCCAAAAATAAGTTGTTTAAAATCACAAGATCAATCTTATCTTTCAGCAAAAAAAAAAAAAAATGTATGATGATACAATTTGGGTGGGATTCAACTGGGTGATTTTTCTGCTGGTCTCACCTTGAAACACTGACTGTTCACGTGGGTTCTATGGTCCCAGAAGACGGCACTCATAAATGGCTTAAGTACTTTGATTTTCCTTCATATGGCCTTTCATTCTCCAGTAGCCTAATTGGCCTCTAACACATGTTTGTATCACTGCAGGAGTTGTCCCACAAAAGTTGTCCTCAAGGACAACCCTCAGGTGTTATACACATCACTTTACCACATTATGCTCATCAAAAACCTGTCATCCAAGATGAAAGGATGGGGGGATAGACTTCACCTGTTAATGGAAGAAGTTGCAAAGATGTTGTGGCTATTTTAAATAAATTACACTGTGATATACAGAATACTTTTCATTTCTTTCATATCAGTCCATTTTCCATAATGACATCAATGTACTGGACCATTCTGATATTTTTAAATATATCTGGGATTCTATGATAAAAAAAATGACATAAGAAAATATGGTCCCACGGCAAAATGGTATTGTCATTTCCTATGTAAAAGCAAGTTTATTTTGTTTTGCCTTCTCATGAGATTAGAGAAAAATTCATTCACAAGATCAGAGCTACAAATTAATTGCTAGAGGTTATGATATTCTAATAAAGTTAATATTTTTGGTACTACAGTTTTGATTTGAGCAACCACCTGTGTGATATTAGAGAAGTCTATAGTCATAAGTTACAATTTAACTACTTGCTACATACGCTAGGCCAATTAATTCAATGGCTATGTTATGGGGACATTTAATCTTTTAAATATATCATATACCATTTTTCTTTAGATTTTCTGTCTTGTCTGTGATGCTAGCATTTTTCAATAAACTCAATAGTTGGATTCCTCCAAGTACTAATTATATCTATTCCAAATAAACATTTAATAATGGGGAAATAATCACAGGAGATAAACAGCCAAATGAAACCTACTCTGAGGCAGTCTTGAACTAAAACTCAGTTCATAATGTGGTCTTCATGAGCCTAGCCTCTAACTGGAGGGTTATGATAGTATTTTGATTCCTCTTGTATCATTAACTGGTGAGAAGTTATATCCAATAACTATTAAAATATCTGAGTAATCCCCTTCCTTCAGTGCACAGTTCCTCTGGCAAATGATCCTTTTCCCAGACTTTACTTTCTCCCAGGAGGTTTACACATCTTCATATCATTTGTAACAACTGTTATCCTGTCTGAGTTCCAAAGGGATTGCTGTCTATATACTTACTAGAATATTGAATACCAAGTTTTTACTGAATATATCCTACCCTTTCTAGAATTAAATTTTGTCCATCACCCAACTCTAACACATTTAAGATCCATCCTTCAAAAGTGTCCTACCAGTTCACACAGTTCATATTAGTGGAGTCATAAAAAGGCATTTGGTTTTAGGCAATTACCTCTCAAATTAGGAACTTTAATTGTGTTAAGCTGAGATTTGACCATGTTTATTGGTTTGGAGGTAATTATGAGTGTTGTCATTTGATTTGGGGATTCTTGTGAGGTTCCTATTTCAGGTGAAATCACCATGTGTTCTCCAGTCATGGAGATGCTATTTATTTGGAGAAAGGATAGGGGACTAATTCTTATAGCCCAAAAATTCAGATAATTTTGAAGTTCAAGATCTGAAGTTTCTCAAGCAAATCTCCCAATCTCCTCTCAAGTACAAACTTTCCAAAAAATAATAAAGCTCAAATTTGTAGAATATACCTGCGTTATTAAGGCTCTTCATCCTACAGCTAGCTTGCATATGAAAACTTAACACCTCATACGCCAAAGGAGACACTTTTCTTATATTTTTGAAGATGGATATTTGGGGCTGTTTAGGTAGAGTTGAACATGTCAGGATCCCCTTACTATAATGCTTGGCCCCCACCCTGTATTCCCAAAGTGAGTGTTTGGGGCTTGTGTCATTCTTCTTGTGAACTAGAACATGATTTTCTGTAGCAACATGAGTTCCTTAAATTGACCTCTACCAATCAATAGAGAGATAAAACACAAAAAGAAGAAAATACTAAATAAGAGGATAGAAAAAATAAATGAAGGAATGTAAGAAAGCTGGGAAGTGTAAGACATGTGGGACTAAGACCACCAACTCTACCCTTATCAACCCATCTCTTCTGGACACACTTCAGTTTTCCAAGTAGGTAATAAGCAAGAATATGCAGGCTGTAGTCTTGTAACCCAATGATGTAGACTGATGTCTGTCATTTCTTTGCTACAAATAAATCAGCAGTTATGAGGAGGAGAACCAAGACCTTGATGTCACTAAAGATTCACCAATTGTCTACAATTTCTTCCACTTTGTTCCCTCATATCCTTCTTTCCTTCCTTCCATTCTTCCTTCCTTTTTCCTGCCTTCCTGCCTTCTTGCCTTCCTCCTTTACATTTATAAAAATAAATGTAATATTATTCTGAACTATCTAAGGGCAAATTGGTGGCATCATGCCCTTTTTTTTTTATTTTTTTTTTATTATGGGTAAAAATCAAAATTCTCACAATACATACAAACATTTGTAAAATGATATATAAATATATATGCATATATGTGTATTTGCTTACAAAAATGTTATTTATATATATATATATACATATATTTTAAGAGGTGCTTAGATTACCTAAAATATTATACAGAACCCACTCGGATTCCCATGTTGCCCACCTCCCACACCTCCCACCACATCCAACACAAACATCTCCCATAGTGTGGCCCACCAACCTCAATGAACTTATCATGCCCTTTTATTACAAAATGCCCATGTATATTTTTTTAAAGAATAAAACACTCTCTTCTATAGAATAAGTTTACATTCTAAAAACCCAAAGAAATTTAATATTGATATATTATCTAACTCAGTCCAAATTCCAATTTATAAACAATCCCAGTGATACCCTATTTAGTTATTTACATTACTGAACACAGGATCTAATCCAAGATACACATTGTAGTAAATTTTCATTTTTCTTTGGCATCCTTTAATCTGGAATAGCTCCTATGTCAGTTCTTGGCTTTCATTGCCTTGAAAATTCTGAAACCTATAGGGCAGTTACTTTATAAATTAATCCTCAATTTAGATCTGTACCACGTTTCCTTATAATCAGATTGAGGTTATACATTTTCACAAGGAATAATATAGAGCTGATTTTGCATCTTAATTTATACTATAACAACAAAAAAGCACTGGAGGGGATTAGATGTAGCTCAAGTAGTTGAGTGCCTCCTTCCCATATATGAGGTCCTGGGTTCAATCCACAGTACCTTCTTTTAAAAAAAATTGCTGGAAACATAATGGAAAACATATTCTTAAAATGAAAGAGTAATAATTTACAGTTTTTCTTTTAGGTCAATCATTTTTGGAGGGGATGTCCACTTCAAAATTTTCCATTAGATAGATTTGGGGTCCCAGAATTTTTAAAAAATTACTTCAATTCCCCAAGTTTAATTTGACTATAAGTATTTTTGAATCATGCAAAACTGTCCAAGGTTTTCCCCCTATTCTACTAATTCTGTTATACTATCTTTATTTTTTCATTTTATTTATTTATTTTTAACTTATTTATTTTTTATTGTGGGTAAAAATCAAAATTTTCACAATACATACCAATATTTGTAAAATGATATATAAATATATATGCATATATGTGCATTTGCTCACAAAAATGTTATATATATATTTAAGAGGTGCTACACCACTCAGAACTGTGTGGGAGAGAGTGTGGTCTACGATGTGAACTGTGGTCTATGGTTGGTGGCAAGGCCCCAGGATGTGTAAGTCCATTGAGGATGGTGGGCCACTCTTGTGGGAGATGTTTGTGTGGGATGTGGTGGGAGGTGTGGGAGGTAGGCAACATGGGAATCCCAGGGGGGTCCATGTAATATTTTTGGTAATCTAAGCACTGTTGCTGCTCCCTTGGAGAATGTGGCAGAGTTCTCCAGGCTAGGAATTCAGATTCCTTCATTTATTGTGTGATTGTCCACCCACCGTGACCATTCCCCATCCTTTGATATTTTGAACAATTATGTATGCCTTTCATGTATATTCGGATGAACTTACTCCCATGAATCCCCCTCCCAGACACCTCCCACCAATAATCATCTGCAGTACCCATTGTAACCCTTCAGTGATCTAAATCTTCCATGAACATGTAGTCCATAAAATAATCAAATACTCTTAAGAGGAAAAAGAAACAACAATGATAAGCATACATGCAAGAGACAAACATAAGGAAACTCAGGGGAAAAAATCGAAAAAAACAAAAAAACAATCAAACAAAAAACAAAACAAAACAAAATATAATTAGCGGATTGGGACATTCAAAAAAATGGGGGAAAAAGCAAAATAAATGCCTTTAAAATTATATATATATATATATATATATATATATATATATTCTTTTTTTCATTTTATCACTGTGTTATCAGATATCCAGTGTGCCATGACACCTTCCCCCTGTCAATCCACTTTTTCTCCCAAATTTTCATTTAATTTTCAAAGAAGTTTTAGGTCACAGCAAAGTCACACACAGAATACCAGAGACTCCCAGATACCAAACCACCCCCCCTTCCCCACCCCATATTAACCCCCCCTTTTTTTTGGATGTTAGCATTGTTATAACTGTTATACAGATAGCAAAATATAGCATCTAAACATTGTCAATGATTTACAGTATAGTTTACAATTTAGGCGATACAGTTTAATAAGTTTTGATGGTATTTACCATTTCCTGTGTCCATTACTGTAAGGTAATGAAAAACCTTTCCCATGACCACTAGATACCTCATTAGCTCTTAACTGTTCCTTCCTCCCCACCCCCCTGAGTCATATGACACTCCCCTGTCTTAACTCATGGAATGTCAAGATTCATAGTTACAAGCCCTGGGTATTTGAACCTGCCTTCCTAATCTACCCACCTGTCAACGCTGCACCACCAAACCCAGTAATATCACTACCCATCTGTCCTATCCTTCAATATGCAACTATACTCTATCCCTTTACCATAGATTATGTCTATATGGGTGATGGCTCAAAGCCTGCTCTTCTCTTTCTCTCCCTTGTTAACCTATCTTTCAGACAATGGTTCTCAGAGACTGCTCACTTTCCTCAGTTCAAATCAGTGAGGTCATATACTGTTCATCCTTCAGTGCCTGACTTGCTTCACTCAACATAAGGTCTTCAAGATTCATCCACGTTATTCCATGTGTTAGCACTTTATTCCTTAGTACAGCTGAGTAATATTCGATTGTATGTATGTACCACATTTGCATATCCATTCATCTGTTGATGGGCACCGAGGCTGATTCCAACTTTGGGCAATGGTGAATAATGCCGTTATGAACACTGGCGTGCATATATCTGTTTGTGTCTTTGCTTTCAGTTCTTCTGGATATATACCCAGGAGTGGAATTGCTGGATCATACGGAAGATCTATTGTTAGTTTTCTGAGGAACCGCGAAACTGTCTTCCACAGTGGCTAGACCATACCACAGTCCCACCATCAGTGGATGAGTGTTCCTATTCCTCCACATCTTCTGCAATATTTAGTGTCACCTGTTTTTTTAATAGCTGCCAATCTGATCGTTGTATTCTTCTCTCATTCATTTGGATATGGATATCCAGTTCTCCAAGCGCCACTTGTTAAAGAGGCCATTCTCTACCAACTGAGTGGGCTTCGTGACCTTGTCAAATATCAGATAACTGTATATGCGAGGATCTATATCAGAACTCTCAATTCGGTTCCATTGGTCAGAAGGTCTATCCTTGTGCCAAGACCACACAGTTTTGATCACTGTAGCTTTGTAGTATGTTTTAAAGTCATGTAGTGTGATACCTCCAAATTCATTTTTCTTTTTCAATATGTCTTTGGCAATTCGGGGTCTCTTACCTCTCCAAATATATTTTGTGGTTAATTTTTCCAGTTTCTTAAAAAATACAGTGTTGACTTTTATTGGGATTGCATTAAATCTGTAGATTAGTTTGGGTAGGATAGATATCTTGATGATGTTTAGCCTTCTCATCCATGAACATGGAATATTTTTCCATTTATTTAAGTTTCTTTGATTTCCTTTTTCAGTGTTGTGTAGTTTTCTGTATTTAAGTCCTTTACATCTTTAGTTAAATTTATTCCTAGGTATTTGATTCTTTTAGTTAGTATTGTAAATGGTATTTTTTTCCTGATTTCCTCCTCAGTTTGCTCGTTATTGGTGTATAGAAATGCTACTGATTTTTGAGCATTGATCGTATAGCCTGCCACATTACTGAACTCCTTTATAAGTTCTAGAAGACTTGTTGTAGATTTCTCAGGGCTTTCTATGTATAGGATCATGTGATCTGCAAATAATGAAAATTTTACTTCTACTTTTCCAATCTGGATGAATTTTATATCCTTTTCTTGTTTCAGTGCTCACGCAAGTAATTCTAAGACAATTTTAAATAGGAGTGATGATAGTGGGCATCCTTATCTAGTTCTCGATCTCAGAGTGAAGGGTTTTAGGATTTCACTGTTGAAAATGATGTTAGCTTTGGGTTTTTCATATATACCCTTTATCATATTCAGGAAGTTTCTGTCTATTCCTATCTTTTGTAGTGTTTTTATGAGGAAAGAGTGCAGTATTTTGTCAAATGCTTTTTCTGCATCTATAGAGATGATCATGTGAGTTTTTTCTTTCAATCTGTTTATGTGGTGTATTACATTGATTGATTTTCTTATATTGAACTATCCTTGCATACCTGGGATGAAACCCACTTGGTCATGGTGTATAATCCTTTTGATATGTTATTGAATGCGATTTGCAAGTATTTTGTTGAGGATTTTAGCATCTAGGTTCTATAGAGAATTTGGTCTGTAATTTTCCTTTCTTGTGGTATCTTTATTTGGTTTGGGTAAGAGAGTAATGTTGGCATCATAGAATGAGTTAGGCAATATTCCTTCTTCTACTATTTTTTGGAAGAGCTTAAGTAGAATTGGTGTTAGCTCTTTCGGAATGTTTGGTAGAATTCAGCTGTGAAGCCATCTGGTCCTGGACTCTTCTTAGTTGGGAGGTTTTTGATGACTGAATCTCTCTCTTTATTTGTAATTGGACTGTTTAGTTCATCTGTTTCTTCTTTCATCAATGTAGGCTGTTTGTGGGTTTCTAGAAACTGGTCCATTTCCTCTAAATTATCATTCTTGTTGGCATATAATTTTTCAAAGTATCCTCTTATGATACTCTTTATTTCTGTGAGGTCAGTAGTGATATCCCCTTGCTCATTCCTTATTTTATGTATTTGCATCTGTTCTCTCTTTTTCTTTGTTAGTCTGGCTAAGGGTTTGTCAATTTTATTGATATTCTCAAAGAACCAGCTTTTGGTTTTGTTTATTGTTTCCAGTACTTTCTTATTCTCTAGTTCATTTAGTTCTGCTCTAATCTTTGTTATTTCCTTCTTTCTACTTCCTTTAGGTTTAGTTAGTTGTTGTTTTTGCAATTTCTCCAAGTGTGCAGTCAGGTCTTCAATTTAGCTCTTTCTACTTTTTTAATAGATGAATTTATGGCTATGAACTTCCCTCTCAGGACTGCTTTCGTTGCATCCCATAGGTTTTGATATGTTGTGTTGTTGTTTTCATTAGTTTCAAGGTAGTTACTGATTTCTTTGGAAATTTCCTCTTTGACCCACTCTTTGTCTAAGAGTGTGTTGTTTAACTTCCATATCCTTGTGCCTAACCTGTTTCTCTGTCCCTTAGTGATTTCCAACTTCATTCCATTGTGGTCAGAAAAATTACTTTGTATAATCTCAATCTTTCTGGATTCATTGAGTGTTGTTCTGTGGCCTAGCATGTGGTCTATTTTGGAGTATGTTCCATGTGCACTCGAGAAGAATGTAAATTCCGCTGTATTTGGGTGTAGTGTTCTGTATATATCTATTAAGTCCAAGACTTCTAATGTATTGTTTAGTACCTTAGTTTCTTTATTGATTCTCTGTCCAGATGTTCTGTCTAATGATTATAGTGGTGTGTTGAAGTCCCCTGCTATAATTGTAGAGGCATTTATTTTCCTCTTAATTTTTCTAGAGTTTGCTGCACATATTTTCAGGCACCCGATTAGGTGCGTAAATGTTGATGATTGTTCTCTCTTCTTGAGAGATTACTCCTTTTACTAATATTTAGTGTCCATCTTTGTCTCCTACAATAGTTTTGCATTTAAAGTCTATTTTGTATGATATTAGAATAGCTACACCTACCCTTTTTTGGCTATTGTTGGCTTGTAAAATTGTTTTCCAGCCATTCACTTTCAGCCTCCTTTAATCCCTGGGTCAAAGGTGGGTTTCTTGTAGACAGCATATAGATGGATCATATTTTCTTATCCATTCTGCCAATCTGTGTCTTTTGATTGGTGAATTTAACCCATTAACATTCAGTGTTATTACTCGTAACGACTTTCTTACTTCAGCCATTTTTTCTTTGGTTAATGTATGTCATATGTTGTTTTGTTTCTCTTTTTGACTTTTCAGTTGTTTTTAAACTCTCCTCCAACTCTCTCTCCTTTGTTTTTTCCTTTCAACTTGTAGAGATTCCTTTAGTATTTCTTGAAGTGTTGGTTTCTTCTTGACATACTCTCTTAATTGCTGTTTACCTGTGAATATTTTGAACTCTCCATCATTTCTGAATGCCAATTTTGCTGGATAGAGAATTCGTGGGTGGAAGTTTTTTCTTTTAATGTTTTGACTATGTCATACCACTGTCTTCTTGCCTCCATGGTTTCAGCTGAGAAATCAGCACTTAATCTTATTGTGCTTCCCTTGTATGTGATGGTTCTCTTTTCTCTTGCTGCCTTGAGTATTTTCTCTTTGTCTTGAGCATTGGACATTTTGACAAGTATATGTCTTGGAGTTGGTCTGTTGGGATTTATACTATTTGGTGTGTGCTGTGCTTCCTTGATCTGCACATCCATCTCTCTCTCAATAGGTTTGGGAAGTTTTCAGCCATTATTTCCTTCAACACTCCTTCTGTTCCCTTTCCCTTCTCTTCTCCTTATTGGATGCCCATAATGTGTATCTTTGTGCGTTTTGTGTTATTGGTTAATTCCCTGAGTCCATGTTGGATTTTTTCCATCTTTTTGTCTATCTGTTCTACTATCTCTTTGATTTCAGTTGTATTGTCTTCCATATCACTAATTCTTTCCTCTGCCACTTCAAATCTGCTTTTATATGAATATCCAGTGTCTTTTGGATTTCTTGGATTGTGCCATTGTTCACCATGATATCCATTACCTTTTTAGTCATGTTTGCAATTTCTTCATTATGTTCTCCCAGTGTCTTCTTTATATCCTTAATCTCTTCCTTCACTTCTTTAAGTTGGTCCATGATATTTTTTTGGATAGCTTTGATTAGTTGTTCAATGTTCTGCATCGCTTCCTGATTTTTATTTTTTTCATTGGACTGGTCTATGTTTTCCTGTTTCTCAGAGTCATTTGTATTTTTTTGTTGCCCTCTGGTCATCATATTATCTTGTTGGGTTTGTTCAGTTGATTAGCTTTTCTCTATGCTCTAGAGTTTTATTTAGCTGGTGGTTCTGTGTGTGAGTTAAGTTTTCTCTTTGGCAATTTTTCTTCTTATTTTATTTCCTTGCTTCTTTCTATGTTCCCTTGAAGGAAAAAGATTAGGGCCAGAGGAATCAAAAGATGTAAGGAAGGCAGAAGGATAATAGTAATATTGATAAAAGTTAGAAGATGGGCCAAATGAGACTTATTGAGATGAATATTTAACTTGTGTAGGCAGTGTATAGTAATAGGAAAAAAAGTGGAGTTCCTACAATGGACTGGGGAAACAAATGGAGGAATATATATGTAGTGATTTAGAAGGCTAGAATTATGAGGAGGGAGAGAAATATTAAAGAAAGGGCTGAAAGGAAAAAGTTAATAATAATAAAAAAAAGAAGAAAGAAACAAAATAGATGGAATAGTAATTGACACCCTTAAGTTGTGGGTGTATGAAAAAATGTTGTGTCTAAGAGCCCCAACTGAAAGCAGAAGGCAGGAAGACGAAGGAAGCAAAGTGATAGTTTGGAATACAAAATAAATATAGACAGCAAGTGGGAAATTACTGAAGAAGAAGCACAGCAAAAAAGTGACAATCTAGCAGCATCTAATTTAAAAAAATGAAAGAAAAAAGAAAGGGGGGAGGAAAGAGGAAAGAATAGCAAGAGACCAGAAAGAAACAGAGAAAAAACAACATCCACACAGGCAAGCGGTCAAACAGAGCTAAGGAGGGTCAATGATTCCCCTAGGGTCCACGTGGATCCTCTCTGCCTGCTTGTGTTTATCAATCAATTTCCCACAGGATTCTATACACAGGTCCTGAAACAGCTTTTAGCTATTAAACTAAATTAAAAAGAATTTATTTTTCATTTATTGAAGTGACATTCTCATTTTTTTTTTTTTTGGCAAAATACAGGACCCAAAATAATTCCTCCTCTAGACCAATCCCCTTACGGAAGGGACCCTAACTGGGCTCATGGAAATTAGTCAAGCACGTCCCACTTCCTGGACTCCCCAGGGTAGCTGAAGCTCTGATGTTAGTCACTGCAGTGTGCTAAAGATGGCCAACTCTGCCCCTCCTGGAGCCTAGCGCCAGCGTCACCAGGTTGCCATGTAAATCAGTTTGACTGCAGATTTGCCTCTCCTCTCAGCCTGATGCTGCTTCAGGTCAGATTATCTACTCCCCAAAGCTATGTGGCAGTCCAAGCAGCCAGATCGATGGCAAAAGATAAAAATAAAAAATTCCCTTCCCTGTCCTCCAACAGAGCCCTCCCTCTTTTGGAGAGTGTCCCCTCTTCATGGCTCCCCAGTGGCCTGGGGCTTATCCCTGGGCAGCTAGGCAAATCAACTCCCTCCCCAAAACAGAATCACCCCTCCCATCCTCAGGGTGCCAATTCACTCCGGCTGTTCTGTTCACCCAAGGTCCAAGGGGCTCCAGGCAGCCAGATCCCCGGAAAATAAAACTTTCTCGCCCCGCTCATGGCTCCACCTGGCAGTTTTATTTTATTTTTCTTCCTAACCACAGGGCTCAGCCATCCGTACCAACCACCACCGAAAACTCACGAATCTCTACCGTTCCCTCCATGCCATTGATCCATGCAGATAGATGTCCCAAGCTTCTCATTCCACGCGTGCACTGCACAGACCCCTGGGCAGGACCCCGTCCACAATCTGCCTTGCTCTGGGAGCTTGCAGTGTGTGCCCTCCTACACTAATGCCATCTTAGCCCGCTTTTCATTTTATTTTAGTTTATTTATTTTCTTCTCTACTTCCTACCTTCATTTATTCTCCTGAAAGGCAAATGACCATTAAAAGCTAAATAGTCTGTATGTGTTGGTCTCTGTGTGTATTTGAGTACATACATTTGTGTTGTAGCTTTGAACGTGTAGATTAGAAAAGTTTATGATGGATTTTATTAAATATGTGACCTTCTTCCTGTGAGACTCCAGCATAAACCCTGCTCTTTTTAGTCTCACAAGAAGGGGGGAAAAAGTGAGAATACAGAAATGTAGTGACATTTTATTGACTGTATTTTTAAACCTTTTTCACAGGAGGTAAATTGGGTAAGTTTTGCCCAATTAAATAATTACAAGCTTATTTGGAATGAAATGAAAATTTGTAATGGCCACAAAAATGCATTATATTTTAATACACAGAAACCAATGAATAGAAAAGTTAATGATATAACCATTGGCAGATACAACCAAGGTGCTGCGGCTAAACTGCTCTGCCCTCTCATTGCACAGAAATTCCCTTGGCAATTTTAACTTTGAAATCTACACAACTACTCTATTCAAACAGCTCAAGTAGAAAGAGATAACAGATTTTTGCTGCAATATGGGTTCTCCTTGCTTCCACTATCTGGAGACAAATGTGGGAAATTGCTAAATGAATATCAAAATTTCACTCATTTCAATTACACAGTACAACTTTAAATAAAATAATACCATACCATTAATTGGCTTCAAACCTGGTTCTTCATTTCTGCCCATCTTTTCCATAAAATATGTTGTTTCTCTGATGTATTTGTATTTTTTTATTTAGTCTTGATGTTATACATTATTTTACTTTCCAAACACTTAGAGTTTAAAATTTCTGTTGTTGCAGCTTTTTTACACCAATCATAGTGAATATCTCAAGGCCCTTTGTAATACTATATAGAAAACATCCCACAAATTATCCTTCAGTTATCTTTTTAAATAATTTTTAAAAGATACTTAGATTACATAAATGTTACACCAAAAATTATAGGGCTTCCTATATGTCTCCCTTCCCTACACCACCCACACCTTCCCATCTACACATCCTTCATTAGTGTGGATCATTCACTGTAATAAATAAATACATCCTGGGGCTTTGCCACTGAATATGGACCATAGTTCACATTGTAGACCACACTCTCTCCCACACAGTTCTGCATATTATGTGATGATATGAAATGGCCTATATCTGTCATTCCAATGTCATTCAGGATGATTCCCATGTCTTGAAAATGCCTCTGTAAGCCTTCAGAGGTCACTGCTTCCACATCAATGTTGTAATTTCTTCCAATGCTACAATCACAATATGTCTATAGTAGAATACCAGTAAATCCACCCTCATCCATAGTTCATTCCCCAGTCCTGAGGATTCTGGGATGGTGATGTCCACTCCACCTCTAATTGAGAGAAGGCTTTAATCCCATACAGACAATAGATGGCACTCTTTTGCTTGCAGTTTTCAGCTCTCTTGTTTCCTTAGTATGGTGGTTGTCAAACCTCAGCTCCTTGTTAGTTTTCCTAGGTGAGTACAATGAACTGGAAAGTAGGTGTTGCAACTCCTCTGTGGTTCTGTGTCAGCTGGCACATGGAAAGCCCAAAGACTCCAGTCTCTTGGATGTACAACTACAAATTCCAGCACCAAGTATAGGTTTAATTAGAAGGGATAAATGAATCATGTGTAGAGAAGCCATAATTGAGTCCATCTCTGTCACTCTCAGGAGAAACACACTCCATAGTAGGGCCCAATGGCAAGGCATCAAACTCTGGAGTTACCTCCCCTGACCATACTACATGAGTGTCTCCAGAGCCCTTAGGCACCCCACTATTTTGGGGTAGTATCCATTTTGGCAGTCTATGAGATCCTGATGAGATGTGCATAAGTGTTACCTCTGGGATGACCTCCCAACTCACTTTGAAGTCTCTTAGCCATATAAACTCATTTGTCTTTACTTTTACCCCTTTTATTTGAGTTCTTTTTCCAGTTGCATTGCTAGTGTGTGCTTGGTAGTAATCCTTGGTAGTGCCAGGGAGCCTCATCTGCAAGGGTCATGTCTCATGCTAGGGGGAAGGTAATACATTTATAGGCTTAGTTTGGGTTAGAGAGAGGCCACATTTGAGCAAAAAGGAGGCTCTCACGAGTCAAACCTTAGGCAACCCACAACAGTAGGCTAAGTTTCAATTTCAAGAGCAAAGGCTCATAAGCATAGTCATCAATATCAAGGGCCCATTAATGGACCATCCTCTTTCACCAGTCGTTGCCCCTGCACTTAGGGGACTGTTGCTGCTCTTTTAGAGAATTTGGCAGAACTCTCCAGGATGGGAATTCAATATTCTCTCAGTTATTGTTTGAGTCTCCACCGACTGTGACAATGCCCCATGAACATTTGAACATGTTTATATACCTTATATGTATGCCCAGGTGAACTTCCTACCATGTATCTCCCATCACTGATACCCCAAGCCAGTGATCCTCCCCTGACACAGTTGCAAACCTTCTGCAATCCAAAGCTTCCTCAAAAAATGAAGCCATTAAAATAGCCAAATAAAATTAATAGGAAAATGAAATAAAAGTGATAGGTTTAAAAATAAGGAATAAAATACATAAAATTTTTTAAAAACTAAAAAAATTAAATTAAATGATAAGAATATTTAAAAATAATGAAAAATATTTAAAAACAATTTTTTTGACATTTTGCCTTTCATCACAATATCTGATGTACTGTTTGTACAGTGGCATTTTCTTCCATATATTCCTCAGTGTCTTAAAATTATTCATTTTGTTTTCAAAGAAGTTCTAGGTCACAGTAAAGTTACATACAGAATACAGGGAACTTTCATAGACATAACATTCTCCCCTTTTCACCCTTCCCATAATAATACATTTTTAAATGAGGATAGTACCTTAATTATAACTGAAAAACAAATAGTGAAACATAGCTACTAAACATGTTCAATGGTTTACATTTTGGGTTACATTTGGGACCATACACTTTTATAAATTTTAATATTTAACATGGCCTGTGTCCATCATTGCAAGATAATGTAGCACACTTCCATTGCCCACTAAATACCCCCTGTTTGATCTATTCTATTCTTCCCTCTCCCTACACTCCAGGTCCATGGTGACCTCCTGGTTTATCTCTTTGGATGACAAGACTCACACTTACTTGCAACAACACTGAGGTCTTGACACACTGGTTTGTCCACCCTATTAGGAATCATCCATGTTCTTGAGAGACTCCTGCTTCTCTGTTTTTGAACAAATCTGTCTTCCCCATGTTATGTTCTATTCAGCCTGGTGTTCAACTTAGGAGAATTCTATTCAGAAGATTCTCT
The DNA here is from genome assembly GCA_026826555.1 of Tolypeutes matacus. NCBI lineage: Eukaryota > Metazoa > Chordata > Mammalia > Cingulata > Chlamyphoridae > Tolypeutes > Tolypeutes matacus. The sequence goes on along the minus strand of JAKSZT010020697.1, from coordinate 1,048,248 downwards.
CCCACTTGCCTCCCTGCCCCTGAGCCATAAACAATGGGCAGTGGATATGCTCAAGTCACACCATCTGGGATACCCATGTTGGAGGAGGGGTGAACTGAATCACCATGCCAGACAGCTGCCACCACCAGATGGTCTCATTTCCCTGGATCCACATAGAGGAGGTGGCACCTGTTCCTACCTGTTTCAGCCTCCCCTGCAGGGAGCCATTTTGGATCAAGGGCCTGAAGGCAAATTTAGCATTCTTTGAACAGGATTTCCATCCCTGGGTAAGCACAGATATATCTGATGTCGCATGGGATTGGATAGAGTGTCTCATCCCTAAGGGGTAAATAGTTTCTCATTTTTATGGTTATTTCTTCTTTGACCCTTGGCTGACTGAGACCTGAGCAGCTACCTTTGCAAACATGAGGATTTTTCTAGTAATCTCATTAGGATTGAATCCTAGTTTAATTCACATATCTTCTGAATTCACCTCTGACTGTTTGGAGTTATTTGAAATTCCTTGAGAGTGGTTTTGACCTAACATAAGGGCAGTGCAAGCCATGTTCCCAGTAGACTTAAAAACATCAAGAATCCATTCTTCTGATTGAACAGCAAAGGCTCTAATGACCTTGCACATGATCTGCAATGCCCTTCTGGACATTTTTCTCATTATCCTTCTCTCTCTGATGCTCCCTCCACCCTATGCCCCAAACTCTCATTGCTTGCTCTGATGCCTATTGAAGGAGTGGTGTGATGATCAGGATTCTGTATACTTCTTTGTAGAAATAAAAACCTGTTTTGAACTGACCCAGGACTGCAGAAGAGATATATTTTTGGTATATCATTTTTCTTTTGTGCTTCCTAATGCATAGTCATCAATTGGAATAATCCATCTGGGTCCATAATAAATATTATCTCAGGAGGATTGTTGAAAAACATTTTGAGATTTCTCACCCCATGAAATTAGGAGTTCGGCTATTGTTATCTGTGGTAATTCTTTCCAATTGGATGTGAAGAATTTCCTATTTGGATCTTGATAACACACAACTAAACATGGTGTAAATGAAAATAAAATCACCAAACCAGTAATTTATGTCATTCTTAGACATTATTGGGTCCAATAGTTAGGGCTGTAATATACAAATAAGAATTATGTCATCACTGATTTCAATTATCCAAGATTTATTATTAACATTTTAATGTTTACCTCTATAGTGTATTTCTTATAATGGACTAAACTAAAACTAACCTTGCTTTACATTCTCTTTTGTGTGTATGTGTGTGTGTAACACATTTTCATTTTTTAAGATATGTAACATCCAGGAGTCTTCATCTGGAAAATACTTGTTCACAGAATGATTTACAATTCAAAACTAAAACACATTTTTTAATATCTTCCATCCTCTCAGACAGATCATTGTTTTGGGAAGTTCTCATGATCATGTGTAGGAGACAATTCTTCTAAAGTTTATTTTTCTCTTGAAACAAATTTTGCCATGATTTTAGTAGTTGTTTTCATTATATTCATGCTATTATTAGAGCAGTTGTGTTACTGAAAAATTCTGGCAGGAAAGAGAAAATTTCCATTTATCCCCCAGTTGTTTTCCTTATTATTAATATTTTATATTCCTGTTTCCTTACTGATCTCCTGTCTAAAGGATCAATCCTTTATTGACTGTGGTGTATTGAATTCTCCTATTAATAATGTACTACTATCTATTTCTCCCTTCATATTTGTCAATATTTGTTTCATATATTTTGTTGCTTTGATCTCTCTATATATATAGTTTTCATATGTTATATGTAATTGTTGTCTTTGTCTTTAGTTGACACCTTTACCATTTTGTAGTGATATTCTTTGTCCTAGGCAATAGATTTATTTTTACTTATAAGTGTGATGGTTTACAGAAAATTAATGCAGACTGAACAGAGTTCCTGTAGAAGTGCCTTCCACAGTTTTCCTTATCATTAATCTTTTGTTAGTGTGGTACCTTTTTTTACAATTGATAAGCCACTATTATTGTTATTATAGGGTTAACTATACTCCATATACATTTATCTTGTTCCTATTCCCTTCTGTAACCCCTCTTTTTTGTTGTAATTGTTATATATTATATCTTTATACACTGTATGTCCCAAAGTGTAGATTACCTTTATCTTTCATGCACTTGAAAATTAGAAATTTTAAAATATGGACTTACATACCAAAAACCCAATACATTATCACTGTTATTGATAATTACAAGAAAGGTAAGGTCTTGACCCACTGTTGAGTGTCCTTTCATTTCTGTTTGAAGGATTTGCTTAAAAGTGTTTGTAGGGCAACACAAATGGTGAAGAACTCTTGCAGGATTTTTTTGTTTGTTTGTTTTAATATAGGGGAGCCATATTTATGTTCCCCTTCTTTTCAAAAGTCTGTCTGACTAGATATAACATTATTAGAAGTGAATCATTTTATGTCAACACTTGGAATATTTCATCTTCATTTGCCTTTTTGCTTTCTTAATTTCTGTCTTCATGATTTCTGTTGAGAAATTGTTTCTTTATCTTATCAGGACTCACTTGAACAAAACACATTGCTTTACTCAGGCAGCTTTCATAAGTCTCTCCTAGTCCATGACATTTTGCTGTGTGATCCCAATGTGTCTGGGCATATGTTTCTATGATTTTTTTCCTCTATGGGGTGTTCTGGGTTCCTTGACTGTGCATATACATGTTTTTCATTGTATCTGAGAGTTATCCCACCAATGTATCTTTGAATATTCTTTCTGGCAGTTTCTCTTTATTTTCTTTCTGTGTGTCCCACAAAGCATGTATGGTGTTCTTGAGTTTATACCCTAAGTCCATTCTCCCAGGTATAGAAAGGCATTCAGTTTCCTGAAGTTCCAGTTTCTGTTCCAACATGGAATGTTTTAACAGCTAGCCAAGACTGGCAGGCCCATTTTTCTGAAAATTCTGGCACATTGTGGAGAGGTCTGTGCTCCTGCAAGTCTGAGACTCAGTTCCATAGAAAGCATAGTAAGCCAGCAGCCCCCACTGAAAAGCTGCAGCACTGCATGTGAAATGCCACTGGCTTGGTTTCACGAGTGGAGTGGGGTCTGGGTGGAGACCCCACGATGTTCCTTTAGGAGGGTTTTCTGGAATGAGGTTCATGCCAAGTCCCAATGGCCCTACTGTGCACAGGCTTCCCTGTCACAGCTCCAAAGGTGGTTGCTCAGGTGGCTTTCAGGAAGTAGAGGGGGTGGATGCTGTCAACAGTGATGACCATGGTTCTGCCAGGAACTCCACAGGAACCAAGGGTACTAAAGGGTTGTCTACCCACAACACACACATGAGGAACCTGGGTGCCGAGTGATGTGTTCGTGTTTAGTCCACCCCCAGGTATGTCCTTTAGAAGTTGCGCCTTCTGAGACAGGTCTCACCAGTGTCTGCCTTGATCCTGCCTGACCCCAGTGTAGGACATCCCATCAGCAGTCTCCCGCCCCATCGCTGCCTGACAGGGTGACCAGCCACCCAGCCCAGGGTCAAGGAGAGCAACTCGCCGGCCAAGGTGCCTGGTGAATCATGGCTGCCCTAGTAGGAAGGTGCAAAGGCACTCCAGGGTTCCCAGAAAGTCCCATACATACTCTTTTAAAATTTAGACTATCTTTTGAACTCTTTTCTCTTTCATATTCCAATTTTACATTAAAAGACATATGAAATGCTTTAGGAAAAAAAAAACATTCTTTTAGGTTTTGGCTAGATGAGATGGTATGGAAATATCTCTCAATTAAACTGCTTAAAGACCCATTAATATTTTTGCAAGAATAGCCAGAAATTGCAGCAATGTAGAGCAGGGGAAACAGAGAGATTGAGAAAGGAGGCCATTCTGTGTGTGTTTATGTGTCTGGTTTTTGTTGGTTATTGATATTGAAATAGTGAAAATTATTTGGTAATGAATAAAGTGAACACAGAGCACTGTGATTATAGCAAATGCCAGGGGCTGTTCACTTTTCCTCAGGTGAATTCTTTATTATTAAGTCTCTATAAAATTGATTTGTATAAATAAATCAGGTTGATTAGTGGAAATACACCAAATGTGATATAGGTGCTACAGGTAGTAGTCATATTTTCATGATGCTTTCACATAGATTATAACCACTGTATCACCACAAAGCCAGGAGTCATGGAGGCTGATGTATGAGATACCTGTATGATGTTACACATGCTTATTTTGAAAGGTCCTAACATTGATTAGGCACATAATATTGCTGTAAGCTCAGGTAGGAATTGTAAACTTCTATAAAAAATATTTTTACAAGCAGAGGGTGTTGATAGTCACACACAAAGGTTTTGGATGAGCTTATTCCTCTATTCAAGTCTTCCATTTGTTGTTCTTCAATTTTAAATGCTGTGTACATGGGTGCATCGAGATAGACAGCTGTACCCTTGGACTGGAACATGCATCCCATAAACTTTATCAGCCACTTTGCCTGACATCTGGGGAATGGTTGAATTTGCTTTGGTGTCCTTGTTCAGCCTATAGATGTTTTTCCCTCTTGGTGGTGGGCAGGGACATCTGGATGTCATTGGGACAGAGTTGGATGTTGGGTACTGTGCATCTTTTTGTTGTGAGGGAGTTTTTCTCTGAGCAGTCAGCCATGTTTCTAACCTTAAGAATATCTTTCATTTTATTGCAGATGCTTTTGTAGAAGTAGAATGTGCCATAACAGCAATTATTTATACCAGTGACCTGGTCAGAATCCCTCTCTACATGAGAAAATCTCAAAGAATTATTAGACTAATCAGAAATGCTTTCTGTGCAAGATGAACTAGAGCTGGCTAACATTAGAGGACAGATTCATAAAATAATTCATAAAGATATCAAAATTATTGATTTAAAAATGGGCTTATCCAAAGATTAAAAATCAGAGAAAAACATTTGGATCCAGCTTGTCATTATGATCCCAGTACATGTAGTTACCATTATTTAATTAATTTTTAAAAACTGTACAGACATTTTTGTACCAATTGCATTCACCAGTAAATGAAATCATCGAGGCCTCTCATGTTTCAAGACTGAGCTTTTCAAAGGAGCTGACAAAATAACTTACCTTTTCATGTACTGTGTATTTATCTTTTGAGTAATGCACTCATTCTTTGGAAAGAATTTATATTCAAAACAAATTAGAAAGTTAAGGGCTATTTTCACAGTTAGTATTTTGCCTAGTATTTTAAAAATGTTTTTTCTATTATAAAGGCTACAAATATGTGCATGAGAAAATAGTGTCAACATCTTACTACTCAGTGGAGTGCATATCATACATTTAATGTCATTTCCTCCAACACACATGATTTTTATTTTTTAAAGTATGTTTTTATTACAGAATGTGAACTTAGAAAAAAATCATGCACATTGGAAGGCTCCATGTACACCAGTGTTCCATCAACACAGCACACCAAGATGGATGCTTTGTTACAGATTATGAGAAAATATCATCAGACTATGATGACTAAGCATGGTCCATATTATATATTTGGCACACATTTTCCATCATCTCCCATTATCAAGATGTCATGTTTGGTGTGTGTGTGTGTCTGTTTTTCATTGCTTCTCGTGTGTTTACTACTTTCCCCCCATAATCATCAGTTTGACTCCTGGTTTATTTATAATACATCTAATTTGGACCAGGATCTCTAAACAGAATTAAAGCTTCATGACCCTGTTGCTATAAAGACATTCTTTTTTATTTCATCCCAGTGTGTTCTATTCAGCCTGGTCTTCAATTCAGGAGAATTTTATTCAAAAGATTGCCTCCCACATTCCTCCCTGCCCCCCAGCCCCTAATCAAAGGGCAATTGATATGTTCAAGCCACTCCCTCCAGGGATCCCCATGGTGGAGGAGGGGTTAGCTGAATTACCACTCCCTAGAGCCCGGGCCACCACGCAGTGACATTTCCCTGGATCCATAAAGAGGAGGTGGCCCCTGCTCTACCGACTTTAGCTTCCTCTGCAGGTAGCCATTTTAGATTGAGGGGCCTGAAGGCAAATTTAGCATTCCTTGAAGAGGATTTGCATCCCTGGGTAAGTACAGATAAACCAGGTGTCACATGGGATTGGATAGAGTGTCTCATCCCTAGGGTGTAAATAGTCCTTCATTTTTGTGGTTATTTCCTCAGTCATTGGCTGACTGAGACCTGAGCAGCCCCCTTTGCAAACATGAGGATTTTTCTGGTAGTCTCATTAGGATTGAATCTTAATTTAATTCACATATCTTCTGAAACTGCCTCTGACTGGTTGTAGTTATTTGAAATTCCTTGAGAGTGGTTGCGACCTGTTCCCGGTAGACTTAAAAAGCAGCAATAATCCATTCTTCTGATGGAGCGGTGAAGGATATAATGACCTTGGAAATGATCTGCGATGTCCTTCTGGACATTTTTCTTCTCTCTCTGTAGCTCCTTCCACCCTACACCCCCTGCTCATTGGATGCTTACTCTGATGCCTATAGAAGGAGTGGTGTGATGCTCAGGATTCTGTACATGTCTTTGTAGAAATAAACACCTGTTTTGAATTGACCCAGGACTACAGAAGAGATATATTTTTGGTACATCATTTTTCTTTTGCACTTCCCATTACATGCTCATTAATTGGAATAATCAATCTGTGTCCATAACATTTTAGGAGTAATGTTGGAAAAACTTTTGCATTTTCTCACACTATAAAATTTGGAGTTGGCCTATCATTATCTGTAGTAATTCATTCCAATAAAATATGAAGGATTGCCAAGTAGAATTTTGATAATACACAATTAAACATGGTGTAAATGAAAATAAAATCACCAAACATTAATTCACATCATTCTTAGAGATTATTGGGTTCAATAGTTAGGGCTGTAATATACAAATAAAAATTATGCCACCACTGATTTCAATGATCTCAGATGTATTATATTAATATTTTAATGTTTCTGCCTCTACAGTGTATTTCTTATAATGGATTAAATTAAAACTAACCTTGCTTTACACTCTCTTTTCTCTGTGTGTGTGTGTGCATGGAACACATTTTCATTTTTTTCAGATATGTAACATCCAGTAATCTTCATCTGGAAAATACTTGTTCACAGAATGATTTACAATTTTAAAATAAACCACATTTTTCAATATCTCCATCCACTCAAACAGATCATTAAATTTTGGAAAGTTCTCATGCTCATGTGTAGGAGACATTTCCTCTAAAGTTTATTTTTACCTTGAAACAAATTTTGCCATTATTTTAGTAGTTGTTTTTGTTGCATTCATTCTATTATTAGAGCAGTTGTGTTACTGAAAAATTCTTGCAGGAAAAAGAGAATTTCTGTACACCTCCCAGTTATTTTCCTTATCATTAGTATTTTTTATTCCTTTGTTTCTTTATGATCACCTGTCTAAAGGATCAATCCTTTATTGACTGTGGTGTATTGAATTCTCCTATTAGTAATGTGCTACTATCTATTTCTCCCTTCATATTTGTCAATATTTGTTTCATATTGTTTCTTGCTTTGATCTCTCTCTATATATAATGTTCATATATATAGATTTAATTGTTGTCTTTTCTTTAATTGACACCTTTACATTATATAGTGATTTTCTTTGTCCGAGGTAGTAGTTTTATTTTTACTTAAAAGTTTGATGTTTTACAGAAAATTAATGCAGAATGAACAGTTCGTGTAGAAGCCCACACACGTGGTTTTCCTTATATTATCATTTATGTTAATGTGCTAACTTTTTTACAATTGATAAACCACTATTATTTTTATTATAGGGCTAACTATACTCCATATGCATGTATACTGTTCCTATTCCCTTCTGTAATGCCTCTTTTGTTGTAATTGTTATACATTATATCTTCATACACTGTATGTCCCAAAGCAGAGATTACATTTAACTTTCATGCACTTGAAATTTAGCAATTTTAAAATATGGACTTACATGCCAAAGACGCAATACATTATCACTGGTATTAATAATTACAGGAAAGGTTGACATTGCCAGAGATATTAAATATTATGTAATTCTGCCCACTGTTGTGTCTCCTTTCATTTCTGTCTGACGGACTTGCTTAAAATTGTTCGTAGGACAGCACAAGTGGTGAAAAACTCCCACAGGATTTTTTCTTTGTTTGTTTTAATATGGGGGTGCCATATTAATGATCCCCTCCTTTTTAAAAGCCTGTCTGACTAGATATAATATTATTAAAATTGAATCATTTTATGTCAACACTTGGAATATTTCATCTTCCTTTGCCTTTATGTCCTCTTGATTTCTGTTTTTCATTATTTCTGTTGAGAAATTGTTGCTTAATCTTATTAAGACTCACTTTAACAAAACACATTGCTTTATTCTTGCAGTTTTCAGAACTTTCTCCTTGCTGTGGCATTTTACTCTGTAACCCCAATGTGTCTGGGCATGGTTTTCTATGATTTTATCCTGCACGGACTTCTTTGGGTTCACTGATTGTGCATATACATGCGTTTCATTACATCTGAGAGGGTTCCTGTCTTTATATCTTTGAATATTCCTTCAGCCACTTTCTCTTTATTTTCTTTCTGTTTTTTCCACAAAGCATGTATGGTATTCTAGATTCTAGATTTTATACCATGTGTCTGCTCCACGAGGTGTAGTAGATCATTCAGATTGCTGAGGTTCCATTTTCCATTCTCCCATGGAATGTTTTAACAATTAGTCAAGACTGATAGATCAATTTTCTTGAAAATTCTGGCACATTGTGGAATGGCCTGTGCTTCTGCAAGTCTATGACCCAGTTCCTTAGGGAGCATAGTAAGCCGACAACCACCACTGAGAAGCCACAGCACTTCCTGGGAGATGCTGCCTGTTTGGTTCCAAGAGAGGTGTGGGGTCTGGGTGGAGACACCTGCAATGTTCCTGCAGGAGGGTTTTCTTGGCTGTGGTTCATGCCAGGTCCCCATGGCCCTAATGCACACAGGGCTCCATGGAAAAACCCCAAAGGGTTTCTTGGGTGATTTAAGGGAAGTGGATGGGGTGGGTGCTGTCAACAATGTTGATCATGGTTCTACCAGGAAATCTGCAGGAACCCAGGGGTCTAAAGGGATGCCCCAAACCAACACACACACCTGGAGCTTGGTTGCCCAGTACTGTGTTTGTGTCTGGTCTACCCCTGGGGATGTCATTTAGAAGTCACCCCTTCTGAGTCAGTCCTCGCAGGTGTCTGCCCTGAAGTTCACCCCATGCTGGCTTTCAACATCTCTTCAGGGGCCTCCTGCTTCACTGATGTCTGACAGAGCTGCCAGCCACTTCAGCCCAGATCTAGGAGAGCCATTAGTGGGCCAAGGTTCCCGGTGGTGATGGGCAGACAGAGTAGGACGGTGCAATGGTAGTCCACAGTTACTGGAAGATCACTTAAACTCTCTGTTAAAACTCTTTTCTCTTTCAATTTACAATTGTACATTAAAGGTCTTATTAACTGCTTTTTAAAAAGAACATTCTTTTTGGTTTTGTCTAGACCACGTGTTATGGGAATGTATATCAATAAAACAGCATAAAAAGCTGACAATATTACTGCAGGAATAGCCAGAAACAGCAGAAATGTAGAGCAGGGGAAATGGAGACATTGAGAGAGTGGGCATTTCTGTGGGAGTTTTTGCATCTGGGTTTTCTTAATTATTATTTTTGAGATCATGAAAATGCTTTAATAATGATTGAAGTAATGAACAGAAAGCTCTCTCATTAGAGAAACGCCATGGATTGTACACATTGCTTCAATTGAATTCTTTATTATTAAGTCTCTATAAAATTAATTTGTAGAAAAAAATAGGGTAGGTTGAGGGAAATACAAACAATGTGAGGTACGGACTAAAGCGAGTAATCATGTTTTGATGATGCTCTTGCCTAGTTTATAACAAATGTATCACCACAGAGGAAGGAGCCAGTGGAGGCTGATGTATGGGATACCTGTATAATGTTAAATAAATTTATTTTGTGAATTCCCAAATTTTACTATACTACAATGTTGTTATATGCTCAGATATGAATTGTACACTTCAATAAAAAATATATTTACAAACAGAGGGTGTTGGAAGTCACACATGAAAGTTTAGGATTTGCCTATTTCTGTATTCAGGTCTTCCATTTGTTACTCTTCAAGTTGGAGGCTGTGTTCTTTTGTGCATCAAGATGGACGGCTGTACCCTATGCCCATCCCTTGACACCTGTGAGCCACTGCACCTGACATCTGGGGAAGAGTTGAATTGTGTCCTTGTTCAGCCTATAGATGTTTTTTTTTTTCCTTTTGATGGTGAGCAGGGGCATCTGCATGTCTTTGGGAAAGAGTTTCAGGTTGGGGACTGAGCATCGTGTAGTTGTGAAGAACTTTGTCTTTTCCTTTCTTTCCTCATTTCCAGCCTGCTGTTGGATGCCTCTAATATATTTTTGATCTCACCTATTGTGTCTTTCATTCCCATGAGCTCTGTTACTTTTCTGTTTGAGGTTTCCAATTCTTCTTTGTGCTCACTAAATGTCTTCTTGATGTCATTTATCTCTTTAGTCATATTGTCTTTAAACTCATTAATTTGATTTTGGAAATTTGTGTGCATCTTGCTAATTACTTCTCTCAAATCCTATGTCTCTTCTGGGGTTTTGATATATTCCTTTTCTTGGGCTATGTCTTCTGTTTTCTTAGTATTGCTTATAATTTTTTGCTGATGTCTAGGCATCTGATTAAGATATAGGTTACTGAGATGCTCAATTTCTTTCTCTTTTCTTAGGATTTAGTGTGGAATGCTGTGTGTTACACTCCTTTTTTATTCTTGGCTTGACCTGGATTCTTAGGATTTTCCCTGCTAGTTGCTCAAAACCGGGCTCTGGGCCCTGTAATTGATTGCAGACTGACTTTCTAGGGCCTTGGTGAAGGAAGCAATAAAGGCCAGAAAAAATCTCTCACTTATTTTTTATTTTCTCACATGCTGTTCCTTGATCTGCCAGCAGATTGCACTCTTTGTTTACTCTCAGTTCAGTGCCTTGTCAGAATGTATTTGTTGCAACACAGACTGGATCAATGTTATGGAGATTCTTGCCTGGAGTCTAAGAGCCGTGTAATTCAAACTTTCTCAGTGACAGTTCTATAGCCTTCTTTGGCTGCTTCCTCCCTTTTCCTGAGTCAGAAATATTTCCACTCCTATCTAAGTCCTCAACAATCAGTCCCTGTTAATAGAGTTAGAGATTGGGAGGGTTGTAGATCTTTAGCCCCTTGCTGACTCCCATGGCAAAAAATGATGTGGCCCCATCTGGCCTGGAAGGGCTCCTAGAACACAGCAGACCAAATCCATGAGTCAAAGGCTGAGTTAGCCTTACTCTGTGTCCCTCTCTTTCCTCTTTCCTGGGTGGTATATCACTGGAACCCCCTTTGTAGCAGCAGGCCCAGAGGCCTGACAATTCTAAAGTGTCTGTAGTATTTTTAACATGGGGGAAGGTGCCAGCAGCAGCACCTACTGGTTTCAACTCACAGTTCTGTTGTTGTCATTCCACTTCTTAGTCCTTTCCTCCTCTTGGCACCTTTGTCTGATGTCCTAAACCCTAGAATATCTTTTCCAGTCTGTTTCAGCCCATCCTCTAGTTATTTTTCTGGAGGAAAAGTGAGTACCATGTCCTTCTAGTCCACTATCTTCCCAGAAGTCTGCAGTTTTTATTATTGTGGCTTTGCTACAAGTTTTTTTTTTTAATTTATTTATTTTTTATTGTGGGTAAAAATCAAAATTTTCACAATACTACCAATATTTGTAAAATGATATATAAATATATATGCATATATGTGCATTTGCTTACAAAAATGTTACATATATTTAAGAGGTGCTTAAATTACCTAAAATATTACATGGAACCTACAGGGATTCCCATGTTCGCCACCTCCCACACCTCCCACCACATCCCACACAAACATCTCCCACAAGTGTGGCCCATCACCCTCAATGGACTTACACATCCTGGGGCCTTGCCATCAACCATAGACCACAGTTCACATCGTAGACCACACTCTCTCCCACGCCACAAGTTTTAATATGAGAAAGTGTGATCCTCTGGCTTTATCTTTCTTTTTCAAGATGACTTTTTAATTTTGGGCCCCTATCATTCCATATACATTTTATGATTGGAATTTCAATTTCTACTAAGAATGCTGTTAGAATTTTTATTGGGCTTGCAATGACTCTGAAAATCACATTCTATAGAATTGACTTCTCAATATTTAGTCTTCCAATCTATGAACATGGAATTTCCTTCCATTAATTTAGGTTTCCTTTGATTTCTTTTAGTATTGTCTTTCTTTTACATTCTTGGTTAGATTTACTCATAGCTATTTGATTCTTTTACTTGGTATTCTAAATGACTTTTTCCTTGATTTCCTCTGCAGAATGTTCATTGCTCGTGTATAGAAATACTGCTGATTCTTGTTGTTGCTGTTGTACTCCACCATTTGTTGATTTTGTTTTCTTCATCAGTCTATTCAAAGATTCAATTTTTGGTATAGTTGATTATCTCTATTTTTTTCTCTCTATTTCACTTATCGCTGCTTGATTGCTTATTATTTTCCCCCTTCTGCCTACTTTATGTTTAGTTTGCTCTTCTTTTCCTAAATCTCCAGATGTGAGATTAGATCTCTGATTTGAGATCTTTTTATTTTCTTTTTTTAATGTAAACATTTAGAGCTATATATTTCCCTCTCAGCACTGCTTTTGCTGCATTCCATAAGGTTGAGTTTGTTCCCTTTTCTTTTTTATTCATCTAAAGATATTTATGAATTTCCTTGTGATTTCTTCTTTGACTGATTGTTTAAAAGTACATTGTTTAATTTCCATTTATTTGTGAATTTTCCACTACTCTCTGTTATTGAAACTTAGTTGCTTTTTCCATTTTGGTTAAGGAAGATAAATTGTATGATTTCAATATTTTTTAATCTATTGAGACTTCCTTTTTGACCCAGCATATGGTCTATTGTGGAAAATGATCCATGTGCATTAGAAAAGAATGTGAATTCTGCTGCTGTTTACTGAAGCATTCTATCTATCTATCTATGTATCTATGTACTTATCTATCATCTATGTATCTATATAATCTATCTATCATCTCTCTATCATTTATCTATCTTCATTAGGTCTCCAGGGTTAAGTGTATTGTTCAAGTCTTCCATTTCTTTATTGATCTTCTGTTTCTATATCTTGTCCATTATTTAATGTATTGAAGTATCCTACTCTTTATGAAGACCAAAATATTTTTTTTCATTCAAATCTGTCAGTATTTGCTTCATATATTTTGGGTTCTGTCATTTCATGCATAATTTTTATATCTTTTTGTTGAATTGGCCCTTTTATCAGTGTATAGTGACCTTCTTTGTGCCTCAGAATAGTTTTTAATTAATATTTATTTTATCTGATATTAGTATACCTACTTCAGCTCTTTTCACTACTATTTTTCCACCCTTTCACTTTAAATCTACTTGTGTCTTTGAGTTTAAGGTGAGTCACATATAAATAGCATACAGTTGGGACATGCCTTTTCACCTATTCTGTCAATCTCTGTATTCTGCCTTGAGAGTTTAATCCATTTATATTTACAGTGACTTCTGCCATTTTGTTATTTTGTCTTTATAAATCTTATATCTTTTTATGGCCTTTAATTCATCTGTTAATGGCTTATTTTATATTTATTTGAATTTTTTGTATTGGAACACTGAGTCCTTCTCATTTTTTTCTGAATATATTTTTCAGAAAACATTTCACACTCTTTATAACAATCATGTTGACTTGATATCAATTTAATTTCTGTAACATACACATACACTGATCTTATTCTTCTCCAACTCCCACCTTTATTTATACTTGTTACAAATGACATCTTTATGCAATGTATTTCCAGTAGCACAGATTTATCATTACTTTTCTTTGCCTTTGATTTTAGAACCTATAGGGAGTAAAAAGTGGAGTTACATATGAAAAAATACAACACAATGGTACTGGGATTTATAATTACTCAAAAGTTTAACTTTACTGGAAGTCTTTTTCTTTTGTCACTCTGATCCATTGCCCAGTGTCCATGCCTTTCAGTCTTAAGAACTCCCTTTAGCACTGCTTATGGGGTAGGTCTTGTAATGATGAACTACTACAGCCTTTGTTTATCTGTAAATATTTTAAACTCTCTGTAGTTTTTGAAAAAAACTCCTTCCTTTATATAAAATTTTTGGTGAGCAGTTATTTTCTCTGAGCACTTTAAGTATTTCAACCCACTGCTTTTTTGCAAACATGGTTTCTGATGAGAAATTGGCACTTTATTTTATTGGGATTCCCTTGTGCATAATCCATTGCTTTTCTCTTGCAACGTTCAAAACTCTCTCCTTGTCCTTGGCATTGAAAAATTTGATTTGTATTTGTCTGTTTGTGATTTTCTTTGAGTTTATTCTGATGGTGGTGTGTTGGTCTTCTTTTATGTGCATATTCATATCTTTTATTAAATTTAGTATATTTTCTGCCATTATTTCTTTGAATATTCCTTCTGTCCCTTTTCTCTTTATTTTCCCCCTGAGATTTCCATAATTTCTGTATTGGTAAGTTTGATGACAATCTATAGGTCTCTCTTTCTCTCTCTCTCTTTTTTTTTTTTTGAGTCTTTATTCTTTTTGTTCCTATGCATGAAATATTTCATATGTTTTGACTTAATGATTATTGATTCTTTCTTCTATAGGCAATCTTTTGTGGAAATTCTCTAGGGAACTTTTCATTTCACTATTGTGGGCTTCAGTTCCAGGATTTATTTTATGTTCTAATTGAGAATCTCAAAGAGATACTCACTGTTCATTCACTGTTTTCCTCATATTCTTGAAAACTTTTTCCATGTTTCCTTTATCTCCTTGAGCTTCAATACCCTTTTTTTAAAGCTTTTGCCTACTAAGTCCAAAATCTGCTCCTCTCCATTGATGGTTTCTGGAATTTTAAATTGTTCCTTTTGATGGGCCATCATATCCTGTTTCTTTATTTGTCTTATAATCTTTTGTTGCACACTGTAAATTTTAATACTTTAAAGTGTTAACTCTGGGATTTGCTCCTTGAGTGTTCTGTTCATTAAGTTTGTATCCAGCTAATAATATGACAGAGATTTTCTTGAGTTCCAGGAGCTAACAAAAATAACACAAACAATGATAAAAAGAAGCAGCACCCATTCACAGTCTTTGCAAATTGTTGTTGATTTGGCTGTTGATTTATATCAGAGCATTTGTATCAAGAAAATGTAAAGTATAGGGTCTTCTCTGTCATTTCTGAGTCTTCATGGAGCCTTGTAGTTTGCTTCTTTTCTTGGGCTTTTTCTTGAGCAGATCCATAGGAATTCCTGTGTTTACAATTTACAGGAGTTCAAATTCTTCTTGTTCTCTCTCTGAAATAGACTTTCCCACTCTCCTGGTTATTCTATTGTATTAATTAATGCAGGTAGTCCTTTGCCTCAGGCTGCTTTTCTCTAATTATTTATTTCACTGCTTTAGCTGTCACCAAGAAGCTTCCTTGTCTTCAGAAAAAATTCCAAGAAGGCAAGTTGGTGACTGCTTCCTTATTGTCTTTCAGGCTTCCACCAGATAGAATGGCACCACAGTTTTCACATAGATATTACTGTGCTCCATATGGAGCAGGGTCAGTGACCTAAAATAGGAACACAGGCTGGCCCCAAAACATACTGGGGAGTGGAAGGAGGAGGCACTAGAAAGTGCACCACAAAATTTACCTACCATTTTTCAGGTTGCTTTTTCTTGATTTGGCATTTTCCCAGTTACTGCAGCATTTTATGTGTTTTCCAGAATTTTCAGGAAAATAACTGCCAGTTTTGGCTAGTTGTTCAAAGGCCAGCACTCTGGTCTTGGATACTACCACCTTGGTCAACTGAAACAGAGATCAACTCTTTGATATAAGATGTCTCATGTGATGATTAGGCTAATGTGTCAGCTCAGCCTGGTAATTGTGTCCATTCAATTGAATGCCTTAAAAAGGGAAGTTGTTTCAGCATTCACAGAATTTTCCAGCTCATTTTTGGACAGCCAACATCTCCTGGAAACTCATCGAGGACCTTCATTAGACCTTCATTGGAGCCCCTGGATTGCAGCTTGCCTGCAAAATCTGTACTTGTGCCAACCCCATGGTCATGTGAGAGAATTTAATAAAATCTTATACTATTTACAGATACCTCCTGTTGATTCTGTTTCCCTAGAGGACACTGAATAATACACCCTACTTCTGGTACCAAATTTTGTTTTAGTCAGCCAAAGGGGTGCAGATGCAATGTTCCAGAAATCTGTTTGCTTTGTAAAGGGTATTTCTTTAGGGTTAAAACCTTACAGTTACAAGGCCCTAAAGAGTCCAACTCAAGCTACAATAAGAGGTACTTCCTAACCCAAAGCCTGTTGCCACATGTTGAAGCAAGATGGCAGGTGAAGTCTGTGGTTGTTCAGCCTTCCTACTTCCTCTTAAGGCTCTGTGGTGCCAACTTCTTCTGATCTCAGCTGTAGGGTGGCATAGAGCTCATTTCATTCCTCTGAGGCTTGTTTCTTTCTGGGCTCAGTTGCTCTGTTCACATGGTCTCCTGTAAATTATAAGGCTCATCTTGATCCTTTGCATATCTTCTCTTTGTATCTAATTCCATGTGAGGGTCTGTTTTATCAGCTCACCAAGGAGGCTGGGGCTCAAAGCTCTGTTATACTCTAATGACTTCATTGAATCAAGACTCTAATCTTAACATAATTTAATCAGATGTCTCAGCTGAATCTAATACAATCAAAGGTTTATCATGCCCAGAGGAATAGACCAGTTTACAAACTTAATCTATATCTCTTTTTTGGAATTCATATCAAATTGCCATAGCTCAAAAAGTATGCACAATGATTTTAAGTTGAATAGCACAAAGTGAGTGTGAAATAAGTGGAAAGAAAATTCACATAATGGGTGTACCCATGTGAAGTTCAATTATTTTTATGGTGTTTTAATATACTATTCAAATTGCCCTGTGAAAATATGTAAATGTCCAAATGAGGGACATTTCAATCTAATTTTGCAGTTTAATATTTCCATTTGCTAAGGGAGTCACTAGTTAAGGGCCACTTTTATATAATTTCTCAGCTTTGTGTTTTCCTGACTGCATGGAGATGGAAATTTGTGAAATTTCTAGACAAAGGTTCTGAAAACTCCTGCTACTGAAGTCCTTGGACCACCCCTGCAACTTTCCTTCCTGAAGTTTGACCCTTAACTTCTCCTTGGACTCCATGATACAACCAAGTACTTTCTGATGAATTTTCATGTTTTTAAAGTTGTTACTATCAATCTAAGTTCTTGGAAGCTTATGGAGCATTGAGACATTGTGCCATGGGACAAGGCTCATCTTATCTCTGAACATCTCCACTTGTCCCCAAATTCCATGGCCTCACAATGGACCTTAGCCAACAAGTTTATGAGAGAGCTGATCATTCTCATCCTAACCACTAAGCAGCTTCAGACACAGTAGCCATTTTTCAACTATTTGCATTGGCCCTGTGGTGACATAGGGGTTTCCTGATACTTTGGAAGCAAGGTAAATGTAGGAGATTTGTCAATTTACACATTTCATGTTATCCAATATTTTTCACTCCTGTTACGCCATGCACTCTAGAACTTCTCTATTCAACGTATTGTCTTTGGGTAAGAACTATTTGTGGATTCCATCATGCATCACCCTTGCCCTACATGTTGCCCTTGGAAAAAATCAGACACTGGGTGACTAGGGGTTCACCTGCACCTGAAAGCCAGTCATATTCTCCTTGAAAGTCTCACTTCCCAAAATGGTCTACCTTTATTGTTCATCTAATGAATGGGCAGGGTGCACAGGTCTTCATTTATTCTCTCTTCAATGTATAGTTTATACCAAATGTTCTGGTGTTTCTAGGGTATTGTTTTTATTCTGAGAGAACCCAGATATGTAAATAAAGTACTTGCAAGTCCACAGTCTCCAGAGTCTCCAGAATAAGATTTTTAAAAGTTTCTTAAAAAACACAAAAGCTGATACTACCTTCTTTGTTCAGATTATGATTTAGTATCTTCCCATAAATTAATATCCTCCACTAACAAAGAGCAAAGGCCACTGCATCAATGGAATGGAATATCACAAGGAAATATGGGGTGGAGTGACAGTAAGGAATCTCATTTAATATTCATAATTTTATCCTGCTCCAATTGTAACTAAAACAAACAAAATTACTACAGAAATTAGACCAGGGAACAGACTTTCAGGAAAAATATGTGGTTGTGTTAGGTAGGAGAAAAGGCAATAGACTCACCTTAACAGTCCAGAAGGGGTGGCAAACTGATTAATCAAGTGTTCTGGAGCCATGTACCCTTGGATTGAACCTCTCATCAGCAGAGTACCAACAGAGAAGATATGAAACAAAAGGGCAGTAAAGTTGGCATTTGATTCTATGATATTGCAAATAATGAAAATTGTAAACAGTGCTTTATTAAAGACTTTTAAACAATTGTCCAATTTTGTGCAACATCTGTTTCTTACCAGGACCTGGACTGCTGGACTGATGCACACATTGGCTTCACCCAGGGTTTCTGGGAAGAAGGAGTATTCAGGAGTTTGTACAGCCTTGTGTACCTATTTTGAGGACAGTCCTCTCTTCTAGCTAGTGTTATGATCATGGCAAGTCATTTTCTCTGAATGCCAAGCATTTCTCTGTGAATGTGGGATACTTCCTGAATCTACCAAAGTTCTAGAACTGATGGATGGATGGAGATGGATGTGGGAGCTAGCAGGCACAGTAGTGTTATAGAAAAAGTGGCTCTGGGTGAGGCAGTTGTATTAGACAGTTCTATGGTATCTCCAAAGAAAATGAGGGATAAGGATGATGTCACAGATGTCCCATTGTGTTACTTCCAGAACATCAACTGGATATTAGTTGGGCAGGTGATAACTTGGGGTAAAATTCCAGGGCCCAGGGTCTGATACTGGACTGAGCCTAATACTGAGCAGATTAGTTAGAGATGTAGAGGAAGCTCCTGGGATCCTGCTCCTTCTGTTTTTCACAACTTTCTTCAAAGATGAGTCTCCTGAGAACTCTTCTCCTATGCTCAGCTTCCAGGATCTCAGGCATAGACTCCTGTCTAAGGCTTCCTGAACATACTGACCTTATCCATCCATCTCAGCCTTCCTTCAGCTCACCTTATGTTCCTGCCCTTATGTTTAAGTTCACTTGTGGCTGCTTGCACAACCATGATGTCCTGGTAACCTGAGTGGAATTGGCTGCCTTGAGGAGCTGAACTTCCACAGAGATCAAGGATTCACCATGATAATATCTCACTGCAGTATCTTATGTCAGGGATAAACCCCCTTGAGTGGAATGAATTTCCCAGTGGCCACTCCTCTGCTTCTGAAAGAAAATTTCTACTTCTCATTGAATAGCAAGAAAAAAAGATCAAAGGAATTAAACTAAAAACAGGGAATGAAATGATCAAGGGCCATTGCCCTGCAGAGGAAAAACTGATCAAAACAGAATGAAATTCTCCTAAGATGCTTATCTTCCCTTCTTCTATGATGGATTTCAACTTTGTCCAATGGAATAATCCAAGATGTTGAATATAATATCTTCTTCAGACTGACCCTGAAATAACTACTTCTGTGAAAGAAGAAGCCTATTTTATCCTACTTAGAGAAATAGCCTTCTTCTTCATCTTGTTACTACATGCACAGTCCTTTACCACAGGCACCAAGAATGGGCTCCACAACAAGAGGCTATCCACTCCCACTAGGACTTTTGTAATTAGAGAGAATAAGTCACTGTCTGGTTTCAAAGTTTCAAAGGAGAGGCTGACTCACTTGTTAGGGTCTAATGCAGCTCGTGACATTAATTAGAAGCTCCTGCTCATTTACCATTATAAAAATCTTAGGGCCCTTAAAAATTATGCAAATCTACTCTGCTTGTGCTTTATAAATGCAACAAAAACCTAGATGAGAGAGCATCTGTTTACAACACAGTTTACTGAATATTTTAAGCCTTCTGTTGAGAATTACTGCTAAAAAAAGATTCCTTTCAAAATATTATTGCTCATTGACCACTATGAATGTCCTAGATGGCATATTCTTCCAAGTGTAAGGCTGATTTATGTACATTGAATATCTGTTGTTTAATGTATCCACCTTCATCAATTACATTAGTTGGATCTTCTGGATAATGAGGTGCAGCTTCTACATCAGTCATTTTGCTTCTCCTTACTTTTATGCTATGGAAACAGCTTCTTTCCTTAATCCTCATGAACCAACCTCTGCTAGTTTCAAATTTTTCTTCTGCACCTCCTCACCTCTCCTCTCAGCCTTCACTGAATTAAAGAGAGTTAGGGCCTCGCTCAGTACTAGGGTTTCACTTAAGGGAGTGTGGCTGGCTTGATCTCCTACCCAAACCCTTAAAACTTTCTCCATATCAGCAATAAATCTGTTTCATTTTCTTATCATTTGTATTTACACTGGAGTAGCACTTTTAATTTCTTTGATGAACATTTCCTTTACATACACAACTTTGCTGTTTGGCACAAGGGACCTACGTTTTAACTTATCTCAGCTTTCATCATGCATTCCTTACTAAACTTAATCATTCTATCTTTTTTTTTTTAGTTTCTGGAGCCAGGGATTAAATCCTGGACATCTTGTATGTGGGAAGCTGGTGACCAACCACTGAGTCATATTGACTTCAATGAATTGTTTTTTCATTTGTTTGCTTGTTTGTTTTTTGTTTTAAGGAGTCACTTGGGACCAAACCCAGGACATATTGACTTCACTGAATTGTTTTTTATTATTATTATTATTTGTTTGATTGTTTGTTTTTTTGTTTTAAGGAGTCACTTGGGACCAAACCCAGGATCCCCAGTGGGAAGCAGGCTCTCAACTGCTTGAGCCACAACTTCTCCTAATCTTTCCAGCTTTTGATTTAAGCTTAGAAGCCAAAGTAAGATTATTAATTGACCTAATTTCAATTTTGCTGTGTTTCAGGGAATAGGGAACTGGAGAGACATGGGAAAGGCCAGTTGGTGGAGTAGTCAGAACACAAGCAACATTCATCAATCGAATTCACTATCTTATATTGGCAGTTTATGGAGATCCAAAATAATTACAACTGTAACAGATCAAAACTATAATAGATATAATAATAAGGAAAAAGTTTGAAATATTGAAATAATTACCAAAATGTGACACAGAGACATGAAACAAGCATATGTTGGTTGGAGAAATGGCACCAATAGGCTTTGTTGAAGCAGGTTTGCCACACAGCTTGAATTTTTTAAAAACACAAAGTGCAAATAAATGAAGTATCCCTTTATAGTCTCTAAAATTTGCCTTTCCTGAATGTCATATTGTTGGAACCATTCAGTATTTAGCCTTTTCAGATTGGCTTCTTTCACTTGGCAATATGCACTTAAGATTCAATCATACATTTCCATGACATACTAGCTCATTCCTTTTCATCACTGAATAGTATCGCAATGCATTAGAATACCACAGTCTGGTTATCTTTTTCCCTATTGAATGGTACCATGAATCCTTCAAGTTTTTCACCATTATAAGTAAAGTTTCTGTAAACATTTGAATGCTGATTTGTGTGAACAAACTTTAAAACCTGTTGGCTAAATGTCTAGGAATGTGGTTACTGGATTTTATGGTGATACCATATTTATCTTTGAGAGAAATATGAAGCTGTCTACCAAAGTGACCATACCATCTTGTTTTCCTACCAGCATCAAATGAGATTTCCTGTTCTGTATCCTTATTAACAGTGTTCTCTCTTTTCTGGAGTGTGGCCATTTGAATAGGTATGTAGTAGTCCCTCATTTAGGTTTAATTTCCTTTTCCATAATGATAAGTGATTTTGAGCACCTTTGTGAATACTTGTTATCCACTTGTTTATTTTCTTTTGAGTTGGTACTATTGAAAGTTTTAGACTTTTGAAAATTTTATTTTAGTAATATAAAAACAAAAAAGTCTTTTAACCATTTTAAGTGCACAACTCAATTATATTAAGTACCAGTGCAATGTTTTGCTACCATCACTACCTTTTAATTGAGCTGAATTCTTCTTGTAGATTTTTATGATTATTTTTTATTTATTTAGATTCAAGGCATTATTCAGATATGTATTTTGCAAATATTTTATCCAACCATGTGGTTTGTATTTTCATTGCATTAACAAAATCTTTTCAGTGAATAAATTTTTAATGTTAATAAAATATACAATATCAACTTTCTTTCATGAATCATGATATTTGTGTTGTCTAAGAGGTTATCACCAAACCCAAAGTCACATAGGTTTTTCCTACATTCAAGAATTTTTATAGCTTTTCAATTTACATTTAAGTCTTAAGTTATTTTGAAAATAGTGCTTTTGTAGTCAATTAAGTTTTTGTCTATGTTCATTTTTTTCCCACAAATGTCCAAATATTCCATCAACATTTACTGAAAAGTCACCCTTCTTGAATTAAGTTGCCTTTGCTCTTTTGGCAAAGAGCAGTTGATTATATTTGCATAGGTCAACTTCTGGTATCTCCATTCTATTCCATTTATTTTTGTGTCTATACTTTCAATCTTATCATGCTATCCTAATTAATGTAGGTTTACAACATCTTGAATCAGGAAGTGTGAATTCTTCAATTTTGTGCTTAATCAAGGTTTTGTGGGCTCTTCTATGTTTAGAAATATATTTTTCTACAAAATTGCTTGTGGAGATTTATGCTGGAATGGGATTTAATCTACAGACCAAATTGACAAGAATTGACATCTTAATTTTGAGTCTTCCCGTCATGAACAAGCAATAATTTTTCACTTATTTAGATTTTCTTTGCTTTCTTTAAATAGCATTTCATAGTTTCCTGCATACATATTGCAAATACATGTTTCTTATTTTTGTGCCATCTTAAATAAAAGCATTTATTTATTTTTAATTCAGATTGTGATTTTTCATTGTTGGCATACAGGAAAGCAACTGACTTTTGTATATTGAGCTTATACTTTATTTATCGTTATCACAATCCATTACATTCAAGGCATGAGGTAGTTGCCTCAATTTCACTTTGAATTTCCTAAAATTATAGCATAAATAATTTGAACCTTGAAATTCAGTGATCCAGAGAGAGCGTGGGAAGAAGAAAGGCCACCAATAAATAGTGATCACAAAGATAACTGTGTTGTGCCTGATTGGTTGAGAAAGGATAGCTGAACCTGAATTTTCTGACCAACTAGTCCCTAAGATACTGGATGAAGTACCTAGGTGTTCACCTTCATTGAAGCTGATTTTGCATCCATGGTGAGAACAAGTGCTTTCTTCTTTAAGCACCAATCCCCAGGGGTGAACTCCTGGCTTTGGAATAGCTCAAAAGTAGTGAGGTGTCAATAGTGAGTAAAAAGTTTCCTGTTTGTGAAACTGATACTGAAGATGGAGTTTTGTATCATTAGACATGTTTAAATTAAATAGCAAGCATAGAACTCTTCATTTACTGAAATGATTGAATGCATTTAATTTTTAACTTTTTCATACAATATTTCACAAAAGTATTCATTTATTGCAGGTTTTATGGCTGGAAATCATAACGTGCTGTAGTGTTTTTGCATATTATGTTTGTTTGTGGCAGAAATTCTCATGTAGATTTAGAGAGCAAGGAGACACATATACATACAATATGTATGTACAAAATATTGGGACATTCTTGCCACATGAATTGGAGACATGATGAGTGTCTGAGTAAGACATTTTGCACCATGAGGATAAAGGGAAAATGTACATCACTATATACATCCTTTAATAATTTTTAAATGGCTTATTTTTCCTAACAGCACTAAAATAGTTGAAAAAGTAAAAGATTTACATGTTAAGTCTTACAATAATTTAAGTTTAAATAGATTATTTATATCCAAAACAAATTATATTATAGTTTTTGCCTTCATGGTTTTAATGTTAGCAAACTCATCAATGTTTAAAAATTTTACTAAATTAACTAAACTTGTTTTCATTTTAAAGAACTGCTATAGCTGAAAAATTATTATGACCATTTAACAAAACTTTAATATTTGAAAATTAACTGCTGTTTACTGAAATGTCTTTCACAGGACCCAACCATTAAAGGATTGTTTTAAAAAATCTACCCCACTGCAAATTTGGATAAGATTGTTTTAAACAAAATTTAAATGGTTTACAAGTGATTAAAAAATATCTACTGATATTATATCCATTTAAAACCATCTAATTTCAAATTTATTCAGGACACAAATAATTTTAAAAGAAGCAAAATTATCTACATTAATAGATGTCATGATGCTATATATTGATAATCCAAAAAAATCCACAAAAATCATCAGAGGTAATAATTCATCAAAGGTGCAAGGTACAGGATCAATGGGTAAAATTCAATTTTATTTCTATAAACTAGCAAAGAATAATCTGAAAAAGAAATTATGAAAATAATTCCATCTAAAATAGCAGGAAATATATTCTTATGAATAAATTTAAAAAAGGAGATTCAAGATGTATACAGTGAAAGCTACAAAACATAACTGAAAGTAACTCAGGAACACTTAAATAAATAGAAAGACATACTTAACATATGGATTCAAAGACTTCATAATGGTAAGAGGCAACACTACTGACCTTCATATTTAGTGAATCCCCACCAAAAATCCCAATGGCCCTTTTTAAAAAATAGAAAAAATGATCCTAATATGTATATAGAATTGTAAGGGACACCAAATAGCCAATACAATCTTTAAACAGAAGAACAAAGTTGGAGAACCCACATTTCACTATTTGAAAATGTTTTTTAAAGCAATACTAATCAAAACAAGATGTTACTGGCAAAAGAATAGACATAAATATGGAATTGAGAGTCCAGAATTAAACTCATGCATGCATGTTCAATTGAATTTTGATATGTGACAAGGCCATTTGATGGAGAAAGACTAATTTCTTCAATAAATGGTGCTGGTACAAATGGATATTCTCAGGCAAAATAAACTAATTGTACCCCTACCTCACACATTATATAAAAATTAACTCAAAATGGACCAAAGATATTAATGTAAGAGCTAAAGCTATAAAACTTTTAGGAAAAATCATAGAGGTTAAATCTTTATGATTTTTGGATTTAGAAATAGATTCTTAGATATGACACAAATACAAATAAATTTTTAATTAAACTGGGCTTCATCAAAATTAAACTTTTCTTATCAAAGAACACCATCAAGGAAATATAAAGTCAGTATATAGAATGGGACAAAATATTTGCAAATTATATACCTGTTAAGGGTAAAATATCCAGAATGTGTAAAGAACACTTTCACCCCAACAGCAACAATATAAACATCCCCATTAAAAAATGGTCAAAGGTCCAGCATTGACATTACTCCAAAAACAACAAAAAGTGACCAAAAAGCACATGTGAAGGTGCTCAATTTTAGTCTTTAGAGAAATGTAAATGAAAATCACAGTGAGGTGTTTTTACCCAATAATAATTATAACAAACATAGAATTATACATCGCGAAGAGTGAAACCATGTGTTATCTATGAACTATAGTTAATAGTGTAATTATGTTAATATTTTTCTTCAGTTATAACAAAGGTAACATGCCAATGCACAATTTTAGTAATAAGAAAATCTGTATGCTGGAGGGTTATATGGGAACTCTGCTTTCTGCATGCTCTTTCTATAAACCTAAAAATTCTCTAATAAAAAGATGAGAAAAATTAGCAATAGAATATGGTTGCTTTTTGTTGTTTCCTTTAAACAATTAACAGCAGAGAGTCAAGACAGAACAATAAGGCAATAAAAAGAAATCAAACATTTGTCATTATTCATAGATGACAAGACTGTCTCAATAGAAAAATTTAAAAACCATAAAAAATATTGTGAGAACTTGGTATATATATAAAATACAAAATTCAATTGCATTTCTATATATCAACTTTAAATAGACCTTTTCACAGGAGTTAGGTGAAAGCAGAGGACACTGATAAAGAAAGATCAGGATACTGGTGGGCTAGGCGAAGGAGGAATAAACAATATTTTTAACTGGGTGGAATATATCACAGTGGGCTCACTTTGCAGATATTTTGAGGTGACTGTATTAGCAAGAGCAGCTTGAATGGTATTAATTCTTTGCTAGATTAGTTAGCTGAAACCTTACTCAATGATCACACAGAAATTATTTGTTAGTTCTAAATAATTAGCTTGTGAAACTGACACTTTTCATTGTGACAATGTCCATTGTGGAGAAAATGTCAATCCATCACAGAAACCTTGAAAAATTCATTAATAGGGAAGAATTGGGGTTGGAACCAAGAATTGTTTAACCATGATCATGTCATATTGATATTAGATATACACATGGAGATGTCAAGTAATAAAGCTAAAGGTTAACATTCATTGAGTACATGCACTGGTGCCATGCACCCGTCTAAGTGTTTTTACTTCCTTAAGGTATTCACTCTGCATGACAACCATGTGAGGAATATATTATAATTTTTTATGTGTCTCTCTTTTTTTCAAAATATTTTAAAAGATGCTTAGATTACATAAATGTTACAAAAAAATTACAAGGATTCTCATGTTCCCCACCTCACACACCATCCCACATAAACATCTTTCATTAGTGTGGCACATCACCTGCAATGGATATATACATCCTGGGGCTTTGCCACTAAGCATGGACCATAGTTCACATTGTAAACCACACTCTCTCCCACACAGTTCTGCATGTTATATGCTTATGTAAAATGGCTTATATCTGTCATTGTAATGACACTTAGGATAATTCCCAAGTCCTGAAAAAGCCCCTGTATTACAACTCTTTTCCCTCTCCCTGCCCGTAAGGTGTCCAGTGGCCACTGGCTCCAAATGATTGTTGTAATTTCTTCCATTGCTTGAATCACAATATGTTCACAACAGAATACCAGTAAGTCCTCTCTAGTCCATAGCTCTTCCCCAATCCTGAAGAGTCTGGAATGGTGATGTCCACCCTACCTCCAAGTGAGAGGGGGCTTATATCCCATGGATACGGTGGGTCGGATTATCCTGTCTGCCACTGCAGACTCTCTCCATTCCCTGGGATGGCCATTGTCCATCATCATCTCCCTGCCAGGTGTCTTGGGTGAGTTCATTGAGCTGCAGAGAAGGAGATGCAGCCCACCAAGATTCCAGGCATAGCTGACACATGGGCACATCAAAGTCTCCAGCCACTGGAGGTGCACCTACAAACTCCAGCACCACATATAAATTTGAATAGAAGGGACTGATGGACCAAAAGTGGGGAGGACTTATTTGAGTCCTACTCTGTCACTCTCAGAACAGATTCCAAAGTAGAGCCCACTGATAAGGCATCAATCTCTGGAGCTATCCCCCATTATATAGGATTGAATACATATTTTTTATTACAAAAGTTATCCCTGTTCTACCTTCTGGAGGCATATAAATCAAGCCACTCATTCCCCAGGTGACAGCTCTTTTATTTTTTTTTTCCTAATTGTCAAGTGCCTCCCTACTCACCATCCACAACTTTCTTAAATTCATCTGCAAATGTTTCCCACAATTTGCTAGTTCTCCTTGTCTAAATGGCTTCCAGAACAAATACAGATGTTTGACTCAAGCAGAGAACCGTGAGTTTTTTTTTTAACCAGAGAGTACTCCTAAAACTCCCTAACAGGATGACCATGTCCTAAGCTCAGTCTTTTTTTGTGTGTGAAGACAATCCTAAACCTGATATAGAGGCCTGAAAGAGAAGTAATTGGAGGGTTAAGGACATTCAAAATAACATTTCATGGGTCTCAGGGTCAGTAAGATTAAATAACAGTGGCACCTCCAGGTGCCGGATCACACAATCCCATTCTACTGGATGTAAATGAATGATCTGTCCTTTCGAGGAGTTACCATATATTTGTTGAACCTAGTATGTGTCAGACTCTATCATACTTTCTAGAACTGCAATGGAGAGGTAGAGCTGGTTTTTACCTCAAGTTGCTGCAGTCCATTTGGAGGAGACAGGTTTGTTACTGAAAATCTCCCATGGAGTCTGATGAGTGCTATGATGGGGAATAATTGCATGCTCTGAATACATTAATCAAGAAAATGAAGTTAGGACACACTCAGTAAGCTATGACCTAAGTATAACAATAACAGCAACCATTCACATGTTTTTATTCTATACCAACCATTCACTGTTCACAGTTTTCACATATATCAACATATTTCTTCCCAATGACAACAATATGAAATGGACAAAATTCTCCCTATTTTACAGATGAAGGAAGTAAAACATGGAGAGCTCAACAGAAATGTCCAAGATCAAATGACCAGTAAGGGATGCAGCAGGACCCCAAATACAGGAGCTTGGCTAGGATCAACTCTCTTAGACACGATGTATCTCTGAGGCAGAATTAGCCAGAGGAAGGGAGGGGGAGAGGAAGTCTTCAAGTTAGATGGAACAGCCTGTGTGAAGCCTTAGAAGCAAAGGGAACTGAGAGTTGTTCTGAGTGGATATTTGTGACCAGGGCTGAAGAAACAGGTTTTAACCAGTCAAATGAAAGGTTTGGGAGGAAGCAACAGCCCATCATAGTTATCATTTCCTGCACCCCCATCACTCTATATCAACGAATGGTCACCTCTTTGAAAATGGGGAGAAGTTTCCATTTATTTTTATTATAAAATCTATCTCCCCGCAACCAATCCCCTGCTTCAACAATTGCTCATTGCTTCATGTCGCCATTTTTAGGATCAAACATGACCCATGGAACTGAACTATGTCATTGATGATGTCACATAAGGGTTACAGGAAATCTCTGCACCTTTTCAGATCCCAACAGTTCTTCCATGAAGTTGGCAATCTAAGATCTGACTGTGGGAGAGCAAAATTGGCTACCAACTGATTGATATTCAGAACTAAATTATGCTTAGATTACAGAAATGTTACACAAAAAGTACAGGGAATCCCATATTCTCCACCTCCCACACTTCCCATAACATCCCACATAAACATCTTTCATTAGTGTGGCTCATCACCTGCAATGAATATACACATCATGGGGCTTTGCCACTAAACATGGACCATAGTTCAGATTGTAGACAACACTCTCTCCCACACAGTTCTGCATGTTATATGCTGATGTAAAAAGGCCTATATCTGTCATTGTAATGTCACTCAGGATAATTCCCAAGTCCTGGAAAAGCACTTATATTATAATTGCTTTTCCCTTTCCTGCCCCAAAAGCATCCAGTGGCCACTTGCTCCACCTCACTATTGTACTTTCTTCCATTGCTTGAATCACATTATGTCTACAAGAGAATACCCTTAAGTCCACTCTACTCCATAGCTCTTCCCCCAGTCCTGAGGAGTTTGGGATGGTGATGTCCACTCCACCTCCAAGTGAGAGAGGGTTATATACCATGGATACGGTGGATGGGATTATCATGCATGCAGCTGCAGGTTCTCTCCATTCCCTGGGATGGCCGTTGTCCATCATCGTCTTCTCACCAGGTGACTTGGGTGAGTCCATTGAGCTGGCACATGGGCAGACCAGAGGCTCCAGTCTCTGGAAGTACACCCACAAACTCCAGCATCACATATAGGTTTGAATAGAAGGGACTAATTGACCATGTGCAGGGAGGACTTATTTGAGTCCAACTCTGTCACTTACAGGAGCACAGATTCCATAGTAGAGCCCACTGATAAGGAATCAATCTCCAGAACTATTCCCCCTTATATAGGACCTGGGTGTCTCCAGAGCCCTCAAGAGCTCCTCTATGTGGGGTGATATCCACTTTGGTGTTCTATGAGATCCTACTGAGGTGTGCACAAGCCTTACCTCTGGAATGACATCCCGACTCTCTTTGAAGTCTCTTAGTCACATGAACTCGTTTGTCTTTACCTTGTCCCCCTTTTATTTATGGTCATCAATAACAAGGACCCTTCAGTGGGCCATATTCTTTTCCCAGACACTGCCCCTGCACTCAGGGGATGTTTGCTGCTCCTTTGAAGAATGTGGCAGAGCTCTCCAGGCCGGAATACAATATTTCCTCATTTATTGAGTGATTGTCTACCCACCGTGACCATGCCCCATGCCTCGATCATTTGAAAAATTTTATATATCTTACATGTATATTCAGATGACCTTACTCCCATAAATCCCCCATCACAGACACCCCACAGCAAAGAACCTCTGCAGCCTCCATTGTAATGCTTTGGTGATCTAAAACTTCCTTGAAGAAGAAGCCCATATAATAACCAAATACAATTAATAGGAAAATGAAATAATAATAATAAGCTTAAATGAAAGAAATAAAATAGAAGGAAATTCAGGGAAAAAGCTAAAAATAAAATAAAATTAATGGATTGGTGCATTTTAAAAAAAGGAAAAAACAAAAATATTCTTTAAATTATTTTTATTTTATTTTTTCTCCTTTTTTCACTGCATTATCAGATGTCCAGTGTGTACCGTGACACCTTCCCCCTATCATTCCCGTGTCTCCCAAATTTTCATTTAGTTTTCAAAGAAGTTTTTGTTCACAGCAAATTCACACACAGAATACTAGAGACTCCCATATACCCAACCTCTCTCCCCCTTCCCCACCCCATATTAAAACCTTTTTATGTGTGTGTGGATGGTAGCATTGTTATAACTGTTATACAGATAGTGAAGCTTAGCTACTAAACATTGTAATTGGTTTACAGCATAGTATAATTTAGAAGGTACAGTTTAATAATTTTTGATGATATTTACCATGTCCTGTGTCCATCACTGTAAGGTAATGAAAAACATTTCCCCTGACCACTAAATACCCCCTGTTTGATCATTTCTGTTCCTTCCTCCCCATCGTTCTGGGGCACCTGACACTCCCCTGTCTTGACTCATTAGATGACAAGATTCATAGTTACATGCAACAAGAGGTCTTGACATGCTGATTATCCTTTTCTATTAAGATCCACCCTTGTGCCTAAGAGACATCCACCTGTCTGTTTCTAGGTGAATCTATCCTCCAAAAGATGGGGTTTCATCTCCTTCCCACTCACCGTGTGGGTCTCCACTCCCTGACACAACACATTAAGACAGGATGAACACTCACACCCTCCCTGGAAACCTAGTCCAGATGCACCTCTTCCTGAATGCCCCCCAACCTACACCCTAACCAGTGACACTACCTTGCCATAGTGCCATAAGAGCATTCCCACTCCTGCACTTTCAACATCATACCCACAAATCCCATGTTTGCCTAGTCCCCCTCCATTTCTAGCCCCGGTATCTTGGGTATTCTAACCCACCCTTCCTAATCTACCCACCTATCAACCCTGCACCACAAAACCCAGTAATATTGCTACCCACCTGTCCTATCCTTCAAAATGCAACTATACTCTATCAGTTTACCTTAGATTATGTCCATATGCATGATGGCTCACAAACTTCTCTTCTTCTCTCCCTTGTTAACCTATCTTTCAGATAATGGTTCCCAAACTGCACATATTCCTCAACTCAAGTCAGTGAGGTCATACACTGTTCATCCTTCCATGCTTGACTTGCTTCACTCAGCATAAGGTCTTAAAGATTCATCCATGTTATTCTGTGTATTAGAACTTTATTTCTTCTTACAGCTGGGTAATATTCCATTGTAGGTATGTACCACATTTTGTTTATCCATTTATTTGTTGATGGGCACCTGGGCTGATTCCAACTTTTGGCAATTGTGAACAGTGCCGCTATGAACATTAGTGTGCATATATCTGTTCGTGTCTTTGCTTTCAATTCTTCTGGGTATATACCCAAAAGTGGAATTACTGGATCATATGGAAGATCTATTGTTAGTTTTCTGAGGAACCCCCAAACTGTCCTACACAGTGGCTGGAACATTCCACAATCCAACCAGCAGTGGATGAGGATTCCTATTCCTCCACATCCTTTCCAACACTTTATAGTCTGCTGTTTTTTTAATAGCTGCCATTCTGATGGGTGTAAGATGGTATCTCATTATAATTTTGATTTGCATTTCCCGAATGGCTAACGATGTAGAGCATTTGTTCATGTGCTTTTTAGCCATTTGTATTTCTTCCTTGGAGAAGTGACTTTTTAGGTCACTTACCCATTTTTTAAATGGGTTGTTTGTCTTTTTATTTTTGAGGTGTAGGATTTCTTTATATATGCAGGATATTAGGCTCCTATCAGATATATGGTTGCAAAATATTTTCTCCCATTGGGTAGGCTGCCTTTTTAATTTTCTTAATAATGTCCTTAGAGGTGCAGAAGTTTTTAATTTTGAGGAGATCCCATTTATCTATTTTTTTTTCTTGATTCTCGTGCTTGGGGTGTGAAGTTCATGAAACCATTTCCTATTGTAAGGCCCTGTAGATGCTTCCCTACTTTATCTTCCAAGGTCTTTATGGTTTTGACTCTTATATTTAGATCTTTGATCCATCTTGAGTTCATTTTGGTTTAAGGTGTGAGATGGTATTCCTCTCTCATTCTTTTGGATATGGATATCCAGTACTTCAAGCACCACTTGTTCAAGAGTCCATTCTCTCCCAACGGAGTGGGCTTGGTGGCCTTGTAAAATATCAGATGACTGTATATGCGAGGATTAATATCATAACTCTAAATTCAATTCCATTGGTCAGTATATCTATCCTTGTGCCAATACAATGTGCCTTTGAGCACTGTAGCTTTGTAGAATGTTTTAAAGTCAGGTAATGTGATACCGCCAAATTCATTTTCTGTTTTCAAAATGTCTTTGG
The DNA here is from genome assembly GCA_026826555.1 of Tolypeutes matacus. Lineage (NCBI taxonomy): Eukaryota > Metazoa > Chordata > Mammalia > Cingulata > Chlamyphoridae > Tolypeutes > Tolypeutes matacus. Next base: position 1,015,473 of record JAKSZT010020697.1, on the reverse strand, counting down.
CAATTCAGGGCCTCTTACTTTTCCAAATATATTTTGTAGTTAGTTTTTCCAGTTCCTTAAAAAAAAACAGTGTTGATTTTATTGGGATTGCATTAAATCTGTAGATTAGTTTGGGTAGGATAGGCATCTTGATGATGTTTAGTCTTCCTATCCATGAACAATGTATATTATTCCATTTATTTAAGTCTTCTTTGATTTCCTTCAACAGAGTTGTGTAGTTTTCTGTGTATAAGTCCTTTTCATCTTTAGTTAAATTTATTCCTAGGTATCTGTTTCTTTTAGTTACTATTGTAAGTGGTATTTTTTTCTTTATTTCCTCCTCAGATTGCTCCTTATTGGGGTACAGAAATGCTACTGATTTTTGAGCATTGATATTATAGCCTGTGACATTACTGAACTCCTTTATAAGTTCTAGAAGCTTTGTTGTAGATTTCTCAGGGCTTTCTACATATAGGATCACGTTGTCTGCAAATAATGAAATTTTTACTTCTTTTCCAATCTGGATGCCTTTTATATCCTTTTCTTGTCTCAGTGCTAGAGCAAGTACTTCTAAGACAATGTTAAATAGGAGTGGGGATAGTGTGCATCCTTGTATTTTTCCCAATCTCAGAAGGAAGGTTTTAGGATTACACCATTGAAGATGATGATAGCTTTGGGTTTTTCATGTATACCCTTTATCATATTCAGAAAGTTTCCTTCTATTCCTATCTTTTGCTGTGTTTTATCAGGAAAGTGTGCTGTATTTTGTTGAATGCTTTTCCTGTATCTATAGAGATGATCATGTGATTTTTTTCTTTCAGTCTGTTTATGTGGTGTACTACATTGATTGATTTTCTTATATTGAAACATCCTTGCATATCCGGGATGAAACCCACTTGGTCATGGTGTATAATCTTTTTGATATGTTGTTGAATGTGATTAGCAAGTATTTTGTTGAGGATTTTAGCATCTAGGTTCATCAGAGAAATTGGTCTGTAATTTCCTTTCTTGTGTTATCTTTGTTTGCTTTTTGTATTTGGGTGATGTTGTCATTGTAGAGTGTGGTAGGCACTATTCTTTCTACTTCTATTTTTTTTTTAAGAGCTTAAGAAGAATTGGTGTTATCTCTTTCTGGAATGTTTGGTAGAATTCAGCTGTGAAGCCATCAGGCCATTGGGTCTTCTTAGTTCAGAGATTTTTGATGACTGAATCTATCTCTTTACTTGTAATTGGACTGTTGAGTTCATCAGTTTATTCTTTCATCAATGTAGGCTATTTTGAGTTTCTAGACACTTGTTCATTTTCTCTAAATTATCATTCTTGTTGGCATATAATTTTTCAAAGTATCTTCTTATGATACTCTTTATTTCTGTGGCATCAGTAGTGATATCCCCTTGCTGATTCCTTATTTTATGTATTTGCATCTGTTCTCTCTTTTTCTTTGTCAGTCTGGCTAAGGGTTTATCAATTTTATTGATCTTCTTGAAGAACTAGCTTTTGGTTTTGCTTATTTTTTCTAGTGCTTTCTAATTCTCTATTTTGTTTACTTCTGTTCTAATCTCCGTTATTTCCTTCCTTATACTTCCTTTAGGTTTAGTTTGTTTTTATTTTTCCTATTCTTCCCAGTGTGCAGCTTGATCTTCAATTTTAGTTCTCTCTTCCTTTTTAATAGATGTGTTAATGGCTATGAACTTCACTCTCAAGACAGCTTTCACTGCATCACATAGGTTTTGATATATTGTCTTGCCATTTTCATTAATTTCAAGGTAGTTACTGATGTCTTTTGAGATTTCCTCCTTGACCCACTGTTTGACTAAGCGTGTGTTTTTTAACTTCCATATCTTTGTGCCTAATCTGTTTCTCTGGCCCTTAGTGATTTCCAATTTCATTCCATTGTGGTCAGAGAAATTACTTTGGGTAATGTTGGTCTTTCTGATTCATTGAAAGTTGTTCTGTGACTTACCATGTGGTCTATCTTGGAGTGTGATCAATGTGCACTCGAGAAGAATGTAAATCTTGCTGTATTTGGGAGTAGTGTTCAGTATATGTCTATTAAGTCCAGATCCTCTAATGTATTGTTCAGAGTCTTTGTTTCTTTATTGACTCTCTTTCTAGATGTTCTGTCTAATGATGATAATGGTGTGTGAATGTTCCCCACCATAATTGTAGAGGCATTTATTTCTCCACTTAGTTTTTCTAGAATATGCTTCATGTATTTTGAGGCACCCAATTAGATGCATAAGTGTTTATGATTGTTCTCTCTTCTTGAGAGATTACCATTTTTAATAATATATAGTGTCCATCTTTGTCTCTTACAATAGTTTTGCATTTAAAGTCTATTTTGTCTAATATTAGAGTAGCTACTCCTGCCCTTATTTGACTATTGTTAGCTTGTAAAAATGCTTTCCAGCCATTCATTTTCAGCTTCCTTGAATCTCTGGGTTGAAGGTTTGTTTCTTGTAGATACCATATAGATGGATCATATTTCCTTATCCATTCTGCCATTCTGTGTCTCTTGAGTGGTGAATTTAATTCGTTAACATTCAGTGATATTACTCACAATGAATTTCTTACTTTAGCCATATTTTCTTTGGGCTAATGTATGTCATATCTTGTTTTGTTTCTGTTTTTGTCTTTTTAGTTGTTTTTAGACTCTCCTCCATCTCTCTCTCCCTTGTATTTTCTTTCAACTTGCAGAACATTCTTTAGTATTTCTTGAAGTGCAGGCTTCTTATTGGCATATTCTCTTAATTTCTGTTTATCTGTGAATATTTTGAATTCTCCATCATTTTTTGAATGCCAGTTTTGCTGGATAGAGAATTCATGGCTGGAAGTTCTTTTCTCTTCATACTTTGACTATGTCATACCACTGTCTTCTTCCCTCCATGGTTCAGATGAGAATTCAGCACTTAATCTTATTGTGCTTCCCTTGAATGTTATGGTTCTCTTTTCTCTTGCTGCCTTGAGTATTTTCTCTTTGTCTTCAGCATTGGACATTTTGACAAGAATATGTCTTGGAGTTGGCCTGTTGGGATTTATACTGTTTGGGGTGTACTGTGCTTTCCGGATCTGCACATCCATCTCCTTCAATAGGGTTGGAAATTTTTCGGCCATTATTTCCTTCAACACTCCTTCTGTTCCCATTCCCTTCTCTTCTCCTTCTGGGATGACCATAATGCATATGTTTGTGCATTTTGTGTTGTCTGTCAAATCCCTAAGTCCCTGCCAGATTTTTTCTATCTTTTTATCTATCTGTTCTACTATCTGTTTGATTCCAGATGTATTCTCTTCCACATCACTAATTCTTTCTTCTGCCTGTTCAAATCTGCTGTTATGTGAATCCACCATCTTTTTGATTTCTTGGATTGTGCCATTGATCACCATCATATTCATTATCTCTTTATGTATCTTACCAATTTCTTCAGTATGTTCTTCCAGTGTATTCTTAATATCCTTAATCTCTTCCATCACTTTATTAAGTTGGTCCATGATATTTGTTTGGAAAGCTTTGCTTAGTTGTTCGCTGTTCTGCATCTCTTCCTGGTTTTTAGTTTGTTCATTGGATGGGCCCACGTCTTCCTGTTTCTCAGTGTGGTTTGTAATTTTTTGTTGCCCTCTAGTCATCATTTTATCTTAATGGGTTTATTCAGTTGATTAGCTTCTGTCTCTGCTCTAGAGTTTTATTTAGCTGGTGGTTCTGTGTGTGTGTTGTTTTCTCTTTGACACTTTTGCTTCTTATTTTATTTCCTTGTTTCTTTCTATGTTCTCTTGAAAGCAAAAGATTAGAGCCAGAGGAATCAAAAGATGTGAGAAAGGAAGAAGGATAATAGTAATATTGATAAAAGTTAGAAGAGGGGCCAAATAAGACTTAATGAAATGAATATTTAACTCATGTAGGCAGTGTAGAATAATAGGAAAAAATCTAGTACCTACAATGGACTGGGAAACCAGGTAGAGGAATGTATATATAATGATTTAGAATGCTATAATGATGAGGAGGGAGAAAAAGAGTAAAGAAAGGGCTCACAGGAAAAATTTAATATTAATTTAAAAAGAAGAAATCAGAGTAGATAGAATAGAAACTGACACCCTTAAGTTACAGGCTAATGAAAAAAACATGGTATGTAAGAACCACAACAGAAAGCAGAAGGCAGAAAGATGAAGGAAGGAAAAGAGATAGCTTGGGATACAAAATCAATATAGACAGAGAATGGGAAATCACTGAAGAAGAAACACAGCAAAGAAGAGACAAGCTAGCAGCACCTAATTAAAAAAAAAATTCTTGAAAGAATAAAGAAGGGGGAAGAAAGAGGAAAGAATGCAAGAGACAACAAATAAACAGAGAAAAACCAAACAACCTCACAAGCAAGCAGTCAAACAAATCTAAGAAAGAACAGTGTTCCTTCTTCGGCCCTTGTGGAACCTCTCAGCCTGTTTGTGTTTATCAATCAATTGTATTAAACTAAATTAAAAAGAAAACTTCATTTTTTATTTTTTAAAGTGACTATTTTTTTTTTTTTTTGGTGAAATAAGGGACCCAAAAGAAGTTCTCTTCTAGATCACGTGCTTCACCAAGGGGACCCTAACTAGGCTCGTGGAAACTAATCAAGCACTTCCCACTTCCTGGCCTCCCCAGGGGAGCTGAAGCTCTGATACTTGTCCATGCAGAATGATAAAATTTGCTGATTCTGCCCCCTCTGGAGCCAAGCTTCAGTGTCACCAGGCTTCTGGGTAAATCAGGCTTCCTTAGTATATTCACCTCTCCCCTCAGCCTGGCACTGCTTCATGCCAAGTTATCTGCTCCCCAAAGCTATGAGGGGGTCCAGGCAGTCAGATCCACAGAAAGGAAACCCCTCTCAACCCTTTGCCAGAACCCTCCCACTCTTGGAGAATGCTCCCTCTCACTGGGTTGCCGGCAAGAGTTGTGGCTTAAACCTGCCTTTTTCCCTTAGGGTGGGGCTCAGCTGTCTGTGTTAACCTCCACAGGCAGGGTTAAAGCTCTCAAATCTCTACCAAGCAATCCATGCCATTGAGCTGTCTCCAGAAAGATGTCCCAAGCTTCTCACTCCGTGTGCCCATAGCACAGACCCCCAGGCAGGACTCTGTCCCCAATCAGCTGTCCTCACAGAGAGTGAGTCAAAGAGTGCCCTCCTAAATTGATGCCATCTTGCCTCTCTTTCCCTATGATCTCTTTATATACCCTGGAGATAAAATGCTTATTTGATATGTGGCTTCTAAATATTTTCTCACAATGAGTAGGCTGCCTTTTCACCCTGCACAAAGTCATTTGAAGCAAAAAATATTTAATTATGAGGAGGTCCTATTTATTTTTTTCTTTCATTGCTTGTGCTTTCTGTGTAATGTTTAAGAAAACACCACTTGCCACAAAAATCTTGAAAAGGTTTCCCTACATTATTTACTAGGCATTTTATGGTTCTAGTTTTTATATGTAATTTTTTGGTGTATTTTGAGTTAATTTTTGTATAAGGTGTGAGATAGGGTTCCTCTTTCTTCCTTTTGTATATGGATATTCAGTTCTCCCAGTACTATCTGTTACATTGACTGATCCAGGTCGGTGGACATGAGAGCGTTGACAAAAATCACTTCACCATAGATATGAGGGTCTATTTCTGAACTCTTAATTCTGTTCCATTGGTATATATGTCTATCATTAAGCCAGTACCATGTTGTTTTAATGACTGTTGCTTATAATATGATTTGTCAGGTACTGAGTCCTCCAATTTTGTTCTTACTTTTAAGATATTTCTGGTTAAATGGGCACTTTTACCCTTCTAAATAAATTTGATAATTGGCTTTTTCAGTTATGCAAAAAGTCTCTTGGAAATTTTATTGGGATTGCATTAATCTGTAAATGAATTTGGGAAAAAGAGATGGCTTAACAAAATTTAGGCTACCTATACATGAACAGGGATTGCCCTTCCATATTTTTAGTTCATCTTTGATTTCTTTAAGCAATATTTTATAGCATTGTGAATACAGGTCCTCTACCTGCTTGGTTGACTTTCTTCCTAAATATTTGATTCTTTTCATTGTTATTGAAAATGGATTTTTAATTACTTTCTCCTCAGATTGCTCTTTAATATTGTATAGAAACACCACCAATATATGCATTAATATAGTATCTTGTCATTTTACTTAACTTCTTTATTAGCTCTAGTAGTTTTGTTGCAATTTTGGGGGACTTTCTAGATATGGGATATCATCAACAAATAGTGAGTGTTTAACTTCTTTTCCAATTTGGATGCTTTTATATCATTTGCTTGTCAAATTTCTTTCTTGGTTAAAAACACACCAAAAGGTAGGAATATAAGGAAGCATTCTCAACATAGTAAAGTGCACATATGAAAAACCCACAGCTAGCATTTTACTCAATGGTGAAAGACTGGAATATTTCTTGCTAAGAACAAGACAATGATACCCACCATCACCACTGTTATTCAATACTGTGCTGGGGGTTCTAACTAGAACAATTAGGCAATAAAATGGAAAAATAGTCATCCAAATAGGAAATAAAGAAATACAAACTTTGCTCTTCACTGGTGATATGATTCTATAACTAAGAAATCCTGAAAAAGCCACAAAAAAGCCTCTAGAACTAATAGGTTCAGCAAAGTGGTGGGATACAAGATTAAAAACTAAAATCAGTATTGTTTCTATACAGTACTGCTGAGCAACTTGAGGAGGAAGTCAGAAAAAAATTACATTTATATTAGTGACTAAAAGAATCAAATTTAGGAATAAATTTAACCAAGTACATAAAGGACCTGTGTTAAGAAAACTATAAAACATTGCTAAAATAAACTAAAGAAGACCTAAATCAATGGAAGGATATTCTGTGTTCATTGATTGGAAGACTAAATATCATTAGGGTGTCAATTCTACCCAAACTTATTGACAGATTCAATACAATTAAACCCCCACAACATTTTTCTGCAGAAATGGAAAAGACAATTATCAAATTCATTTGGAAAGGTAAGGAGCCCCCAAAAAGCCAAAAATGTCTTTTAAAAGACCAAAGAGGATTATCACTTCCTGACTTTAAATCATTTTACTTAGGTATAGTGCTAATAACATTTTTGTAAGCAAATACACATATATGCATATATATTTATATATCATTTTGCAAATGTTTGTATGTATTGTGAGAATTTTGATTTTTACCCACAATAAAAATAAATAAAAAATTTAAAAAAAGGAAAAAAAAGAAGATATACATATTAACCAATTGAACCAAATTCAGAACTCTGAAATAGACCTTCATAAGTATGTTCAAGTAACTGTTGAATAAAATTTCAAGACCCTCCCCCACAGTGGGGCCAAAACAATCTATCCAGTAAATTCTACTGGGAAAACTGAATATCCATATCCAAAAGAAATAAAGAGGGCCCCTATTTCACACCTTATACAAAAATTAACTCAAAATGTGTCAAGGACCTAAATATAAAAGTGAGAAACATAAAATTCCTAGTAGAATATATAAGGAAACATCTTCAAGATCTTCTGGTAAGTGATGATTTCTTAAACCTTACATCCAAAGCACAAGCAATGGAAGAAAAAATTAATAAAAGGGACGTCCTCAAAATTAAACACTTTTGTTCTTCAAAAGACTTTTTCAAGAAGGTGAAAATGCAGCCTACACAAAGGGAGAAAAAATTTGGAAACCACCTATCATTTAAGAGTTTGGTATCCATGAAATCACATAAGGAAATCACACAACTCAATGACAAAAAGACAAACAACCGAATTTAAAAATGGTAAAAATACTTGAATGAACATTTTTTCCAAAGAAGAAAGATAAATAGCCAAAAGTACATGAAATATGTTCAACATCACTAGCTTTTAAAGAAATGCTGATCAAAACTACAATGTGATATCATTTCACTCAAAGAATGGCCATTACATAAAAGCAGAAAACTACACATGCTGGAGGATATGTAGAGAAATAGGAATATTCATTCACTTTTGGTGGGGATTATAATTGTGTAGCCTTTGTGGAAGACAGTTAGGTGGTAAATCAAGAACTAAATAGAGAATTGCAATGTGATCGAGCAATCCAATTACTAGGAATACATTCAAAAGAATGTAAAGCAAGGACTGGAGCTGACATTTGCAACCTGATGTTCATAGAAGCATTATTCACAATTTCTAAATTTTTGGAACAGCCCAAGTGTTCATCAACTGAAGAATGGATAAACAAGATGTGATATATACATACAATGAAATAATAATCTGTTGTAAGAAGAAATGAAATTGGGATGCATGTTAAAACATAGATGAAGCTTGAGGACAGTACAGTGAGTGAAATAAGCCATACACAAAAGGACAAATATTGTGTGGCCACACTAATATGAAATAAATAGGATGAGTAAACTCACAGAGGTAAACTCTAGAGTATAGGTTACTAGGAAATAGAATATGTGTTGAGATTGAGAACTGATGCCTTTTGTGTGTAGAATTTTTAATATGATTTATTGTAAAAGTGTGGAAATTAATTGAGTTGATGGTAACACATTATAGTGTGTATAACTAACATTGCTGATTTATAAATGTTGCTGAAAGGGGTAGCCTATGGATATAAATGTCAATTGAAAGCTAGCTACAAAATAATCTAGGGACTGTAGCATAGTCATTTTGATAGTGGATGAAGATTGTGGTTAAAAGTATAAATATAAGTATGTTCACTTACAAAGTGTTAAAAATATGGTGATACACAGGAAAATTTCCACAAATGTAAATTATGAATGATAGTTAACAGTAATATTGTAATATTTTACAGCAATGTCAAAGAAAATATATCAATTCTATGGGACAAGAATGTGGGGATAAGAGAATATGCTATTTTTCCTTTTGTAGAAATGGACATGTTATAAAATTGACTGAGGTGATGACAGAACAACTCTGTGATGAAAATTAGAGGCACTGAGTGGACACTTTGAAAGGATTTTACAAAGAATGGGACTATAGAACACAATGAATCTTGTGGTGGAAGATGTACAGTAGTGATCAGAACAAATGTGAAAATGTTTTCTCATGAACTATAATATATAACACTAATACAAGATGTTAACCACTTGTATTAGGGTTGGGGGAAAATGCACCAATTTAAGATATGGGCCATAGTAAGTAATAATATTTTGACAATGCTCTTTCATAGTTGTTGGTTTTTATTACCAGGTGGTCTCAGGGATCAAACCCTGGTCCCTCCATATGGGAGATGGATGCCCAACCATTTGAGCCACATCAATTCCCCTCTTTCATAGCTTTTTAACACATCTTTCACAACAATGCAAGGTGTTGGTGGTGGAGTGATATATGGGAGCCCTATATGATAATATGCATGTTTGTTTTGTAAGTTCACATCTTTTAGTATATATTTATTGTTTATGTATGTTCATTTACTTCAATAAAATTTTTTACTAAAAAAGAAAGGCTGCCGTATTTTGTCAAAAGCCTTTTCTACATTGAGATGATCAAGATATTTACCGTCTTCAATTTATTAATATGTTTTATTACACTGATTTATTTTCTTATGTTGAACTACCCTTGTATACCTAGGATAAAACCCTCTTGGTCATAATGTTTATTTCTTTTAATGTACTGTTGGATTTGATTAGCACATATTTTGTTGAGGATTTTTTTTTAAGACTTTAAAAAATCTACTATATTAGGGTATAATTTATAAAAGGTAAAATTCACTTGTTTTAATTGAGCAAGTTGATGAATTTTTAAACCTAAAACTTCTCCTTTTAATCACATTCACATATATAATTCAGAGCTGTTAAATACTTTCACAATGTTGTATTATGATTACCACCAACCATTACCAATATTTTACAATCAACCAAATAGAAACTCCGTACAATTTAAGCATTAGCTCCCCATTCACTACCACCACTATGGCCCCTGTTAGTGTATATTCTAGATTAATAGTCTATGAATTTTCTTATACTAGTTATTTACTATCAATGAGCTCAGACAATATTTGTCCTTTTGTGTCTGGATTATTTCACTCAACGTGATGTCTTCAAGGTTAATACATGCTGTCCCATGCATCAGAACTTCATTCCTTTTTACAGCTGAATAATATTTCATTGTATGTATATAACACATTTTATTTATCCATTCATTTGTTGATGGACAGTTGGGCTGCTTCCACCTTTTGTCAATTCTTAATAATGCCACCATAAACATTGGTTTGCAAATATCTGCATGAATCCCTGCTTTCAAAACTTTTGGATGTATACCTAGAACTGGGATTGCAGGATCATATGGTAATTCAATACTTAACTTTCCGTGGAACTGATAAATTGCATTCCACAATGGCTGCACCATTTTACATTCTTATCAACAATGAATGTTCTTATTCCTTAACATCCTCTCCTACACTTGTAATTTTCTGTTGTTGTTTTTTTAATAGTAGCCATTCTAGTGGGTGTGAAATGGTAACTCATTGTGGTTTTGATTTTCATTTCCCTAATAGCTAATGATGTTGAGGATCATCTCATGTGCTTTTTGCGATTTGTAAATCCTCTTTGGAGAAATGTCTATTCATATTTTTTGCCCATTTTTAAATGGGTTGTTTGTCTTTTTATTGTTGAGTTGTAGGATTTCTATATATATATATATATTGGGTATTAAACACTTATCACATATGAGGTTTCCAAATATTTTCTCCAATTGAGTAGGTTATGTTTTTACTTTCATGATAAAGTCCTTTGATGCACAAAAGTTTTTAATTATGATGAAGTCCCATATGTCTACTTTTTTCTTTTGTTGATTGTGCTTCGGGTGTAAAGTAAAACATTGCCTAATACAAAATCCTCAGGATGCTTTCTTATGTTCTCTTCTAGTTTTATAGTCCTGATTCTTATATTTTGGCCTTTGATCAATTTTGAGATAATTTGTGTAAATGGTATGAGATAGGGGTCCCTCTTCATTCTTTAGCATATGGATATCCAGTTCTCCCAGCATCATTTGTTGAGGAGACTATTTCTCAATTAAGTGCACTTGGGAGCCTCAACAAAAACCAGTTGGTAATAGATTGATTTCTTTTTTTTTTTTTTATGGTCAATTGATTTTTTTTTTATTGTGGATAAAAATCAAAATTTTCACAATATATAACAAAATTTGCAAAATGATATATAAATATATATGCATATATGTGCATTTGCTTACAAAAATGTTATTTATGTATATATATAAATATATTTTAGATACCAAAAATATTACACGGAACCGACTGGGATTCCCATGTTGCCCACCTCCCACACCTCCCACCACATCCCACACAAACATCTCCCACAAGTGTGGCCCACCACCATCAATGAACTTACACATCCTGGGGCCTTGCCACCAACCATAGACCACAGTTCACCTCGTAGACAACACTCTCTCCCACAAAGTTCTTAGTGGTATGTGCTATTTTAAAATGGCCTACATCCATTGCCACAAAGGTACTCAGGACAACCTCCAAATCCCAAAGAAGCCACTGTATTTCAACTGCTCATCCCCTCCCTGCCCCAAAAGTGTCTAGGGGCCACTGGCTCCACCTCATTGTTATAGTTTCTTCCATTGCTAGAATCACCATATGTGAACAACAGAATACCATCAAGTCCATTCTAGTCCATAGTTCTTCCCCCAATCCTGAGGGGACTGGGATGGTGATGTCCACTCCACCTCCAAGTGAGAGAGGGCTTATATCCCATGGATATGGTGGGTGGGATGATCCTGCCTGCAGATGCAGACCCTCTCCATTCCCTGTGATGGCCATTGCCCATCGATGTCTCCTCGCCAGTTGATTTGAACGAGTCCATTGAGCTGTAGGGTAGGAGTTGCAGCTCCACCGAGATTACATGCACACCTGGCATATAGGTAGGCTAGAAGCTCCAGTCTCTGGAAGTACACCTAAGAACTTCAGCATCACATATAGGTTTGAATAGAAGGGACTGATGAACCGTGTGCAGGGAGGACTTATTTGAGACCAATTCTGTCACTCTCAGGAGCACAGATTCCAAAATAGAGGCCACTGATAAGGCATCAGTCTCTGGGTCTAACCCCACTTATATAGGACCTGGGTGTCTCCAAAGCTCTCAGGAACCCCTCTATGTGGGGTGATAGGCACTTAGATGTTCTATGAGCTCCTACTGAGGTGTGCGTAAGAGTCACCTCTGGGATGACCTCCCGACTCTCTTTGAAGTCTCTTACCCACTTGAACTCATTTGTCTTTACCTTTTCCCCTTTAATTCAAGGTCTTTTTCCAGTTGTGTTGCCAGTTGGCACTTGGTATTAATCCCTCGTTGCCAGGGAGGCTCATCCCCGGGAGTCATGTACCACATTGGGGGGAAGGTAATGCAATCATACGCTGAGTTTCGCTTAGAGAGAGGCCACATTTGAGCAACAAGGAGGCTCTCAGGTGGCAACCCTTAGGCACCCCACAACTGCAGGCTAAGTCTCAGTTACAAGAGCAAAGTCTCACAAGGGTAGTCATCAATAAAAAGAACACATCAGTGGGTCATCCTCTTTTGACAGACACTGTCCCTGCTCTCAGAGGACTATTGCTGCTCCCTTGGAGACTGTGGCAGAGCTCTCCAGGCTAGGAATTCAGATTCCCTCATTTGTTGTGTGATTGTCCACCCATCGTGACCATGCCCCATCTTTTGATCTTTTGATCGATTTTGTATATCTTTCATGTATATTCGGATGAACTAATTCCCATGAAACCCCCCCTCCAAGAAACCCCCCAATAATCCCCTGCAGTACCCATTATAACCCTTCTGTGATCCAAATCCTCCATGAACATGTAATCCATAAAATAATCAAATATAATTGCTAGGAAAAAGAAACAATTATGATAAGCTTACACGCAAGAAACAAACATGAGGAAACTCAGGGGAAAAAAAAAGAAAAGAAAAGGAAAAAAAAAACAAATCAAACAAAAAACAAAACGATGTAAAATATAATTAGTGGATTGGGACATTCAGAAAATGGACGAAAAGGCAAAGGAAATGCCTTTAAATATATATATATATAAATTCATTCTTTTTTCCTTTCTCTACTTTTTTTCTTTCCTTCCTTTTATCACTGTGTTATCGGATGTCTGGTGTGCCATAACACCTTCCCCCTCTCAATCCCCATTGTTTCCCAATTTTTCATTTGATTTTCAAAGAAGTTTTAGGTCACAACAAAGTCACATACAGAGTGCCAGAGACTCCCAGATACCAAACCACCCCAATTTCCCCACCCCATATTGACCCCCACTTTTTTTTGAATGTTAGCGTTGTTATAACTGCTATACAGATAGCAAAATACAGCATCTAAACATTGTCAATGATTTACAGTATAGTTTACAATTTAGATGATACAGTTTAATAATTTTTATGATATTTACCATGTCCTGTGTCCATTACTGTAAGGTAATGAAAAACCTTCCCCATGACCACCAAACACCCCTTTAGATCTAGACAGTTCCCTTCCCCTCAGCCCCCGAGGGCCCATGATACCACCCTCTTCCTACCCATGGAATGTCAAGATTCAGAGTTACATGCCCTGGGGATTTGAACCTGCCCTTCCTAATCCACCTCCCGCCAGTGCTGCACCTCCAAACCTAGGAAAACCACCACTCATCTGCCCCATCCCCCAACAGGCAACCACACTCTATCCGTTTACCATACATTATGTCCATATGGGTGATGGCTCAAAGCCTGCTCTTCTCTTACTCTCCTTTGTTAACCTATCTTTCGAAAATGGTTCTCAGAGACTGCTCACTTTCCTCAGTTCAGATCAGTGAGGTCATATACTGTTCATCCTTCAGTGCCTGGCTTGCTTCACTCAACATAAGGTCTTCAAGATTCATCCACATTATTCCATGTGTTAGCACTTTGTTCCTTCTTACAGCTGAGTAATATTCCATTGTATGTATGTACCACATTTTGCTTATCCATTCGTCTGTTGATGGGCACCGGGGCAGATTCCAACTTTTTGGCAATGGTGAACAATGCCGCTATGAACATTGGTGTGCATATACCTGTTTGTGTCTTTGCTTTCAGTTCTTCTGGGTATATACCCAGCAGTGGAATTGCTGGATCATACAGAAGATCTATTGCTAGTTTTCTGAGGAATCGCCAAACTGTCGTCCACAGTGGCTGGACCATACCGCAGTCCGACCAGCAGTGGATGAGGGTTCCTATTCCTCCACATCCTCTCCAACATTTAGTGTCTCTTGTTTTTTTTTTGTTTGTTTGTTTGTTTGTTTTTTCAATGGGAGAAGTTGCTTTTATTCTGTGACATTTAAAATTCTGTCAAAATATATATTTTTTTATTATGGGTAAAAATCATAATTCTCACAATACATACAAACATTTGCAAAATGATATATAAATATATATGCATATATGTGTATTTGCTTACAAAAATGTTGTTTATATATATATATATACATATATTTTAAGAGGTGCTTAGATTACCCAAAATATTACACGGAACCCACTGGGATTCCCATGTTGCCCACCTCCCACACCTCCCATCACATCCCACACAAACATCTCCCACAGTGTGGCCCATCACCCTCAATGAACTTACACATCCTGGAGCCTTGCCACCAACCATAGACCACAGTTCACACTGTAGACCACACTCTCTCCCACTCAGTTCTGAGTGGTGTATGCTGATTTAATATGGCATACATCCGTTGCCACAACAGTACCCAGGACAACCTCCCACTCCCAAATAAGCCACTGTATTTCAACTGCTCATCCCCTCCCTACCCCAAAAGTGTCAAGTGGCCACTGGCTCCACCTCATTGTTATAATTTCTTGCATTGCTAGTATCACCATATGTGAACAAGAGAATACCATCAAGTCCACTCTAGTCCATAGTTCTTCCCTCAATCCTGAGGGGACTGGGATGGTGGTGTCCACACCAACTCCAAGTGAGAAAGGGCTTATATCCAATGGATATGGTGGGTGGGATGATCCTGCCTGCAGATGCAGGCCCTCTCCATTCCCTGGGATGGCCATTGCCCATCGTGACTTGGATGAGTCCATTGAGCTGTAGGGTAGGAGTTGCAGCTCCACCTAGATTTCATGAACACCTGGCACATAGGTAGGTGGGAGCCTCCAGTCTCTGGAAGTATACCTAAAAACTCCAGCATCGCATATAGGTTTGAATAGAAGGGACTGATGAACCATGTGCAGGGAGGACTTATTTGAGACCAATTCTGTCACTCTCAGGAGCACAGATTCCAAAATAGAGGCCACTGATAAGGCATCAGTCTCTGGGTCTAACCCCACTTATATAGGACCTGGGTGTCTCCAGAGCTCTCAGGAACCCCTCTGTGTGGGGTGATAGGCACTTAGATGTTCTATGAGCTCCTACTGAGGTGTGCATAAGAGTTACCTCCGGGATGACCTCCCGACTCTCTTTGAAGTCTCTTAGCCACTTGAACTCATTTGTCTTTACCATTTCCCCCTTTTATTCAAGGTCTTTTTCCAGTTGTGTTGCCAGTTGGCAATTGGGAAAAGTTTTCAATTAGCAATAATCGCGCCTCGGATAAACCTCATGGGCTACGATACTGCCACTGTACAAAGCTACCAGTTGGCACTTGGTATTAATCCCTCATTGCCAGGGAGGCTCATCCCCGGGAATCATGTCCCACGTTGGGGGGAAGGTAATGCAATCATATGCTGAGTTTGGCTTAGAGAGAGGCCACATTTGAGCAACAAGGAGGCTATCAGGTGGCAACCCTTAGGCACCCCACAACTGCAGGCTAAGTCTCATTTACAAGAGCAAAGACTCACAAGGGTAGTCATCAATAAAAAAATGAATAAATAAATAAATCAGTGGGTCCTCCTATTTTGACAGGCACTGTCCCTACACTCAGAGGACTATTGTTGCTCCCTTGGAGACTGTGACAGAGCTCTCCAGGCTAGGAATTCAGATTCCCTCATTTATTGTGTGATTATCCACCCATCGTGACCATGCCCCATCCCCCGATCCTTTGAATGATTTTGTATATCTTTCATGTATATTCGGATGAACCAATCCCCATGAAACCCCCCCGAATAATCCCCCGCAGTACCCATTGTAACACTTCTGTGATCCAAATCCTCCATGAACATTTAGTCCATAAAATAATCAAATACACTTACAAGGAAAAAGAGACAAGTATGATAAGCTTACATGCAAGCGACAAACATAAGGAAAATCAGGGGAAAAAAAAGAGTAGGAAAAAAATCAAATAATCAAACAAAAAAACAAATCAAAATAAAATATAATTAGTGGATTGGGACATTCAAAAAAAGGGCACAAAAAGCAAAGAAAATGCCTTTAAATATATATATATATATTCATTTTTTTCCATTCTCTTTTCTTTTCTTTCCTTCCTTTTATCACTGTGTTATCAGATGTCTCGTGTGCCGTGATACCGTCCACCTCTCAATCCCCATTTTCTCCCAATTTTTCATTTAATTTTCAAAGAAGTTTTAGGTCACAGCAAAGTCACACACGGAGTACCAGAGACTCCCAGATACCAAACCCCCCACCTTCCCCACCCCATATTAATCCCCCCCCTTTTTTTGGATGTTAGCATTGTTATAACTGTTATACAGATAGCAAAATATAGCACCTAAACATTGTCGATGGTTTACAGTATAGTTTACAATTTATATGATACAGTTTAATAATTTTGGTGATATTTACCATGTCCTGTGTCCATTACTGTAAGGTAATGAAAAACCTTCCCCATGACCCCCAAACACCCCATTAGGTCTTGACTGTTCCCTTTCCCCCAGCCCCCAGGGCCCATGATACCACCCTCTCCAGACCCATGGAATGTCAAGATTCACAGTTACATGCCCTGGGGATTTGAACCTGCCCTTCCTAATCCACCCACCTGCCAGTGCTGCACCACCAAACCCAGGAACACCACCACTCATCTGCCCCATCCCCCAACAGGCAAACACACTCTATCCCTTTACCATAGATTATGTCCATATGGGTGATGGCTCAAAGCTTGCTCTTTTCTTACTCTCCTTTGTTAACCTATCTTTCAGACAATGGTTCTCAGAGACTGCTCACTTTCCTCAGTTCAGTTCATTTAGGTCATATACTGTTCATCCTTCAGGACCTGGCTTGCTTCACTCAACATAAGGTCTTCAAGATTCATCCACGTTATTCCCTGTGTTAGCACTTTGTTCCTTCTTACAGCTGAGTAATATTCCATTGTATGTATGTACCACATTTTGCTTATCCATTCGCCTGTTGATGGGCACCAGGGCTGATTCCAACTTTTGGCAACGGTGAACAATGCCGCTATGAACATTGGTGTGCATATATCTGTTTGTGTCTTTGCTTTCAGTTCTTCTGGATATATACCCAGCAGTGGAATTGCTGGATCATACGGAAGACCTGTTGTTAGTTTTCTGAGGAAACGCCAAACTGTCCTCCACAGTGGCTGGACCATACTGCAGTCCGACCAGCAGTGGATGAGGGTTCCTATTCTTCCACATCCTCTCCAACATTTAGTATCTCCTGTTTTTTTTAATAGCAGTCATTCTGATGGGTGTAAGATGGTATCTCATTGTAGTTTTGATTTGCATTTCCCTGATAGCAAGCGATGTTGAGCATTTTTTCATGAGCTTTTTAGCCATTTGTTTTTCTACCTTGGAGAAGTGTCTTTTCAGGTAATTTGCCCATTTTTTTAAATGGGTTGTTTGTCCTTTTATTTTCAAGGTGTAGGATTTCTTTTTATATGCAGGATATTAGGCTCCTATCAGATATATGGTTGCTGAATATTTTTTCCCATTGGGTTGGCTGCCTTTTTATTTTCTTAATAACATCCTTTGAGGTGCAGCAATTTTTAATTTTGATGAGATCCCATTTATCTATTTTTTTTCTCTTGCTGTTCGTGCTTTGGCTGTGAAGATCATGAAACCATGTCCTATTACAAGGTCCTGTAGATGCTTCCCTACATTATCTTCCAAGGTCTTTATGGTTTTGGTTCTTATATTTAGATCTTTGATCCATTTTGAGTTGATTTTTGTATAAGGTGTGAGATGGTATTCTTCTCTCATTCTTTTGGATATGGATATCCAGTTCTCCAAGCACCAATTGTTAAAGAGGCCATTCTCTACCAACTGAGTGGGCTTCGTTGCCTTGTCAAATATCAGATAACTGTATATGTGAGGATCTATATTAGTACTCTCAATTTGATTCCATTGGTCAGTAGTTCTATCCTTGTGCCAGTACCACACAGTTTTGATCACTGAAGCTTTGTAGTATGTTTTAAAGTCAGGTAGTGTGATACCTCGAACTTCATTTTTCTTTTTCAATATATCTTTTGCAATTCGGGGTCTCTTGCCTCTCCAAATATTTTTTGTGTTTAGTTTTTCCAGTTCCTTAAAAAATATCATGTTGAGTTTTATTGGGATTGCATTAAATCTGTAGATTAGTTTGGGTAGGATAGACATATTGATGATGTTCAGTCTTCCTATCGGTGAACAGGGAATATTTTTCCATTTATTTAAGTCTTCTTTGATTACCTTTAACAATTTTGTGTAGTTTTCTGTATATAAGTCATTTACATCTTTAGTTAAATTTATTCCTAGGTATTTGATTCTTTTATTTACTCTTGTAAATGGTATTTTTTTCCTGATTTCCTCCTCAGTTTGCTCGTTATTGGTGTACAGAAATGCTACTGATTTTTCAGGATTGAAATCTTGTAGCCAGCCACATTACTGAACTCCTTTATAAGTTCTAGAAGCCTTGTTGTAGATTTCTCAGGGCTTTCTATGTATTGGATCATGTCATCTGCAAATAATGAAATTTTTACTTCTTCTTTTCCAATCTGGATGCCTTTTATATCCTTTTCTTGTCTCAGTGCTTGTACAAATACTTTTGAGACAATGTTAAATAGGAGTGGTGATAGTGGGCATCCTTGTCTTGTTCCTGATCTCAGAGGGAAGGCTTTAGGATTTAACCATTGAAAATGATGTTAGCTTTGGGTTTTTCATATATACCCTTTATCATTTTCAGAAAGTTTCCATCTATTCCTATCTTTTGTAGTGTTTTTATGAGGAAAGAGTGCTGTATTTTGTCCAATGCTTTTTTGGCATCTATAGAGATGATCATGTGATTTTTTTCTTTCAGTTTGTTTATGTCGTGTATTACATTGATTGATTTTCTTATATTGAACCATCCTGGCATACCTGGGATGAAACCCACTTGGTCATGGTGTATAATCCTTTTGATATGTTGTTGAATGCGATTAGCAAGTATTTTGTTAAGGATTTTATCATCTAGGTTCATTAGAGAAATTGGTCTGTAATTTTCCTTTCTTGTGGTATCTTTATTTGGTTTTGGTATTAGGGTAATGTTGGCATCATAGAATGAGTTATGTAATATTCCTTCTACTTCTATTTTTTGGAAGAGCTTAAGTAGAATCGATGTTAGCTCTTTCCAGAATGTTTGGTAGAATTCAGCTGTGAAGCCATATGGTCCTGGACTCTTAGTTAGGAGGTTTTTAATGACTAAGTCTATCTCTTTACATGTAATTGGGCTGTTGAGTTCATCTATTTCTTTTTTCATCAATGTCGGCTGTTTGTGGGTTTCTGGAAACTTGTCCATTTCCTCTAAATTATCATTCTGGTTGGCATATAATTTTTCAAAGTATCCTCTTATGATACTTTTTATTTCTGTCGGGTCAGTAGTGATATCCCCTTGCTCCATCCTTATTTTATGTATTTGTATATGTTCTCTCTTTTTCTTTGTTACTCTGGCTAAGGGTTTGTCAATTTTGTTGATATTCTTGAAGAAGCAACTTTTGGTTTTGTTTATTGTTTCCAGTGCTTTCTTATTCTCTATTTCATTTAGTTCTGCTCTAATCTATTTATTTCCTTATTTCTACTTCCTTTAGTTTTAGTTTGTTGTTGTTTTTCCAATTCCTCCAAGTGTGCAATTAGGTCTTCAATTTTAGCTCTTTCTTTTTTTATATGTGTATTTATGCCTATGAACTTCCCTCTCAGGACTGCTTTCGCTGCATCCCATAGGTTTTGATATGTTATGTTGTCGTTTTCATTAGTTTCAAGGTAGTTACTGATTTCTTTTGAAATTTCCTCTTTGACTCACTGTTTGTCTAAGAGTGTGCTGTTTAACTTCCATATCCTTGTGCCTAACCTGTTTCTCCGGCCCTTAGTGATTTCCAACTTCATTCCGTTGTGGTCAGAGAAATTACTTTATATAATCTCAATCTTTCTGAATTCATTGAGTGTTGTTCTGTTGCCTAGCATGTGGTCTATTTGGAGTATGTTCCATGTGCACTTGAGAAAAATGTAAATCCCAATGTATTTGGGTGTAGTGTTCTGTATATGTCTACTAAGTCCAGGTCTTCTAATGTATTGTTGAGTGCCATAGTTTCTTTATTTATTCTCTGTCCAGATGTTCTGTCTAATGATGATAGAGGTGTATTGAAGTCCCCTGCTATAATTGTAGAGGCATTTATTTCTCCTCTTAGTTTTTCCAGAGTTTGCCGCATGTATTTTGAGGCACCTCGATTAGGTGCGTAAATGTTGATGATTGTTCACTCTTCTTGAGAAATTACTCCTTTTACTAATATGTAGTGTCCATCTTTGTCTCTTACAATAGTTTTGCATTTAAAGTCTATTTTGTATGGTATTAGAATACCTACTCCTGCCCTTTTTTGGCTATTGTTAACTTGAAAAATGGTTTTCCAGCCATTCACTTTCAGTGTCCTTGAATCCCTGGGTCGAAGGTGGGTTTCTTGTAGACAGCATATAGATGGATCATATTTTCTTATCCATTCTGCCAATCTGTGTCTTTTGATTGGTGAATTTTATCCATTAACATTCAGTGTTATTACTCGTAACGAATTTCTTACTTAAGCCATTTTTTCTTTGGGTTAATGTATGTCACATGTTGTTTTGTTTCTCCCTTTGTATTTTCAGTTGTTTTTAAATTCTCCTCCAACTCACTCTCCCTTGTTTTTTCCTTTCAACTTGTAGAGATTCCTTTAGTATTTCTTGAAGTGCTGGTTTCTTCTTGACATACTCTCTTAATTGCTTTTTATCTGTGAATATTTTGAACTCTCCATCATTTTTGAATGCCAATTTTGCTGGATAGAGAATTCATGGCTGGAAGTTTTTTTCTTTTAATGTTTTGACTATGTCATACTACTATATTCTTGCCTCCGTAGTTTCACCTGAGAAATCAGCACTTAATCTTATTGTGCTTCCCTTGTATGTAATGGTTCTCTTTTCTCTTGCTGCCTTGAGTATTTTCTCTTTGTCTTGAATATTGGACTTATTGACAAGTATATGTCTTGGAGGTGGCCTGTTGGGATTTATACTATTTGGTGTGTGCTGTGCTTCCTGGATCTGCACATCCAGCTCTCAGAGTTGGGAAGTTTTCAACCATTATTTCCTTCAACACTCCTTTTGTTCCCTTTCCCTTCTCTTCTCCTTCTGGGATGCCTATAATGCGTATGTTTGTGTGTTTTGTGTTTTTGGTTAATTCCCTGTATCCATGGTGGATATTTTCTATCTTTTTGTCTATCTGTTCTACAATCTCTTTGATTTCAGCTGTATTGTCTTCCATATCACTAATTCTTTCCTCTGCCTGTTCAAATCTGCTGCCATGTGAGTCCAGCATCTTTTTCATTTCTTGGCTTGTGCCATTGTTCACCATCATATCCATTACTTTTTTATGCATGTTTGCTATTTCTTCAGTATGTTCTCCTAGTGTCTTCTTTATATTCTTAATCTCTTCCTTCAGTTCTTTAAGTTGGTCCATGATATTTGTTTGTATAACTTTGATTAGTTTTTCGATGTTCTGCATTGTTTCCTGGTTTTTATTTTGTACATTGGACTGGTCCATGTTTTCCAGTTTCTCAGAGTCATTTGTATTTTTTTTGTTGCCCTCTGGTTATCATATTATCTTGATTGGTTTGTTCATTTGATTAGCTTTTCTCTATGCTCTAGAGTTTTATTTTGCGGTTGGTTCTGCGTGTGAGTTAAGTTTTCTCTTTGGCAGTTTTTCTTCTTATTTTATTTCCTTGCTTCTTTCTATGTTCCCTTGAAGGCAAAAGGTTAGGGCCAGAGGAATCAAAAGATGTGAGGAAGGCAGAAGGATAATAATAATATTGATAAAAGTTAGAAGATGGGCAAAATGAGACTTAATGAGATGAATATTTAACTTGTGTAGGCAGTGTAGAGTACCAGGAAAAAATATCAAATTCCTACAATGGACTGGGAAAACAAATGGAGGAATATATATATAGTGATTTAGAAGGCTAGAATTAAGAGGAGGGGGAGAAATAGTAAGGAAAGGTTTGAAAGGAAAAAGTTAATACTAATAAAAAAAAAAAGAAGAAAACAAAATAGATGGAATAGAAATTGACACCCTTAAGTTGTGGGCCTATGAAAAAATGTTGTCTCTAAGAGCCACAACAGAACACAGAAGGCAGAAAGAAGCAGGAAGGATAAGCGATAGTTTGTAATACAGAATCAATATATACTGTGAGTGGGAAATTACTGAAAAAGAAGCCCAGCAAAGAAGCGTCAAGCTGGCAGCACCTAATTAAAAAAAAAAAAAGAATACAAAAGAAAGAGGGGAGGAAAGAGGAAAGAATAACAAGAGATCAGAAAGAAACAAAGAGAAACCAAAGATCCACACAGGCATGCAGTCAAACAGAGCTAAGGGGGGGTCAATGATTCCCCTAGGGTCCATGTGGATCCTTCCTGCCTACTTGTGTTTATCAATCAATTTCCCCACAAGGTTCTATATGCAGGTCCTGAAGCAGCTTTTAGTTTTTAAACTAAATTAAAAAGAATTCATTTTTCATTTATTGAAGTGACTTTCTCACTTTTTTTCTTTTTTAATTTTTTTAGTGAAATGCAGGACCCAAAATAATTCCTCCTCTAGACCAACCCCCTTATGGAAGGGACCCTAGCTGGGCCCGTGGAAATTAATCAAGCACGTCCCACTTTCTGGACTCCCCAGGTTAGCTGTATCTCTGATGTTAGTCAGTGAGGAGTGCTAAAGACGGCCGATTCCGCCCCTTCTGGAGTCAAGCTCAAGCGTCACCGGGCTGCTAAGTAAATCAGTTTGAGTGCAGATTCGCATCTGCTCTCAGCCTGATGCTGCTTCAGGTCGGCTTATCTGCTCCCAAAGCTATGGGGCGGTGCAGGCAGCCAGATCGATGTCTAAAAAATGAAAAATACCCTTCCCTGTCCTCCAACAGAACCCTCCCTCTTTTGGGAAGTTTCCCTTCTTCCTGGCTCCGCAGTGGCTCGTGTCTTATCCCTGGGTCACTAGGGAAATCAGCTCCGTTCCCCGACCAGTGTCGCCCTCCGTTTCACCGGGTGCTGATTAGCTCGGTTGTTCTGTTCACACAAGTTCCAAGGGGCGCCAGGCAGCCAGATCCCCAGGATATAAAACAATTTTGCCCTGCTCGTGGCTCCAAATGGCCGTTTTATTGTATTGTATTGTATTGTATTGTATTGTATTGTATTGTATTGTA
>JAKSZT010020697.1:922821-991933 GCA_026826555.1 Tolypeutes matacus | reverse complement strand
TATTGTATTGTATTGTATTGTATTGTATTGTATTGTATTGTATTGTATTGTATTGTATTGTATTATTTTATTTTATTTTATTGTATTGTATTTTATTATTTTATTTTATTTTATTTTATTTTATTTTATTGCCTATTGTTATGGAATGCCTAAGGGTTGCCTCCTGAGAGCCTCTTTGTTGCTCAAATGTGGCCTCTCTCTAAGCCAAACTGAGCATATGAATACATTGCCTTCCTCCCTGTGTGGGACATGACTCCCGGGTATGAGACTCCATGGTACCAAGGGATTGCTACCAAGTGCCAACTGGTGAAGTGGCTGGAAAAAGACCTATAATAAAAGGAGGAAAATATAAAGACATGTGAGTTTATATGGCTAAGAGACTTCAAAATGATTTGGGACATCATACCAGAGGTAATGCTTACACACATCTCAGTAGGATCTCATAGAATTCCATAGTGTATATCACCCCAAATAAGGGGGCTTCTGAGGACCCTGGAGACACCCAGTTCCTATGTCAGGGTGGATAGCTCCAGAGTTTGGTGCTTTGCTAGTGGGCCCTACTTTGGAGTTTGTGCTCCTGAGAGTGACAGAGTTGGACTCAACTATGTCTTCCCTGCACATGGCTCATCTGTCCCTTCTATTCAAACCTATACTTGGTGCTGTAGTTTGTAAATGTATGTCCAGAGACATGAGTCTTTGGGCTGTCCATGTGCCAGCTGGGCCTGGAACCTTGTGGGAGCAGCAACTCCTACTCTACAGCTCATTGGACTCACCCAGGACAACTGGTGGGGAGATGATGATGGACAATGGCCATCCCAAGGAATGGAGAGTCTGCAGCTGCAGGCAGGATACTCCTATCCATCTTCCCCATGGGATATAAGCCCACTCTCAGTTGGAGGTGGAGTGGACATCACCATCCCAGACTCTTCAGTATGGGGGAAGAACTATGGACTGGAGTGCACTTACTTGTATTTTACTATAGATATATTGTGATGCAAGCAATGGAAGAAATTACAACATTGATGTGGAGCCAGTGACCACTGGATGCTCTGGGGGCAGGGAGAGGGAAAAGCAATTGTATTACAGGGTCTTTTTTGGAACTTGGGAATTGTCCTGAGTGACATTGTAATGACAAACACAAGCCATTTTATATCATCATATAACATGCAGAACTGTGTGGAGAGTGTGGTCTACAATGTGAACTATGGTCCATGCTTAATGGCAAACCCTGGGATGTGTTTATCAATTGCAATTTATATGCAAAACTAATGAATGATTTTTTGGGAGGTGTTGGAGGTGAAGCATATGGGAATCCCTGTGTTTTGTGTGTAACATTCATGTAATCTAATTATCTTTTAAATAAAATTTAAAAATTAAAAAAAGGAAAGATAATCCATGTTCATGGATTGGAAGACTAAATATCATTAAGATACCAATTCTACCCAAACTGATGTACAGATTCAATGTAATCCCAATAAAAGTCCCAACAGCCTTTTTTTTTTTAGCAATGCAAAGGCCAATAATCAAATTTATTTGGAAGATCAAAGGACCTCAAATAGCCAAGAATGTCTTTAAAAAGGAAGAACGGAGTTGGAGGACTCTCACCTCCTGACTTTAAAGCATATTATTTAGCTACGTTAGTAAAAACTTCATGGTACTGGCATAAAGATAGATTTACCAATGGAACTAAATCAAGAACTCAAAAATAGACCCTCACATCTACAGTCAAATGATTTTTCACAAGGCTCTTAATTCCACCCAGCTGGGCCAGACCAGCAATATATTTTTTAAATATATATTTTAATTGAAGTATATCACTCATACATGAATATACATAAAAAATAAGTGAATAGTAAAAGTTGTGAACTTACAAAATAAGCATTCATAACATCATACAGGTTTTCCATGTATCACCCTTCCACCAACACCTTGTATTCTTGCATGACATCATCAAAATATTACAAATAACTACAGTCCAGATCTTACATTTGATCTATTTTCCCCAACCCACCCTATTATTTTGTATATATATTTACTACGTAGGTTGTGAATGTATAAAACAATCATGCACATGTGTAGAATTCCAATACAGCACCCCTCCACCAACATACCACACTGTACTCATATTTTCAACAGATTATGAGACAACATCATCAGACCACCACCAACAACCATGATCCGGAGTGCACATCTGGCACATCCTTTCTATACCACCCATAATCGACATAGTACATCTTTGGCATCAGCAATCTATTTTTTAAAACCCTACAGGTGATTCTGATTACACCAAAGTTAGAGAAAAAGTGCCTTGAAGAAGAGGTTTCTAAAACTTGACTGTACTTTCAAAGCACTTAGGCAGTGATTAAAATCTGTTAGCTCCAGGGAAGCGGCTGTGGCTCAATCAGTGGGGCTCCCGTTTACCATATAGGAGGCCCCGGGTTCGGTTCCCGGGGCCTCCAAGTGAGGGTGGGCCCGCCCGCACGGCGTGGTTGGCTGACCCAGCGAGCAAGGGCAGCAAGGGGGGGATGAATGAATAAATAAATAAAATCTTTAAAAAAAAAAATCTGTTAGCTCCAGGCAAAAATTTGATACTAATTGAAGCTGGGTCTCTGGTGGTGGGAACTAGGGACTACCCAGGTAATTCTAATGTACATCCAACTTTGAAAATTATTGCCCTACTACAAATTATTTGCATGCAAATAACCTGAGGATCTTTTTAGCATGCCAATTCTGATTCATTCTTCTAGGGTAGGAGCATTTCCAAATTGCATCTATATGTTGCCAAACATTAGGCTGAGTAACACCACATTGAGTGGCAAACCCCTAATAGTTATACTAAAGCAAACCAACACAGCAGGCCAGCTCAGGACATTGTAAATATACTTCAAAATTAGATCTCCTAAATGAGCCATTTTCTTCTCCCTAATTTCCCTGATTGATGTATTTCCCCAAGTCCCTCTGCTACTGCTTTGACTCACTACAAACTAGAATCACAAAGCAGACAGATAAAGTAATAATTTCAAAACACTAATCTGATCAGGAGTCACCCTTGCTTAAAAACTTGGTAGTATTCACTTTGTTAAAAATTAAGAAAAGGAAAAGCTTCTAACCTTGAAAGCTAGGAAAATACTCTGTGGGATTTTTAGTCCTTTTTTGTTCTTTTAAGATTTCATCCATGGTCCAGATTCTGCATCTTAATACAGGCTATGTCTGTTCTCTCCCCACAAAGAGAAAGAAATTGAGCATTTGAGTAGCTACATCCTAATCAGATGCCTAGAGATCAGCAAAAAATTACAATCCGTATTAAGAAAATAGAACACATGGCCCATGAAAAGGAATATATCAAACCCCCAGAACAGATGCAGAATTTGAGAGAACTAACCAGTGAGATTCACATAAATTTATAAAATCATATTAGTGAGTTGAAACACAATATGATTAAAGAGATAAATGACATCAAGAAGGCATTAAGTGAGCGTATAAAAGAATTTGAAATCCTGAACAGAAAATTAACAGAACTCATGGGAATAAAAGACACAATAGGTGAGATAAAAAAACACATTTGTATTTTATCTCTTCCATTTAAGCTTATTATTATTTCATTTTCCTATTAATTGTATTTCATTATTATATGGATTTCATCTTCAAGGAAGGTTTAGATCACAGTAGGGTTATAGTAGGGGCTGCAGAGGATCATTGGTGGGGGGTGTCTGGGATGGGGGATTCATTGGAGTAAGTTCATCTGAATATATGATATATAGAATTGTTCAAATGATCAAGGGATGGGGCATGGTCATTGTGGATAGACAATCACTCAATAAATGAGGGAATATTGAACTCCCAGCCTGAAGAGCTCTGCCACATTCTCCAAGGGAGCAGCAACAGTCCCCTGAGTGCAGGGGCAGTGTCTGGCAAAAGAGGATGGCCCACTGTTGGGTTCTTGTTATTGATGACTAGCTTTATGAGTCTTTGCTCCTGTAATTGAAACTTGGCCTACTGTTATGGGGTGCCTAAGGCTTGCTATCTGAGAGCCTCCTTGTTGCTCAAATGTGGCCTCTCTCTAAGCCAATCTCAGCATATGAATGCATTACCAACCCCCCCCCAACGTGGGACATGACTCCTGTGGATGAGCCTCCATGGGAAGGAGGCATTAATACCAAGTGCCAACTGGCAACACAACTGGAAAAGACCTTGAATAAAAGTGGGAAAATGTAAAGACAAATGATTTCATGTGGCTAAGAGACTTCAAAGAGAGTCGGGAGGTCATCCCAGAGGTAATGCTTATGCACACCTCAGTAGGATCTCATAGAACACCAAAGTGAATATCACCCCACACAGAGGGACTCCTGAGGGCTCTGGAGACACCCAGGTCCTACATAAGGGGGGATAGCCCCAGAGATTGATGCCTTATCAGTGGGCTCTACTTTGGAATCTGTGCTCCTGAGAGTGACAGAGTTGGACTCAAATAAGTCCTCCCTGCACATGGTCCATCAGTCCCTTCTATTCAAACCTATATGTGAGGCTGGAGTTTGTAGGTGTACTTCCAGAAACTGGAGCCTCTGGCCTGCCTATGTGCCAGCTGTGCCTGGAATCTTGGTGGAGTTGCAGCTCCTACTCTACAGCTCAATGGACTCACCCATGACACCTGGTGAGGAGATGATAATGGACAACGGCCACCCCAGGGAATGGAGAAAGCCTGCAGCTGAAGGCAGGATAATCCCATCCATCGTATACATGGGATATAAGCCCACTCTCACTTGGAGATGGAGTGGACATCATCATTCCAGTCCCCTCAGGATTGGGGGAAGAGCTATGGACTAGAGTGTACTTAATGGTATTCTGTTGTAGACATATTGGGATTCAAGCAATGGAAGAAATTATCACAGTGAGGTGAAGCCAGTGGCCACCAGACACTTTCAGGGTGGGGAGGGGAAGGGCAGTTGTAATTCAGGGGCTTTTTCAGGACTTGGGGGTTGTCCTGAGTGACGTTGTGGTGATGGATATAGGCCATTTTACATCAGCATATACCATGCAGAACTGTGTGGGAGAGAGTGTGGTCTACGATGTGAACTAGACAACCTAGATGAAATTGACAAATTCCTAAAAATGCACAAACAACCTACACTGATGCTACAAGAAATAAAGTCTTCCCATATCCTGCAGAATTGTGTAGGAGATAGTGTAAACTACAATGTGAAATATGGTTTCTTCTCAATGGCAATGCCCCAGGATGCATTTTTCAATTGCCATGAATGTGCCACACTAATGAAGGATGTTGTTTATGTAGGAGGGTGTGGGAGGTGTAGGGAGTGGGGCATATGGCAATCCCTATATTTTTTATGTAACATTTATATAACTAATTTTAAATTATATATATATATATATATATAAAATCAGTTGATCATTGTGGTGTAGTCAGCCAAAGAGGTGCTGATGCAAAAATGCCAGAAATCTGCTGGCTTTTACAAAGGGTATTTAATTGGGGTAGAAGCTTACAGTCCAAATACCATAAAGAATAAGTTACTTCCCTCACCAAAGTCTATTGCCATGTCTTGGATCTAGATGGCATGGCTGCCAGTCTCTGTGAGGGTTCAGCCTTCCTATTCCTCCTAAGTCTCATGGTCCCAGCTTCTTCTGATCTCAGCTGTAGGCTAGCAAGAGGCTTGTCTCTCTCCCTGAGGCTCATTTCTTTCCAGGTTATCTCAGCTGTCCAGGGCTCTGGTCTCTTCAGCTGAAAACTATCAGGTGAAGAGCTCAACTTTCTTCCTGGGGCTCCAGCATCCAAAATTAACTCTGTGTTCTATTTCTCCATGTATTTATTCCCCTGTCTTTGATTGAGCATCTATTTATATGGAACACAAAAGGGGGATGGGGACTCAAACTGTTTCACCCTAATGATGTGGTCAAATAAAAGCAATAATCTTGATTTAATAAAGTAAAACTGAAACTTCTGAATCCAATATAATCTAATATGCCCAGAGGAACAGACTAGTTTATAAACGCAATCTAATATGTACTTTTGGAATTCATAAACAATACCAAACTGCCACATTCCACCCTCTGAATTCCAAAAAGACATTACAATATTCAAAAAATATTAAATCAGTAACAATGCTAAGTACAAAATCATATTACAATCAGTTTAAAGAAATACAGTTTGTCTTGGGGCAAAGTCCTGTCTGACTGTAGACCTCTGGAACTTACAAAACCATTTATCTCCTTCCAATATACAAAGGGACAGACAAAAGATGAACATTTGCATTAACATAAGGAGAAATTGGGAGAGAAACTTGAGTCATGGGTCCCCTACAGTTTTGTAACCCCCAAGAAGACAACCATGAAGCTACTTAATATTTGCAAAATAATTTTAAAGTCATTTATTTAATTTATGCTCATGGTTCATGAAATATTCCACATTTTTCTCATGTAACTTTGTACCATGTGTGTACTAAACATAAAGGATTTTAGCTTTAAGCACAAAATAAATTTCTATAAATGTTTTTCAGAGGGCAAAAAATTATTTGCCTTTTCCAGAATAAATTAGAGATTGGCAGTGTCAGACAAAACATGAAATATATCCAGGAAGACTTGAACTTCAAGTAGATTTGAAGGAGCAAAAATGGGTGCAGTGACTCCATAGCAGAAATTTTGGTAAACGTAAAGAAAAGGAATTCATCACTACTGTCAAATAAGGAAATATTGCTAATATCCATGTCTATGAAAATCCCTACATGGTGTAACCAAAGGTTCACATCCAGGATTGACAAAGGAGTAGTGTTGGCTGAGTAAAACTATACACATCTCAAACCTACAGTGAAGGATCAAAGTTCTGAAGATAGATGGATGTTCCCTTTTTGATTAACAGATTGTTTGCAAAGACCAAGCTCCCGTTTTTTGGTTGTTCCAACATCCACCTATAGTAATGGCAGTCAGAGTTGAAGTGATAGAAAACA
Source organism: Tolypeutes matacus (assembly GCA_026826555.1). Taxonomy (NCBI): domain Eukaryota; kingdom Metazoa; phylum Chordata; class Mammalia; order Cingulata; family Chlamyphoridae; genus Tolypeutes; species Tolypeutes matacus. The sequence continues at coordinate 984,980 of JAKSZT010020697.1, read as the reverse complement.
AAACAAAATTTACAAACTTTAATTGCTCAACATGTCTTTTCCAATTCTGTTTGATAGATCCACACTGGATATTCCTCAGGTCAACACAGTGATGAGGTAAATGTTGGCTATGTCAACATCCTAGGTCACATACACAAAGGTAAAAATATAAGTAGCTCAAAAAATACAGACTTCCTTCTCTTCATTCCTGTGGTCAAAGTCCAAATATCTACTTAACTTTCACTTCTTTAATTGTATTCTGTATTGTTAAATCAGAATTGTCCTTGTGAAATTTTCTTGTCAAATTTTATATATCAGAATGGATGGATATACTTGTAACCAGACCTCTTAGTCATAGTAGGAATTCCTTTTACATTATTTGATTATTTGTGTCAAGATTTTTCTTTCCCTAATGCATAAGATACAGGAAAACAGAAAGTATGGTGGTTGTCTGCTCTAAAATAATTATATGAATTATCAGTGATGTTGTGAAAATATAGATATCTAATAGGATAGCCATTTTATTTATTTATTTATTTTAGAAGATACTTAGATTACATAAATGTTAGGCAAAAAATATAGGAATTCCCATACAAATATTTCACAGAAATGCAAGGTATTTGTGATGAAGTGATGTATGGGAGCCCTCTATGATGTTATGCATATTTGTTTTGTAAATTTACAACTTTTAGTATTCACTTATTGTTTATGTATGTTCATGTATTAATTATATTCTTCAATAAATCTTTTTTCAAATGAAGAAAGAAAGAATTGTTTAATCTCCATATATTTGTGAAATATCCATATTTATGCCTTTTATAAATTTCCATCTTTATTCCATTATGGTGAGAAAAAGTAATTTGTATAATTTCAAGTTTTTTAACTTTATTGAGGTCTGCCTTATGTCCAACATATGGTCTACCTGGAGAAAGATCCATGAACACTTGAGAAGAATATATATCAGTTTTGGGTGTAATGCTCTATAACAGTCTATTAGCTCTACTTTATTTATCATATTATTCAAAGTCTCAGTTTCCTTATTTATCCTATGTCCAAATATTCATTCTAATGCTGAGAATGGAGTGTTGATGCTTCCAATTGTTATGTTAGCAACGTTTGTTTCTCCCTTCATGTTTTTCCAGTGTGTGTCTCATGTTTTGGGGCACTTACTTTAGGTGCATAATATTTATTATTGTTGGTTTTGCTTTGGGAATTGACCCTTTTATTAATATATAGTATCCTACTTCATCTCTTATAAAATTTCTCCATTTCAAGTCTGTTTTATTGGGCATTAATATTGAACATCCAATCTAGTTTGATTGCTGCTAGCATGGATTAACATTGTCTGATCTTTCACTTTCAGTCTGATTGTGTTCTTCAACTGAGTCTCTTGTAGTCCACAAATATATAGTTCATTTTGTATCCATTCTAACAGTATGTCTTTTAATTGGGGATTACAATCCTTTAACATTTAGTGTTACTGCTATAAAGGCGTTATGTACCTCGCCCATTTATCCATTGGCTTTCTGTTGTCATATATCAATATTGTCTGACTTTTAACCCTTTAAATTTGTCTTACTTAAGTTCTTCATGTCTACACACTTCTCCAGGGCTCTCTCCCTTGCAGGCTGTGACACACCCTTTCAGGCTGTGATACACCCTTTAATATCTCTTAAAGATTTGATCTATGGATCACATCCTCTCTCAATTTTTGTTTGTCTGTAAAGACATTAAACTCATCTTCATTTCCGAAGGATAGTTTTGCCAGATATATAATTCTTGGCTGGAAGTTTTTCTCAATCAGTATGTTAAATATGTCATACCACTACTTTCTCATCTCTGTGGCTTCTGTACAGAGATTGGCACTTGGCCTTATTAAGTCTCCCTTGTAATACTTTTCTTCTCTCATGTTGCTTCTAAAATCCTCTCTTTATATCTTTGGCCTTTGACAATCTAAATAGTAGATATCTCAGAGAAGATAGACCAGGATTTATTCTTTTGGGGGTATATGGTATTTCTTGAATATTGATATTCAAGTTTTTCATATGGGTTTGAAAATTTTCAGTCAGGATATCCACAAATATTCTTTCTTTCCCTTTTCCATTCTCTTCTCATTCTGGGACAACTATAATATACATATTTACATGCTTCATGTTGCCATTCAGTTCTCTGAGACCTTGTTCAATTTCTTTGCATTCTTTTTTCTGTCTCTTCTCCTATCTTTTCAATGTCAAACATTGTGTCTTCAAATTCACTTATTCATTATTCTAACATTTCAAATATCCTTTTATATGCCTCTAATGTACTTTAGCTCTCATCCATTGTGCCTTTAATTCCAATAAGTTCTGTTACTTTTTTTCAGTCTTTCAAATTTTTATTTATGCTCACACAGGTGTCATGTCAATATCCTTTATCTCTTTAACCATATTTTTCTTCATCCCCTTCAATTGAGTAAGGAGGTTTGTGTAAACACCATTTATTAGTTGTCTTAAATCCTACATCTCATCTATATTCTTGCCTTTTTCCTTTTACTAGGCCAAATTCTTCCTGTTTCTTTTTATGGATTCTTACCTTTTGTTGATTCATAGGCAGTTGTTTATGACAGTGATTTTGCTCTGTCGATCAATGGCTCTATTTTCCCTAGTGGTTTTATTTCACAGCTTTTCTTTGATTTTTATGTTTAACTGTTTCTAAAACTTTAAAATTGCTTATTTAGTCAAAACTGGGGCAGGCAGCTGCTAATGGGGCCTATGAAATGATGCTCCTTGGAAAAAACTTCTATGGAGATGAATCCTTCAATATGCATAAGTTCATCTCAGCTAGTGGATTATAGTAGTTACATTTGCTGGATAGAAGTTTCACTCAGGATTCCACCACACCCTCCCTCTTCCCGGGTAAGAACCTGTCCTTTCCTCTCTCCATTGGCCACTTAGCCTCAGGTTCTACTTAGGTTGTTCCACTCAGGTGCTGATGAATAGTTGGCATTCCCAGCCATAGGCTTATCAATTCACAGTTTTCCCTTTGACTTCTCCATTTCTTTATCCCCAGTTCATTCTGGACCATTCACGTGGCACAATCCTGGCCTGCAAGTTTCCCCAAAATAGCTCCTTCTGATAAATTCTATGCCTATTTCCTTATTTTGCAAGATAGTTGTGCTGTCCTTGAGCTACTCTCACACTATCTTGAATCCTCTATCATTAAGAATTATTTTTAACTTGCTTATATCTCTATTGAACTTATATCCACATAAAGTGACATTTTGAGGTACTGGGGAATAGGCCTTCAAGAAAAATCAAGTGGGGGGTGACTAAATTCAATCTATACCATTTGAATAATTGTAATTATTGACAAGCTATCAAAACCTTTTACAGTTTTGCTAATGGTACATGAAACTCTTTATCACTCCCTTCCCCAAGGCTGGTAAACACTAAATGTTAGCTATTGTACATTGAATGGTATCTTGTTTTATTTCAGTGATTAAGAATTGGTTAATGTAGATTTTATCATGCCTTTATATAATCATGTTCAAGTCCTAACCCTTGGTCTTGTATACTCATTTTTAAGTAGGTTCTATCAAGATCCTATTGTGGAAGAGACTGAACTGAATCAAGGTGGGCCTTAAGCCAATAAGGCAGAAGTCCTTATAAACAGAATAAATTCTGATGCAGTAAGTTAGGAGAATTCAGAGAAAGACAAAGATATATTGCCATATGACAGAGACAATGATGCATTCTATGAGCCAAGAAATGCCAAGAATTGCTGGAAAACTGTCACCACAGTGCCATAGATTCCTAGAGAAAGCATGATCTGGTGGTACCTTGGTTTTGGACCTCTAGGCTCCCAAATTGTGAGACAATGTATTCCTGTTTTTCCAGCAAACCTACTGGCAACTCAACAGTTAGCAGCTTTTCATGTATTTATTGACAATTTTAAAACCTTTGAATTAAATAATTCATAGTCTCTGTCTGATTTTCTTCTAGCTGGTGTGTATTTTTTAAACAAATCAATTTTATTGATACATAGTATTAAAGCATACAATTCATACAAAGTGTACAATCAATGGCATTTGGTATAATCACATAGTTGTACATTCATCATTTCTATCATTATTAGAGCATTTTCATTATTTCAATAATAAAAATAAATAAAACACAGAAAAACAAGAATTTTTTTCACCTCTTAATCTGTTTACCTGCTGTTCATAGCTGCTATTTCCAGCTATTCTTACACAATTATTTATTTATTTATTAGGCAATTTTATTGAGATATATTCACATACCATATAATCTATCCAAAATGCATAATCAATAGATTTTTAGTATAATCATGATATTGTACATTCACCACCTCAAAAAAATTATAAAACAACTTCAGCCTAAAAAGAAAGATCTTTAATCATTGGTTGGCAGGAACATGATCTACTAACACATTATATTTCATTAATAGCTTGTTCTCTAAGAATTAAGCCAGGCCAGTGGACCTTGAATAATTTCTGCTTGGCTGTGAAGGGTTTTGTGTCACTCTGATAGAGGGAAGTCTTATGGGGAAAGAAGCAAAAACTGACTTCTTGCCTGGTCAAATGAACCCCAGACCCAGCTTTCTCTTGGTTTCTGGGAATCTGAAACAATTATATTGAACCCAATGATCATAAATATAGATTTACTTTGGACCAGACAGCCTTACAGTTCCTTTTACAGAAATAAGTTTGAGGGATTGGAGAAGTAGTACAGAAAAATAGAATAAAATAGAGTTGGTAACTCTAAGCATGTTTGTTTTTGTCAGTAGTAGGTGGTGTTAACCTCTTTCTTTGTCATTTCTTAGCCTTCTTCTCTCTTCTGCTCCATTTTCACACATTTTCCATTTGTTTCTTCATGTGCATTATCTGCATATGCACAAACATCATGCTCTATGGGCCAGGCTCTCTGTGTGTCCATCTTACCCTGGCATTCCTAGTGTTTTCCCATAAAGTAACCTTCTGTTAGGTTAGGAATATTTGGCAACCTTCCCAGACACCATAGAGTCCATATCCAAAGTGAGCCTGGGTCTCTGTCTTGGACTTGTCTTCTGAAACTTAGGTAGCATTTAGGAGAAAAAAATAATTTTAATTCTAAGAATTATAGACTCCCAAGCTTGAATTTTACATTTGCCATTCAGTAGTTTGTTGTTTGAATTACACAACTTACTTAACCTTGATTTAAATTAGCTCTTCCATCTACAGAATCACTATTAGGGTTAAGTAATATCATGTATGTAAAATGCCTAGGACATGGTGGGAATTCAATTATTGTCCTATTCTTAGTTGTTTTCCTATTCAGGGCCTTTTAGTTATTGACTGGGGGTAATTTTGGACTGTTTTACAGCCATTAATGATTACCCTCAAAAAGAGAGACTGCAGGATTCCGAAGCTGATGGTGTATGTAGCTATGAGAGTCCTCATATATAAGTGACCCTTCAGAGAAAGAAAGGGAAAGTCTGATTCTGGGAAAGTCATTTCCTTTGTTTCTTTTGCAATCCATGAGTCATTAGAGTCATCATTTGTCTTTGGGCAAAGTACTCTACCATTGATAACAACTAGAGATCAGCATACCTTAACAAAAAATTAAAATTTTCTTTCTGATAAATGGAAGCTTCTGGTATAAGGAATTTGATATAAATTTTCATAACCTGGAATAAAAATTAAATGGAAAAATTCCTTGACATGGATTTGTATTGAAGAAGAAAGAAAGGGAAAGATAATGGAGAAATACCCATCTTGTTCTGCTAAATTCCATGAAGAAAGATCTATGTATATCGGTATGAATGGTTCTTGGAGATCTGGAGCAAGACTCCAACATGTCTACCCCTATCCAGGACTTCCCCCCACGCACGAGCTCAAAGGCAGGCCAATCTACAGCTGCAATGAGCTCAGAATTCAGTTAATGTGTGGAGAAAATGAGTATGAGAAACAAGCCACAGCCCAGTGGCTGGTTTCACAGCTGAGTCTATATGTTGTTTGGGTTGAGATGGAGCTTGTAATTTGGACTAGATTGAGGCAGGTGGAAACTGAAGAAAGGTTATCAGATTTAGAATGGACAGCAGAGAGTCTACAAGGGAGTCATAAGCATACCCTCTTTCCTGAGACCATTTCCTCTTAACAAAGACTTTACAAACTATGTAGTGGACATTGTGGAGTCTCTTTCCTCCTACAAACATTGTCATAATTACTGTAATATAGTTGCTAACAAGTATGCTGTACTTATCAAATGTCAAGCTATCTTCTATATACTTTATTTACATTCATTTATTTAATCCTCACCAACATGACTAGATACTATTGATATTAATTTTCATAGATGCAGAAACTGAGTCACTGAGGGTTTAAGTAATTAGTCCCTGCTTACACAGGTAGTAAGTGGTTAACATTCTCATGAAATACCTCCTCCCAGAATGCTTTAGGAGGCAAAATGTCATTCTTGAGAACTATGGGCTTTTCTTGTTCATAGTCTTCTTTTAGGATATATGGTTGCTGCATCTCTAGGACCCTTCCCCTGTGCTCTGCTCTGCAATGGTCTCTCATCAGGGAACGATTCAGGTTCTGGGATTCCTCTTCATTACTGATACTTGTCAACTCTCATAGATGTGAGGATAAAAATTTTCTCTAGAAACATATTTTAGTCTAATTCAAAGTGTTCATAGGAAAATACTTTAATATCCTAGTGTAGGGCAGAGACTCTACTTTGGTATGATTTCTCAGGATGTAGACATCATCATCTTGAAACACATAATATGAACAGACACAGGTTCACTTTTGTCATTAACTCTTGAATAAGGCTTCATGCCTGCATCCTAAGAACATGGGCTCCTTAGGAAAAGAATCATTCTAATATAAAGAAACGGCCATGTGACCATGGCTGAGCCCTTCAATGGACCAGAATGTATCAGTCTAAGGCAGGGAAGGTCACAGTTACTGTGGTGACCCTCCATTATAATGCACACAAGCAAAATGCTGAGGGTCATATGACTTCAGGTTTATCATTGTTTTCACTTACTACTCTTGGGGTGCTTAGAGTCATGGCTTTCTAACTTGCCTCTTCAAAAGATTTATTAGCCATCATGCTAATGTTTCTTTAGTGACAACCTCTCTCCTGTTTCAGAGTAACAGCCTCACTTGAATGAAACTTTACTGCATAACATGACAAAGATACTAATGAAAGATAGGAAGAACCAAATTGTCTACAGAACCTAAAGTAAGATCATTTGTTTATACTGACAGACTTAGTGAGCATAAGGAATATTTTCCAGCATCAAAAGAGAAATCTGTTCACTTCCTTTTCAGCATTTAAGGTTATATCTTTGTGCCCAATATAAATTCCTGAGAATAAAAAAAAAAGTAATGCTGCATTTGTGAAGATTCAAAAGGAGCACATTTGTACTTACTCAGTTATTGGAACTTCTAGAGTTGACAATCATCTTATTTTTTAAATTAAAATTGATTGAAGTATATCATTCATATATGAATATGCATAAAAATTAATACATGGTAAAAATTGTGAAATTAAAAAACTAACATGCATAACATCATACAAGGCTCCCATACATCTCTTCACCACCAAAAACTTTCAATGTTGTGCAACACATGTTATAAAATATTAAAGAGCATTATCAAAATAGTGCTAACTATAGTCTATAGCTTATATTTGGTATGTTTTCTCCCACCTCACACAAAGATTAACACTCTGTGTTAGTATTATATATTTATTATCATTCAGAAGAAAACTTTCTCACATGTTTCCTGTTAACCACAGTCCATCATCTGCCACTGGATTCCCTGTGTTACAAAATCCCTTGCTTTGTAAAGCCCGTTAAAAGTGTATATTCAATGACTCCCATTTTCATCACAGAGTTGTACTGTCATCAACTGAGTCAATTTTAGAAGCTTTTCATTATTCCAAAAGTAAAACTCCCATATTCCCAAATCCACCACTATTGTGATTACTTAGTACTGAAAAAAAAATCTTCTTCCTATTTTTCCAAAATATCATATTACTTTTAACTATCATCCATACATATGTATTTTTCCCATGTATCTCCACATTCTAAGCACTTTGTAAAAGATGAGCTTTCCTATAATTATATTATTAACCAAATTCTTTATCCACAACAGAAATGACATTCTCTAGATTATTGTCTAGTTTCCTTTCTTTTTACATTTACTTCCACATACTACCACTTTCACCCACAATCACATTTATAAATCAGCAATGTTATACCATGATAATGTGTTATTCTCAATTCTACCCATTTCCACATATTTTCAATTAACCTTATTAATAATGCTATATATATTAAGCATCACCCATTCTCAATCCACCATCTCTTTCCTAGTAAACTATGTTCTAGAGTTTACTTCTGTATGTTTACTCATCATATTTAGTTCATATTAGAGAGACCATATAATATTTATCCTTTAGTGACTGACATGTCACTCAATATAATATCATCTATGTTCATCCATGTTGTCATATGCATCCTGAATTCATTTTTTACAGTTCATATGTACTTCATTTTGTTTATATATCACATTTTTTTACCCATTCATTAGTTGATGAACACTTGGGCTTGTTCTATATTTTAGCAAGTGTGAATAATGCTATGAACATTAATGTGCAAATGTCAGTTTTCATTCTTGCTTGCAGTTTTTCTGAATATATTCCTAGTAACAGGATTGCTGGATTGTATAGCAGAGTACAGCAAAGTGGTGGGATACAAGATTAATATGCAAAAATCAATAGCATTTCTAAACACTACTGATGAGCAATCAAGGAGGAAATTAGAAAAAAATCAATATATAATTATGACTAAAGAATGAAATACTTAGGAATAAACTTAAGCAAGAACATATTGGACTCATATTCAGAAAACTACGAATCATTGCAAAAAAGAACATGAAGAAGACATAAATAAATGGAAAGGCATTCTGTGTTCATGGACTAAATATTATTAAGATGTCAATTCTACCAAAAATGACTTATAGAATCAACATTACCCCAACAGTATTTTTTACAGAAATGGAAAAGACAATTATCAAATTTATTATTAAAGGGTAAGGGACACTGAATAGTCAAAAATACCTGAGAAAAAAACCCAAATATGGAGGACTCTCATTTCCTGACATTAGAGCACATTACTTAGCTATGGTGGTAAAAACAGCATGGTACTGGAATAAAGATAGAGAGATTGACCAATGGAACCAGATAGGAAACTCAGAAATAAACCCTCACATCTATGGTCAAGTGACTTTTGACAAAGTTGTCAAGACCAAACAGCTGGGACAGAACAGACTATTTCAAAAATGGTGCTGGGAGAACTGGATATCCAGTTCTATTCCAAAGAAAGAGAGTACCACTAACTTAAAACTTGTATAAAAAATAACCTAAAATGGTACAAAGATCTAAATATAAAAGATACAAACATAAAACTCCTTGAAGAAAATGTAGGAAAATCATCTTAAGTCCCTCTCCTCACATAGTTAACATCAATAGCCCAGTTTCCACTGCCTACTGTTCTGCCCTGGAGCTGATGGAGACATTTCTGCAAGTCAGACCTCAGGAAAACTTTTGAGTCCCATCCTTCTCCCAACCACCAATCAACTATGCAGAGCAATGCATCTGACCTGCCTCTTTATCATCTGTCTAACCCAGTCCAGGGCCTAGTTCCAGACATGAGGTCATCTCCCAGCCTTTCCCAGTCTTGAATATACCCCTAAATATATTTGGCTAGAAAGAGGACTCCAGAACCTGAAAACAGCCAGGTACTGTGACCTGAGCTTGATTCTGAGTTTTCTTGTAGAAAGAAATTATTGTGGAACAGAGATATTTCACCATGAGGTTAATGTTGTCTGTGGCAACTGAAGTTAGGCTTCTCTCTCACAATAGCAATGATATCCAAGAATATTTGCCACTTTGCATGTATTTTAAAGTTTGAACTTTTTAGTACACTGATGCCTGGTGTCAAAATTTCTCCTCTACTCTCAAGAATCTTCCTTAGCTGAAGGACTTGAATATAGAAGAGAATAGACTTAAAAATCTATGTAAAGTCTTCAACCACCATTCCTGTAGACCTAAAAAATGAAGTAAATGACATCAAGTTTACTTTGTCAAGAGAACCCTTGAGTTGTGAGAAGGAAAATGTCTTAGCTTGTCAAGGCTGATAGAACATATACCGCAAACAATAATTCATTAACTCATGTTTTTTGACACTACAAGTCTGAAATCAAGGTATTGGCAGGACTTGATTACTCTGAGATTCTCTACTCTGAATTCACTAGAGAAATTCACTTTCACCTGGCACACTCTCTCTCATGAGTCTCTTCCTCTGATTTCCACTGACTTATGGCTTTTATGAATGGACTGTGTGCAAATTCCCTCTGCCTTTAAGGACTCCAGCACTATAGATTAAGGCTCAACCTGATTCAATTGGGACTCACCTAAACAAGCTCTTCCATGATCCCATTCACAAGTGAGTCCACATCTTAACTAATAATCACATCTTCAAAGGTCCCGTTTACAAATGGGTTTGCATCAATATGACCATTAGGCCATAAGTTGAATATGTTTTTTGGTGGATATGATTCAACTCCAACAATAAAAAATGATGTGCATTTTGGAGGGAGTCAGGAAATTGAGTCAAAATCATTCTTTGGGCAGTCTCTAAACACACAGAGATCAGTGGAAATGGGATCATGTTTGAACCTTTGGTCACATAGGAGGAAGAAAGTGGTGTTGTCAAATCCTACTGTCCTCTAAAGTTTGATGCATCTATCTTACTCTGCATATCCCTTGGATGAAAAGGTTTATCCTTTGTCATTTTCCCCAATGCACGAGGCTATCTTCTGTGATAGTGCAAGGCATCATGGAGTGAGACAGTGTACTTTGAAGGGTGTTAAATTTAAGGGATATTGTAGAATGTCTTTCCCACATTGGAGAAGTAAGGCTGGACACTAATACTGTCATTATCTCAAACTTACTATGGCTCTGCCAAGTAGTTGGGAGGCCCTCATCTCCTAATCAGTGTCCTCTCCCTACCATTGGCTTGCTGTCTCAGTCTCTCTGTCTTTATGTTTCTCCCTCTCCTCCTCTCTCACTCTCATTCTCTTTAGGACCAGTTTATTTATGATGCATGAGTGACCTAAGCTCACACATTTTCAGCTGGTCCTTATGTCCAAGAATAAGGGATCTTCAGTCTTAACATGTTCGTGGGATTAAAGGTATAAGTTTGAATGATGTTTCCCAGGAAGCATAAAAGGAAGAAATAGTAAACATTATAACAGCCAACAAATAAATAGTGCCTAAACTTGGACTCAAAGAGGTTTAGTAACTTACCTAAGTCCACACATACAGTAAGTGGTACACCATCACATATTTTTATTTAACTCCACTCCAAGCTGATATATTATACAATAAAAATTTTGGAAATCCCAGTGTTCACAAGTTGCCCCTTAGAAACTGATCTGGATATGTTTTATTTTTTCTCATGTTTTGGAAACAGATCCCCTGGCATTTACCTTAACACTGTCACTAAAAAGGAAAATGGATTTCATCTTTGATCTATCCTTTAACAAACATGCACACATACCAGATACATGGCACCTGGCATTGATCTCTTTATTTTATGTGTTTTATCATGATTCTGTCATCTCTCAAATTCCATAAAGCCGTGATACTCAACCAGAGCAATTTTGCCCCAGAGAACTTTTCATAATATCTAGTGATATTTTTGTTATTATCGTTGATGTGGATGGTTATGTGTAAAGGAATTTGAAGTTATACAACCAGGATTGCCAGAAACATCCTCTGATCTTGAAGAGAGCAAAGAATAATCAGGTCCCAAGATGTCATTAGTGCTGAGATTGAAGAACCATAACAAAAAGGAAAGAGTCTTCTCTTTCTGTCCCATAGATTAGCTGTGAGTTGAGGTTGGAGAACAGAAATGTAAGTAAAAATTAATAACAATGCCCATTCAGCCTCCCTCTGCTCATGTACAGGCCCCATCTCCATCAAAGTCACTCCTCACTGCTGGCCTCATGAGAGGGGTCTGATCTGACAGCCTGTGGGACTGCCATCTTCTAAATCCAAACAGATAACTGGCTTTCTGCACACATACACCTCCAACCCATGCCCAAATATTAATACTGGCTTTGCAAGGTCCTTTCTTGCCTGTACCCTTCTCGATATCCAAAGATCCAGAACCAACTTTCCCCCAGAAATATTTGCCACAAAACTATCTGACACACCAAATAAAGGGGGGACTTGCTATGGGAAATACAACATTCACAGTCATGGAACTTAATATCTGAGTCCTAAGACAGAGAAAATGGTCATGTCTGAAACCACATGATGAGTGCCTCAGAGTGAAACTGGAGTGTGAGAACCTTTTTGCCTGGGGAGCAAGGAAAAAAGGACAAGAAGGCTCACCCCTATCTAGGGACTAAGAATAATAATTTTGTATTAGATATTTCTCAAAGACACACTGATATCTCGGGATTGAGACATCTTCTCCTTTGTGTTTCTCATAAAAGACAGTAATGTCATTCTACTGTTGCTCATTATGGGGAATCTCCTTAGTAATAAAGAACATTCAGCTCCTACAAGAGTTGGGTCTGAGACAAGTTCTATAGCCTATAGATGCTCAGGTAGGTGGAGAGAAAATCTGACAATGAAGAGATTGAGAAAGCAGCCTATAAAGTTGGAGGGAAAGTGGAAACTGAACATGTGATTTAGACTCACGGTATAATCTCCCCACTCACACAACTCCAGGGGCATCTGGGACATGGGGTCTTGTGCTATCTTCATGCTGTCCTGATTGCTGAGAAGTTGGGCTGCTCAGATGGATCTCTTAGTCCTCTGAATGCCTAGTGAGTTCTTCTTGCCCCTCACTGAGGCTCTCCTCTGGAGCTTACACATCTCTCCTACACCAACCCAATGTCACAACAATATTTCTGTAATTGAGGCAGGGGCTTCAAGAGACAGAGACATCATATCTCAGAGAGAAGGAAAGTTTAGAAGAAGTAAGGAAAGGCTATGCCTTATTGGTGAAGTGGGGTTCTTTTCTCTGATGCTGTCCTGAGCTTCAGAGTGTATTGACTTAGAGCTCATCAGCTAGCAGCTGTTCACTTTGTTTTTCTAATGTCTGCTGCCTCTGTGTCAGCTTTTGTCCTGTGCTCTTAGTTTCTGTATCTGCCCCTCTTCCTCTTTACTGTATAAATTGAAACCTTGTCCATTTCTCATAAGACATCTCAGTGTCATTTTCTAATTATCAATTTTCTAATTCTTGGATTTTCCATTATCCATTGTGTTTAATGATAGCAGCTTCTTTTTCTCCTCTTCTTTCTGTGATCACTTTTCATTGTACTCTCCACAAATGGAATAAGAGACCTCTCACCTTTTTCTTGACCTGAGTACTCCCCTGTGAAATGTAGGGTAGCAGGAGAAATGACAGTGGAAAGTCTGATCAAGCTCCCTCTTCTCACAGACTGTCCTTTCTACAACAAGGAGACACAACATGCTGACCCCAAGGTAGGGTCTCTCCTGGCAGCCCGAGACAGTCTGGATCTACTGTCTCTGTGGCCTGGTTCTCTGAGAAACCTCTCCTTCACCACAGGCACTCACAGTCTCACCAACACTGTGTACCAAGCATTTCAAGTTATCAATTTAATATCCCCTCCTTTCCTCAATCTGTCACATTCCCTAGAAACAAACACTAATATGCTGCTTTTGCCTAGCCATCTTTGCTCCACACTCATCAGTCAAGAATAGACACTGCCTCAAAAAAGTGGGAATTGTTTAGGAAAAAACACTTTGAAGACACAGAAGTTTCTTTCAAAACAAGTGCAGAAAAGATCAGCAGCTAAACAGGGCACTGAATATCTCCAAGTGAGAAAGCAGTGTGGAGTCTCCCTTTTCTGGGGATCAGGAGAACATCACCTCAAGGATTCTGTCCTGCATGGGGACCAAGGACAGTGATTATGTGTGAAACCTCAGGTCTAAGTGAGGCATTTTCTCCCTTGGTGCCTGTCTTAGCAGTCTGAAGCATTGTCCTCTCACTCCTGCCTGTTATGGGCAATCCTCAGCACTCAAGAAATGTGCACACCTGCAAGATTTGTACCCAGCCTAGCTTCTAAGCACACATTTTCTAGAGTCCAGGTGCCCAAGTTCATAAAGAGGCTCCACATTAAAGCATATAATTATGCTACTTAAGCTTTCTTTGCTTCATTTTCCCTATCTGTAAATTGGTGATAATAATCATACCTACACTAGAAGATTGTTGTTATGATAGTAAAAGTTTATATATACAAAATGAGTGGCCCATTATAATCACTTAATAAATATTATCTAAAAATACTAGGCCTGGAAAATAAAAATCATTTTTAGTGAACACACATATTTTGGTCTAAACTTATACATTTTACATGTGAGAACCTTGTCCATGTGCAAATGGACAAAAACACTCCTACAATACAAATGCATCAGTAATATTATTGGACCCAAATTCTTTCATGTATTTGAAACAGTGCAGTGGACCCAAAAGGTGGATATCTGATTATAAAGATGAACTCTGATGAGGCAGTGTGTGTAAGACTACCATAAAATGTTGTACATTTTCTGGATAAATGTAGGTCAGCAGAGAGAAGGAACATAGAAGAGACAAACACACCCTTTAAAGCATTTGTTGATAAGAAAGAAACTGTGTTCTAATGGCCTAAAAGAGCTGTTCCTAGAGACAAAAGAGCATTTAATACTTACATATTCATTCTTGGTTGTTTTATAGATTTCAGGAATGAATCATCATGGTCCATTTAAATGATTTTGATGTTAAATTCTATTTTGCAATATTACTACTGCCACACCAGTAAGCAATTTTCATTTACAACCATGATCTTTCCTTTTAAATTGGGTGTCTTTAGAAAACCAGCATATTGCTGTGCAATTTTAATACAGCATGAGAGTTAATCACATAGAAAAAAAACAAATGATTTAGATGAGATTTAATAAGTTCTGTTTGTTTATTGAAAAATGATGAGGAAAGGGGAGGGATTATAAGGTCATATTTGCATCTTGCAAAATTCAATAATGCTGTAGGATGGATACAAAGACCTAAGAAGGATTAGAATGAATGAAGATAAATACAAAGTATATGAAATAAATTCTTATGATGGAATGTGGCCTGTTTTGGTCCTGGGATAACATATCCCTTACTTCAGGCATCCTTCACTTGCTGTTTATACAGAGAAGTATTTAGAGAGCTCTTTTTGACCTATTTGTGTGGAAAACTATATTGTACAAAATTTTGTGAAGCTCTGCAGAGGTAAGAATGTTATCCTGAACTCATGCAATGATCCTTGGCCATATTCTCTGAGTCTGGAGAAGTCACTCTGTCTTCATCCCAAAAATATTGTGCTGTTGTATCAACAGGAACCAAGGAAAGTGATGGTTGTGGCTCATCCCATCAGGAAGAAGGTTGAAATAGGGGCTCCCTCAAGCATTATCTCTCTTATGAGTACCCAAGAAATCAAAGTAGAGATGAATGGATTATGCATAAACAGGAATAGTGAACACTCTTCTGCTCATCATCCTCCAATATACTGGAAAAGATCCCATATTCACTCCTCAGTAATTTGTTCTCCCTGAAATGGCTTCCTTTCTCTTCACACTCTCCTGCATACCTGCTGCAATAAGTCTGTCCATAAAACATCTATTCAGTTAACTTTCCCTTAATTTGAAACTATTATTTTTACCATCTATCCTCACCCCTTCCCCAAATCATGACCCAGATTGCCCACCTCGCCTTATGGTCTTACCATAAAGTGCATTGAGAAAATAAAGAAAAATCAATCAGCAAAATAATCCCACATTGCCCTTCCTTCAAAATCAGGACCCAGCCATCCCATCAATAAAGACAGAAATCTGAGAGCGATTCCAAATCCCTCCCTCTCCTTCTTCTCATCTGCAAGTAATGGCATTTTAAATCCAACTTCTCTCACCATTTGATTGACTCCTGTATATTTCCGCAGCCACCACCCAACTGCGAATTACCATTCGCTCTTACGTGAAACACTCTACTAGCTGGTCCCCACTTCCACTCTTGCCCCATCCGGACTACTTGAAAGAACAAGATGAGTCTTCTTTGAAAGCACAAATCTGGCTCATTCTTTAACACAAATTAATGCAAATATTACCACCTATTTTTGCTTTATTTTTCTACATTTTTTTTCTAGGTGACACATCTTTAATAAAAGAAATTAGTAATATAAAAATCAGAAATGTAGAGACAAATGATCATTACTTACAGATGTTTTTATGTGTTTAGGAAATTAAAAAGATTTAATCAGAATAACTACAAAGATAATTGCCTTAGATAGCAGGATACAGGATATGTTAAAAAGTAGCTTTCTTTTCTTTTTTTTTAAATTATGGGTAAAAATCAAAATTCTCACAATACATACAAACATTTGCAAAATAATTTTTGTAAGCAAATACACATATATGCATATATATTTTTCTACATTTAATAACATATAATTTGGTTCCACTGCTAATGACAACCATGAAAAAGTTTCCCTTTTTAACTCTTGACTGCTATGGATTTATTATCTGATGGTTCCAAAGTCCATACCAATAACTTTTTAAGTTTCAATAAAAATGCTAATTATGAAAGAATTCTTTGCTTTGTGTAATGGATAGTGCATAAATTATTTTCAAAAACATGTGGTTAGTGGCATGAAATTCATCCCCCAAAGAGAAACAAGAATATATCTTTTATTTAATTTACATTATATTTAATTTCATTTAGTGTGGTGTTTTTTAACAGATAATGCCATGATTTTAGCAGTAATCTGTGGCCCATTATCTATCTCGGGTTTTCATGTTGAAGATAGCATTAGGAAGAAAGATGCAATACATAAGCAAAGACTTAAGTTCAAAAATACAATATAACCCTTTTCAATTTGGAAGAAAAAAACCTTTAATATAATATTCAAAATCAGAAAAAAAGTTGTTAAAAGTGATTGCTTTTATAATGTTTTTTATTTATAGACTAGCTTTAAACTAATCATTTATCAAGTATAAGCTTTGGCTTGCTGATCCAGAAAATTCACTAATAGTGGTAAATTCCTCAAAAAGCCATGTGAGCATTACATTATTTATCCAGTGTAAAAGTACTTATAACAATGGATGTTTTGAGGGCTTTTCAAGTTACTATTTATAACTTTTTCTTTGTTTTCCTAAACATGTCTTCTTTACAACATTCTCTTCCTTTGATGGTATACCTTAAAAATAATAAAACAAACAACATTTAGTAGAAAGGTCTTTAAAATGCTTTTGGGAATTGAATTGAGTCCCTCACAAATGCCATGCTCAAGGTTTATTCTCTTCTTCCTGTACTCATGAATTGTGTTGTAAACAGGTCCTTTTAAAGATATCATTCATTAAAATGTGGCCACATTGAATTAGGGTGGGTTGTTTACATTTCCTAGGGAGCTCAAATAGCATGAAATGGGTCCAGTTGAAGAATGGGAATTAATTCAAGCATGCTTTCAGGCTGAGAAAATGTGCAAATCAAGGCATCATCCGGGCAACAGTTTCTGGTGTAGGTTGCTGGCAAATTTTGGTCCTTAGTTTGTCAAATGTCAAGTCATATAAGGCATTTCCTGGTCTCTCCCTTTCTTCAGGGATCTATTGATGTTCAGCTTCTTGCTTCCTATGGCTCTCTCTTTCTCTGAATTTCATTCTGCTTATAAAGTGTTCCATTAATAGGAATAAGAACCATCCTGATTGAGTGGACTACACATTAACTGAAGTAGCTTCATCTAAGGGTCTAACTTACAAAAGGTTCACATTCATAGGAATGGATTAGATTTTTTGGTTGTTGATATAAAGGTGCAAATGTAATTGCTCTTTATCTATTGAATAGTTTTTTAAGTTTTCTTTTTTTTTTCTTTTTAAAGAAGCTTTAGATTACATAAATATTACATAAAAACTATAGAAGATCCCCATATCCTCACCCCTCCCCCTCCCACAACTTCTCCCATTAGCAACATCCTTCATTAGTGTGCTGCACATGTTACAATTGAGGAACATGTATTAAATATTGCTACTAAACATTTGATTATAGTTTACATTATAGTGTCCACTTTGAACTGCACAATTTTATAGGTATTGACAAAATGTATAATGGCCTGTATCCATCATTGCAATGTCATGCAGAGCAATTCTACTTTCCCTGAAGTGCCCCTTGTTTCACTATTCTTCCCTCTCCTTCCCCTCAGAACCACTGGTGGCCACTACCTTTATATCAATTACACAAGTTCTTCTATTGTTAGAATAGTCATAAGTCTAAAGTCTATATTTCCATACCCTGCTTATGTTTGTTCTTTCCTCAATCTTGAGGATTTGGGGATGTTGAAGTCCACTGTTTTGGATTGAGAGGGGGCTTAGATCTCATGGGACAGTTGGGTGGAAATGTTTTGCTTGTAGTTGTAGATACTTTCTGATGTTTTGGGATGGACATTGTCCATCATCATCATTTTGTTAGTTGTCCTGGGTGAGTTCAAAGAACTGGAGAGTATGTGTTGCAACTCATGCTGAGATTCAAGGCTCAACTGGCATATGAACAGGCTGAAAATTTAAGTCACTGGGACATATAATAAATGAGTATGGTGCTAATTATAGGTTCAAATAAAAGGAGAACAAGAGTCATGTGCAGGGAAATTTTAAATGAATTTTACTCTGTTCCATTGTATGGAAATTTTACATTTGTTCCAAAGTATGGCTCACTGACAGAGTCCCAAATTCCTGAGATTGTCTGCCTTGACTATAGTGTTTAGATGCCTCTAGGGCCGTCAGGACCCCACTGTTTGAGGCACTCTTTACTTTGACTGTTAATGAGATCCTGTTGAGATGTGCATAAGCATAACCCCTAGAATGACCTCCTGACTCACTTTGAAATCTCTTAGCCATAAAAACTCATTTGTATTTAATATGTTGCCCTTTTGATCAAGGTCTTTTCCAAATGCATTCCCACTTGATGCTTGGTAATAATCTCACCCTGACAGGGAGGCTCATCATCCCTTGGAGTCATGTCCTACATAGGGGGTAGGTGGGGGAAGGTAGTGCATTTATATGCTGAGTTTGGCTTAGAGAGAGGCCATATTTGAACAATGAGGAGGTTTTCAGGGGTTACCTCTTAGGAAATATATAATACTAGGCTAAGTTTCAATTTCATAAGAACAAACGTCAATATCAAAGGCCTAGTGTAATGGTCTGTCCTCCTTCTCTAGGCACTTCCCATGTATTGAGGGGGATTCTTGCTGCTCTATTAGAGTATGTAGCAGAACTTCCCAGGATGGGAATTCAATATTCTTGGGTTATAGTATTGGTTTCCATCCACCAAGAAAATGCCCCGTGATGTCTTAAACTTATTCATATGCCATAGAGCTATGCCCCAGGTCCACCCTTCCCTACATATACCTCCATCACCAACACCCTGCACCAGTGATTATTCCCTGCCACAGCTGTAACTCTTCTGTGACCCAAATCTCTTCAAAAACAAAGCTGAAAAAAAAAACTAAAAATAAGAAATTTAAATAAATAAAAAGAATAAAAATAAAAGTAAAAATTAAAAAATTAAAAAGTGCAATAACATTTTTCTTTTTTTAACAAGTCAATTATATTGATACATATTAACAAAGCATACAATTCATCCAAAGTGTACAATCAATGGTATTTGGTATAATCACATAGTTGGGTATTCATCACTTTAATCATTATTAGAACATTTTCATTATTGCAATAATAATAATAAACAAGAAAATTCTTCACCTCTCAATCTTTTTATGTTTCCCTTGTTGTACATAGTTGCTACTTCTGGCTATTATTACAGAAATATTTATTTATTAGGCCATTTATTGAGATATATTCATGTACCATAAGAACTATCTAAAGTGTATAATAAATGACTTTTAGTATAATCAAGTGTTGGACATTCATCACCGCACAAAATTTTAGAACCATTTCATTAATCCAGAAAGAAAAACTCCACATCCCTAAGCAGTCCTTCTCCAGCCCTACATAACCACTAATCTAATTTTCTTTCATCATCAATGTTTCTGTAATTTTACAAAGCAACTTCTCAGATCATAATGGAATGATATTGAAAATCAATAAGAGACAGAAAAAAAGTAATTTCACAATGTGTGGAGGCTGAAGAACACACTTGTAAATAATAAGTGAGCCAAAGAAGAAATTGCAAGAAAAACGAAATGAAAATGAGAACATAATTTATCAAAACTTATGGGATAGAGCAAAGGCTGTTTTGAGAAGGAAATTTATAATCCTACATGCCTATATAAAAAAGAAGAAAGAGCTAAACACAGATATTTAACTGAATAACTAGAGAAACTAGAAAAAGAACAGCAAACCAATCACAAAGTAACCAGGAGGAAAAATATAATAAAGATTAGAACAGAAATAAATGAAATTGAGAGCTAAAAAACAATAGAGAAAATCAACAAACACAAAAGCTTGTTATTTGAGAAAATCAAAAAACTTGTCAAAACACTAGCTAAGCTAACACAGGAAAAAATAGCAGATGCAAATAAATACAATCAGAAATGAAAGGGGGGGAGTTATCACTGTTTTCTCAGAAGTAAGAAAGATCATAAAAGGATATTATGAGACACTGTATGCCAACAAACTAGACAACCTAGATGAAATGGACAAACTTCTAGAAATGAACAACCTACACTGCTGCTACAAAAAAAATACAAGAACTTAACAAACCAATCACATTTAAGGAGATTGAATCCATCATCAAAAATCTCCCAACAAAGAAAAGTCCAGGACCAGATGACTTCACGGGTGAATTTTATCAAGGATTGTGAAAAGAATTAACACAAATCCTGTTTAAACTCTTCCAAAAAATTGAAGAGGAGTGAAAATTACCCAACACATTTTATGAAGCCAACATCATCCTACTACCAAAGCCAGATAAAGATACTACAAGAAAAGAAAATTGCAGATCAACCTCTCTAATGAACATAGATGCAAAAATTCTCAACAAAATACTTGCAAGTCAAATTCAACAGCATATCAAAAACTTATACATCATGACCAAGTAAAATTTATTCCTGATATGCAAGGCTGTTTCAACATAAGAAAATCAATCAACGTAATGCACCACATTAACAAATTGAAGGAAAAACCACATGATAATCTCAATCGACACAGAAAAGGCATTTGACAAAATCCAGCATCCTTTTTTTATATAAACACTTCAAAAGATAAGAATAGAAGGAGAATTCCTCAATATGATAAAAGGCATATATGAAAAACACACAGCGAACATCATATCCAATGAGGAAATGTTGAAAGTTTTCCCTCTAAGTTCAAGAACAAGACAAGGATGCCCAATGTCACCATTTTTATTCAATTTTGTACTAGAAATTGTAGCTAGGGCAATAGACAAGAAAAAAGGTAAAGGCATCCAAATAAGTAAAGAGGGAGTAAAACTCTCACTCTTTGTGGATGACACGATCCTGTACATAGAAAATCTGGACATATCCACAAAACAAAGCTACTTGAGCTAATAAATGAGTTCAGGAAAGTGGCAGGATCCAAGATCAACACACAAAAATCAGTAATGCTTTTGTTCAACAGTACTGAACAACCTGAGGAGGAAATCAAGGGAAAATTTTCATTTTCAATAACAACAAAAAGACTCAAATACCTAGGAGTTAATTTAACCAAAGAAGTACAGGACCTATATGCAGAAAACTACAAAACAATGCTAAAAGAAATTTTAAAAGACCTAAACAAATGGAAAGATATTCTGTGTTCATGGATTGGAAGAATAAATATCATGAAAATGTGAATCTTACCCAAAGTGATTTACAGATTCAATGCAATACCAATCAAAATCCCAACAGTTTAATTTACAGAATTAGAAAAGACAATTACCAAATTCATTTGGAAGGGAAAGTTCACCAGAACAGCCAAAAGCATTCTAAAAATGAAGAGCGATGTGGGAGAAATTTCACTGCCTGACCTTGAAACATATTACAAAACTACAGTGGTCAAAATATCACGGTACTGGCATAATGATAGACACATTGACCAGTAAAATAGAATTGAGAATCTAGAAACAAATCCTCATCTACACAGTCAACTGTTTTTTGAAAAACCTACAAAGTTAATATTAATGGAACAAAACAGTCTCTTCAACAAATGGTTCTGAAACAATTGGATATCTATAACCAAAAGCATGAAAGAGGACCCCTTTATTTCTTTCTACACAAGAACCAACTCAAAGTGGGTCAAAGACCTAAATATAAAAGCCAGGACCATCAAACTATTAGAAGTAAATGTAGGGAAACATCTTCCAGACCTTGTAGTACATGGTGGTTTCCTGTACCTTACACCCAAAGCATGTGAAACAAGAGGAAAAAATGAATAAATAGGACCTCCTCAAAATTAAACACTTTTGTGCCTCATAGGACTTTGTCAAAAGGGTATAAAGGCAGCCAACTCAATGGGAGAAAATATTTGGAAATCACATATCCAATAAGGGTTTAGTATCCAGGATATATAAAAAGATGTTACAACTCAACTATAAGAAGATAAATGACCCACTTTAAAAATTGGGCAGAAGACTCAAATAGACATTTGTCCAAAGAAGAAATACAAACAGCAGTAGAACACATGAAGAAATGCCCAACATCACTAATGATTAGGGAAATACAAATAAAAAATACAATGAGGTATCATTTCACACCTATCAGAATGGCCAGTGTTAAAAAGACAGAGAACTACAAATGTTGGAGAGGATGTGGAGAGATTTGAACATTTATTCACTGTTGGTGGGAATGCAGAATGGCACAGCCACTGTACAGGACTGTTTGTCTGTTTCTGAAGAAGTTGAATATAGACTTGTCATATGACGCTGCAATACCACTACTGGGTATATACCCAGAACTGAAAGCAGGGACACTAATGGACATATACACACTGATGTTCATAGTAACGTTATTTATGATTGCCAAAAGGTGGAAACAACCCAGGTGTCCATCAAGAGAAGAATGGATAAACAAACTGTGGTCTATTCACATGATGGAATATTATGCAGCTGTAAGAAGAAATGAAGCCATAAAGCATATGAAAACATGGATGAACCTGGAGGACGTTATGTTGAGTGAAGCAAGCCAGACACAAAAGGACAAATACTGTATGTTTGCATTACTATAAACGAAATATGTTGTGTAACATATTGAAGAATTCAAAAAAATATATATATATTCAGTACATTTAATTGAGAAATGTATGTTTTTATTCAATAGTGTTTTCTTTTTAGTTTTTGATTGTTTATATTTTCAATTATTAAATGTACAAAATAAAGTTAGAAAAAAAATCCTAAAGCATTCATGAAACTGCATTTATTTGTGTGATTATTTGACTTTTATCTTTTTTCCCCACTATGATGAGATCCCCTGAGAAAGGGACAATGTCTGTTTCTGATTCCAGTGTTCCCCAGTAGCTTGCATTGTGGTAGCTAGTCATAAATCATCCAGTAAATATTTCTTTAATTAGTTAACTAAAGGTAAGGACTTCACCATTTAAAAAAATCCATTATGGTGGTGATAGAAGAACAGCCTTTATAAGTAACATAAAACTGAATGCAAATGCTGCCATCCTCCAAGCTTAGGAAGCTGAAATGGACCCTGTGCCATCTCAAAATATGGAAAAAAATCACCTTTGAGGTAAGGTCATCTGGCATCCCAGAGAAAATTGTAACAGCCAACCTGGTAATGATTGAGCTGAAAATGGGAGTACATCAACCCATGGTAACTTAATACCCTTCAACATTGCAGGAGAAGCATTAAACCAGTCACGGAGAAATTAAAAAGAACTGGCCTTACTCTATCTTGCCAGTCTCCATATAATGTGCCTATACTCCCAGTCGTGAAGTCTGGCACTAGTTATGTATATTCATTCAGGATTTGAAAGCTATAATCAAGATTGTAAAAGATGCTTAGCCAGTAATGTCTAATCTTACACTTTGTTAACTACTTTTACTAGAAATTTTAAACGGTTCTCTCTATTGGACTTAAAAGATACCTTCTTTTGCATACCCATGATTTCTGAGTCACGGGAAATATTTTCTTTTGAATGGGAAGACCCTGGCCGGAATAGTAATGAAATCCTTACATTGGCTGCTTAACAGAAGCATTTAAGAATACCCCTATTATTTGGGAGCAAGTCTTAGGCAAAGATTCACATGATTTGAAATTTCATCAAGGCATCTTACTCCAACATGTAGATATGAATAATATCCTAATAGTCAATTAAACTGCAGAAGTTTCAGAGGCAAATGCCATTAGAACTTTGAATTTTCTAAACTCCAGGGGAAATAAGGTATATCAGAAGATGGTTCAAATTAATAAATCCAAAGACAAATACTTAGGGTATTTGCTTTCCCAGGGCCACAGGAATTCCTGCCTGTTAGAAACCAAGTGCTGGTAAATATTTCTGTCCCAAAGATAAAGAGGCAATTTTGGGGTTGTTGGGAATGTCAGTATCCTGCCACATCTGGAATCCCAACTTTGGACTCCTTGCCAAACCCTTGTATAATGCTTTGCAGGGTTCAGACAGAGAAGGCCTAGAATGGATTGTAGAGTGCAATCACACCTTTCACTACATTATGGAAAAACTGAGTGTTCCTATAGCTTTAAGACTTCCTGACATACATAAACCTTTAGACTATTTCTACATTAAAGAAAAGGATTCAGGCTTGGTGTTCTGACACAAACTTTGGGAGAGTGCCAAACACCCATGTCCTATTTCTCAAAAAAATTGGACTTGGCAATGCATGATTTGTCACCTTGCATTTAGGCTGTGGCTGCTAATTGTTGATGCTCTGCAGGAAGCTACAGTTCACACCCCACATAGTGTGCTCTCCCTAATTACACAAACAGAGGGCTACTGGCTAAATGTTGGCAGGGTAGGAAAATACCAGGCTATATTTCTGGTTATTCAAAACTGCACCTATTAATTTCTACAGTTCTAAACCCAGCTACCCTGTTACAAGAATCCAGTGTATTTGCTTTGCATGACTGCTTTCAGGTATTCAAGGAGGTATTCTCCAATTGACCATACTTGGGTGACATCCCTTAAAAAGAATCTTACATGGAGATGTTCACAAATTGGGAGTGATTTTATGGATCATGGACATTGACTAGCAGGATGCACTGTGATGAACTTAACAGAGGTCTTAGAGGGCAAACACCTGAGTTAGGAGTGTCAGCCCAAAAGACTGGCCTGAGACTTGGTCATCAGACAAGGTAAGAAAGTAAAGTTTTACACAAACTCTCATTATGCTTTTCCCCTGCCCAAGGTGCAATTTTGAAGGAAAAATGGCATTTAACCACCAATAATAAAGAGATTAGACAACCAGAGACTATATTAGCCCTATTAGAAGCTGTACTGCTGCCCATAAAGTTGCAATAATGCACTGCTCTGAGAATTAAAGGTATGACAGCTATTTAGCAAAAGGGAATACTAAAGCTGGTTTGGCAACAAATGAGGCTGCCCAGGACACAAAAGAATTAGCTCTTACTGCAATTTTCAATTTCTCTTTCATTTACCCCAGCCTATGAAACAAAAGATCTAGACAGATGTAAATAATGGGACTTTAATGTTAAGTCAAAGGAAGAATGGCTGAACTCAGAATAGCAAAGTTTGATCACCAGAAAAAATAATGGAACCTGTACTGTCATGTTTGCAGCAGAGAGCACACTATGGTAAGGAGGCCTTTGCAACATGGATATGAAGACATAAGTAGGACCAAAAATTCAAGCAGAAATTCATAGGGCTATGGACAAATGTGCTTTATGTCATAAAAATAACCTAAAGATTAGCAGACCTCTTCTGACTGCAGGGGTGCAAGCTCAAAGATTTCAAATAGAATTTACAGTGATACCTAAGCAGCTAGAAACTTCCACTATCTTCTAGTATTTTTTGACACATTTTCAGGGTCAGTAGACTTCCACATCCACAATGAAAGAGCAACTGAAGTCACAAAAGTTTTCTTAAAGGCATTATTACTTAGAATTTCCTTTTCTTTCTTTTCATAAATAACTCAAGAAATTTCACAGGCACCTGGAATTATTTGAAAGTTAAATGCATCATGGAGACCTCAGTCAACTGGAAAAACTGAAAAGATGAATGGGAAGTGTTTAGAAAGAGTATAAAAATCAAAACAGATAGACATCATTGTTGTCAAACTCTCTTGTGCATTTAAAACAGGCCCCCAGTGTCATACATGGTGACTCTCAATTTGAGTTATTGGTTAGATAGGTCACTATGACACCTAGAACAAAAAAGGTATCTGCCACATGTTCTGGTCATGCTTCTGAAGTAGATATAAATATGTTACTGCTTTGGACTCTTGCAGCTATGCCAGTTGGAGAAGGCTTGATATCACTAAATCCATGGTGGGTGATGCCACAACATTGGCTCTATTTCATAGTGCTGGAAGGCACTATGCATCAAGCTCATGGTACACTGGAGCCCAATTTCCTGTTCTCGCCAAGACCAACAATGCTGCATTATGCTGGCTGTGTGAAGGATTTACCAAGAGGAGCTATAATTACCTGGGTAATGTGAATGGAACCTAAACAGACTCAATTGGCATTATGGCCTGTACTCATGGAGACACAATGTGTATGGTATTGCAAACTTGGACCTTAGATATATTAACTGCAGCCCAAAGAAGAATTTGTGCACTGATAAAGTACTGTACCTGATAAATATGTAATATTTTCACTACACTGAATCATATGCAAAATGATATGAGCATGTTAAAGATCTTGGCAGACTTGTATGAACTTCTGAGTGGTTGGTGATCTTACCTATGATATGAAAAATAGCTCTCTTATTGCTCACTTTATTTTACTGGCCATGTTCTTGTCTTGGTAATGCCTATACTGTCTTTTTCAGTTTATGTCTAGGGCATCCTCTAAAATAATATGAAAATATCTTCACCTTTAACCAGCTGAAATTAAGTGCAAAAATGAAACATTTGCCCATCTTCCTTTTATCAGGAATGTTCATCAAACATATCTTTGTAAAAAAAATAAGAGGATAAACATAAAGGGGGATTTGACAGCTAGAAAATATAATTATTAAAATTTCTTCATTTATATATAAATATATAAAACCCTATAAAACCTGATAAAAAAAAAATCCTAGCCCCAATTCTCACTATGAATATGTTATGGGAATATTCTCCTAGTTCCTTGCTTGTGCACTCACAAAATATCACCTTCTTACCGAATGATATGTTCCTTCTTTGTGGTGATGTATCAGTCAAAACTGTCTATTGGAAATAGCCATGCTTATGATAACATGAACTGTATTCTTGAAAATGGTTCAAATAGGAAATATTGTGTTGTGTATATGTTACAATACATTTTTAAAGAAACATAGAAAGGTATAATTCAAAGAGTAAACCCTAATGAAAACTATGAACTATAATTAACCATATAATTAAAATAATACTAGATCATCTAATGTAACAGTTACCACACTAATGCAAACACCATGATTTAGACATTTAATGCAATCCCAGTAAAAATAACAACAACCTTTTTTACTGAACTGGAAAAGACAATTATGAAATTTATTTGGAAGGGCAAGGGGCCCCAAGGAGGCAAAAACATATTTAAAAAGGAAATGAATTTAGAGGAATACGACCTCGATGTTGGATCAGGACAGTACCTGACTGTAAAGCATACTATGAAGCTCCAGATCAAAATGCATGGTATTGGCACAAGGATAGACATAATGAACAATGGAACCAAATTGAGAGTTTTGATAGAAAACCTCACATATACAGTCAACTGACACCTGACAAGGTCACTGAGCACACTCAACTGTGACAGGCTGATCTCTTCAACAAATGGTGCCAAGTTAACTGGATATCCATATACAAAAGATGAGAGAGGATAACCATCTCATACCCTATGCAAAAATTAACTCAAGATGGATCAAAGACTTTAATATAAGATCCAAAACCATAAAGCTCCTTGAAGATAATGTATGGAAGCCTCTATGAAATCGTGTAACAGGAAATGGTTTCATAAACTTTACACCCAAAGCACAAGCAATGAAAGAAAAATATAGATAAATGGGACCTCCTCAAAGTTAAAAAACTTGCAATTCAAAGGGCTTTGTCAAAAAACTGAAAAGGCAGCTTACTCAATGGTAGAAAATATTTAAGAACTGTTTATCTGATAAGGGTATAATTTCCAACATGTTTAAGAAATCTTACATCTCAAAAATGAAAAAGACAACCCATATTAAAATGGGCAAGGTTTTGAGTAGACACTTTTCCAAAGAGGAAAACAAATAGCTAAACAGAATATGAAAAGATGTTAAATATCACTAGCTACTAGATAAATGCAATTTAAAACTACAATGAGATATTATCTTACACGTATTAGACTGGCCTTTATTTAAAAACCAGAGAGCTACAAGTGGAAAGGATGTGGAAGAAAGTGATCCCTCATCTATTGCTGGTGGGAATGTAGAATGTTGCAGCCATTTTGGAGGATAGTTTGGGGGTTTCTCAGGAAGATAACTGTGGAAATGCCATCTTATCCAGTAATCCCACAGCTGGGTATATACACAAAAGAATTGAAATCTGGGGCATGAATAGATATATGCACACCAATGTTCATAGTGGCATTATTCACTATTGCCAAAAGTTGGAAGCAAACCAAGTGCCCATCAACTGATGAATGGATAAGCAAAATGTGGTATAGTCATACAAAATGAAATATTACTCAGCTGTAAGAAGAAATGAAATATCAACCCAGGCAACAACATGGATGAATCTTGAAGAATATATTTTGAATAAAGAAAACCGGTTACTAAAGTACAAATAATGCATGACCTCACTGATATGACCAGACTCACAGAGATAGAGTCAGAATATAGGTTATCAGGAGATAGAAAAGGAGTAGAATGTGGTGATCTGATGCTCAATATGGGCAGAACCTATGAAATGATGGAAGGGGTGGGTTGGCAGTGGATGAGGAAGGTGGTGCAGGGATGTGAGTGTGTACAATGGTGCTAGAATGTGAGGGTCAACAGTGTGGGTTGGGCTGTACAATCCATGGAACTAGAGGGAGAGTTGGAGGAAGAAACAATTTAACTCTGCAGATTTTTAGGTCTGTGGTTGAAACGACAATGTTGGGAATGTTCTTTTGGCAAATATGGCAATGGAGGGTCACTATTGCTGGGTGTGGGGTTCGTGGGTATAGGTGGGAAAGTGTGACCTGCGGTATGCATCTATGGAATACAAATACATTCATCTTGTCATAGGGTGTTATCTCAGTAGGTAGACACCCACGTAATAAACAAGAAAATATTAAATATTAATGTATGTACCTATGAACCTTACTCTTGAAAAATTGAAATTTATTGGTTATCATAGTATTGAGTGGAGGGGGAGGCAAGAATAGTTAGAAAATAGTGCATATTAAGAGCATTGGAAATGTTCTGCATGATTTTACAATGATATATACAGGTATTACACATTTTGTCAAAACCTATAAAAGTGTACAGTGCAAAGTGTAAGTCAAAATGTAAGTGATTGACCATGGTTAAAATCAATGCTTCAATATTTGTTCATCAATTGTACAAATGTACCAACTCATGTAAAATGTTATTAATATGGGAAATGTGAGAGGAGGAGGGGGTGGTGTATACAGGAATCCCCTATATTTTCAGTGTGACTCTTCTGTGATCTAAAGCTTCTTTGAAAATAAAGTGGAAAAACGACAATAGGGGAACATACATAAGAAATTGTCAATATGCATAAATGATAACCAATCTTATGGAGAGGAAATGTACAACCTAGCCCTTGATATTAGTGCCTATACTTATGAATCTTATTCTTGTAATATTTAAAATTAGCCTAAGGACATATATTGCCTAAGAGTTACCTCCTGAAAAAACCCTTGTTACTCAAATCTAGCCTCTGTTGAAGCCAAACTCAGTATATAATCTACCTGTCTTTCCCCAGCATGGGACATGAATCCAAGGGATAGACCAACTAGCAATGAAAAATGACTGAAAGGGGGAAATATTAAATACAAATGAGCTTTTATGGCTAAGAGATTTCAAAGTGAATCTGGAGGTCATTCTAGAATTCTAGAGTTTATGCTTATGCACATCTAAGCAGGAGCTTGCTGACTGCCACATTAAATAAAGCCTCAAACAGGGTTGCTTCTGAGGGCTCTAGAGACATCTGAACACTACAGGCAGGGCAGACAATCCCAGGAAATCAGCACCCTTTAAGTGGACCTTACCTTGAAATATATGATATCCTTTCTCACCAATGTATCAGAGTTAGACTCAATTATAATTTTCCTACACATAGTTCTTCTGGCCCTTTTTTTTGGACCTATAATTAACACTATATCCATTAAATTTATGTCTGAGAGACTTAAATCTTGAGTCTTTCTATATGCCAGTTGAACCCTGAATCTCAGTAGAGTTGTAGCCAACATCTGCTCTCCAGTTCATTGGACTCACCTAGGACAAGTAAAAGGATGATGTTGGACAACACCCATTCCAAAAAAGCAGAGACAATTTAAAACTGCAAAAAGACAGTTCTATCCATCTGCCCCATGGGATCTATGCCCTCTTTCAACCAGAAACACATTGGGCATCACCATCCCCAAATCCTCAAGAATGAAGAATGAACAAACATAAGGGGGGAATTCAATGTTATTGTATTAATGGAAGAACTTGAAGCATTGATATAAGGACAGTGGTCACCAGAGTTTCTGAGGGTAGCAAGAGGGAAAAATAGACATAAAATAGGGCATTTGGGGGACATTGGAATTGTTAGGCATGGTATTGCAATGATGGATACAGGCCATTATACATTTTGTCAAAATCTATAGAATTCTGTATTGCAAAGTGTAAATCGATATAAACCATAGATCATGGTTCACAGTAATAGTTCAATATTTGTTCATCAATTGCAACAAATGTACCACACTAATGAAAGCTGTTGTTAATGGAAGAAAGTGTAAAAAGGGGAACTGGTTGGGTATATGTGAACCCCATATGTCTTTTCCTATGTAACTTTTATGTAATTGAAATCGTCTTTAAAAATAAATAAGTAAAATAATAAAATAATATTACATTTAATATTACACATGAAGTGTAACAAAGGTTTCACACTAATGTAAAATATTAATAAAGGGACAATTGTGCTTAGGGTGGATGGAATAGATGTGGTTAATGTGAAATCTGTACTTTCAAAATGATTTTTCTGTAAACTTACAACTGTTCTAAAAAAAGAATAAAGCAATGTAAAAGTCCGTTATCAAAGTATGGTAAAATGTCTCTTACTTTTAAAAAAAAAATTTTATTGGTATTTATTAAACAAAGCATACAATTCCTACAAGGTGTACAATTGTTGGTATTTGCTACAATCACATAGTTGTGCATTCATCACTTCAAACATTATTAGAGCATTTTCATTATTTCAATAATAATAATAATAAACAAAAACAAAAGCAAGCGAGAAATTCTTCACTTCTCTTTCTGTGCTTCCACCACTGTACTTAGTTGCTGTTTCTGGCTATTCTATTGAAAGTGTATAATCAATGACTTTTAGTATGATCACAATGTTGTACATTCATCATCTTAAAAATTCTAGAACAATTTCATTACTCCAAAAAGAAAGACTCCAACCCATCAGCAGTCTTTCCTCAGACCTACATAACAGCTAATCTCCTTTCATCTTTATGAATTGATTAATATTTACATTTTATATAAATGGAATCATACAATATGTAATACTCTATATCTGATCTCCTTCACATAGTATAATGTGTTCCTTTGTCTGATATTAACATTGTGTTGTATTAATTTACATTTATTCAGCTTCAAGGATAAATGGTCTTATATATGCAATTCTGCCCATATTCATATTTCAGATAATACATTTATATTTCACATAATATATTTAGTTCATAATAGTGCATTCATATAGTATTTTTCCTTTTGTTCACTCAAGATATTGTCCTCCAGCTTCATCCATGTTGTCCTGTTTCATTTTTTCGTAATCACTGATGATTCAATGCATTTCCAATTTTACATCAGATTAAAAAATAAAATTATTTACATTAATATATTATTAAATCATGCAACTCGAGTAAAATTAAATTTTATTTGAGTTTAGATTAACATTATAAGTGGAAGGAAAATCAAATACTATAAAAAATTAACACCAAAAAAAAAAAAAAAAAAAAAACAAGCAAAAATTGGCCAGAAGTTATTAAATTAAAGAATGGACTTATTTAAGAAAGCAATTAAAAGAGGTTGTGTCACACAGTGTGAACTTACACAATTTTTTTTGAAGCAATCCTCACTCATGGTATATCTATTAGTCAGCTAAAGGGGTGCTAATGTAAAATACCAAAAATGGTTTGGTCTTTATAAAGGGTATTTATTTGGGGTAGAAGTCCACAGATACCAGGCCATGAAGCGTTAAGTTTCTTCTCTCATCACAGTCCATTGCCACATGTTAGAATAAGAGAGGTGCCGGTGTTTGCCAGGGTTCAGGCTTCTGGGGTTCCTCTCTTCCCGGGGCTGCATTTCTCTCTGGGCTTAGCTCCTGTTTCCTCCACTAGGTCAGCTGTAGATGATCAGGTGAACAGCTTGCTTCTCTTCTCTTGGGGCCTTCTTTCCAACATCAAAACTGCTTCTCAAAAGACTGCTTCTCAAAACTGTTCTTGCCATGCCTTTTATATTTGATTCCCCACCCACAGAGGGGTGGGGCTCAAAACCCTAATCATAACCTAATCATGCCCAGGTTAACATATCAGTTTACAAGCATGATCCAATTATATTTTTGGAATTCATAATTACATCAAATTGGCCAACGGTTACAATATACAATACTAATATTAGGTATCCCTCAGATTGTGAGTTACTACTCCACAAGGAGGTTGAAGGATATTGTTAATGTGGGAAAATGCATAAGGGCTAGGGAGTGGAGCATATGGGAATTCCTCATATTTTTCATGTAACATTTATGTAATTTAAGTACCTGTTTTCTAAAAAAGGAAAAGTATACTTTAAAAAAAGAATGAATAGATGACATGTAAAATGCTTAGCACAGTGCCTGTTATATATTGAATCCTAATATATGTTAGTTAATGAAAAAAAGCAAAACTATTGCTTTAGTTTAATAATCATGTAGGCTAGCTATTAATAAGCCATCTACAGAATAATGTTGAGGACTTCCAGGAAGACGGCAGACTAGTAAGACATGGGAATCTCTTCTCCAGAAAAATAGCTAGAGGACAGGCTGAAACAGCCCTGAAAAAGATCTTCTATGGTTGAGGACAGCAGGTGAAGGCTGCATACCACCCAGAGGCAAGAGGGACAAAAGAGAGAAATCACTATGACAGAAGCATGAGTTGGAACCAGTGGCAGCTGCTGCTGCTGGCACCCTACACCACACTAAAGATTCTTTAGAATTCTCAGGCCTCTGGACCTGTGGCTACAGAAAAAGGGGGCTCCAGGGATCTCCCCCCCCAGGAAAGGGGAGAGAGAGGAACACAGTCTAAGACTGACTCAGCTTTTGACTCACAAATTTGGTCTGCTGTGTCTCAAGAGCCCTTCCAGGCTGGGTGGGGCTGCACCATTGTTTGCCTTGGAGCCTGCAAGGGGTTAAAGATATACAGCCCTCCCAAACTCCTTCTCTAATAACAGGGACTGATTTTTGAGGATCAGGGAATGGAAATATTTCCTAGCCAGGAAAAGTGAAAGGGCAGCCAGAAAAGGCTAGAGAACACTCTCAGAGAAACTTTGAATTACAAGGCTCCTAACCTACAGACAGGAAGGTCTATCGCATTGATCTGGTCTGTTTTGCAACAAATACAGTCTGACCAGGCACTGACTTGAGAGCTGCCAAAGAGTACCATCTCCTGACAGACCAAGGAAGAGCACACATGAAAATTAAAAATATGTAGGAGAGGCTTTTTCTAGCCTACATAGCCTCCATGTCCAAGGCCCTAGGAAATGACTCTACAACCAATTACTGGGTCCAGGGCCCAGTTTTGAGCAACCAGCATGACAACCCTAGCAATCCAGGTTGAGCCAAAAATAAAAGAGCTGGGGTAATTCACAACCTCCAGCCACTAAATCCATATAAAAGAGAAAGAATTGAGCATCTCCATAAACTATACCCTAACCAGATACATAAACACCAGAAAAAAATTATGAGCCATACTAAGAAAATAGAAGACATGGCCCAAGAAAAAGGAATACATCAAAGTCCCAGAAGAGATGCAGAATTTGAGAGAACTAATCAGCGAGAGGAGCACAAATTTCCAAAATTAAACTAATCATTTGAAAGTCAATATAATTAAAGAGTTAAATGACATCAAGAAGATATTGAGCAAATGCAAAGAAGAATTTGAAATACTGAAGAGAAAAGTAACAGAGCTCATAGGAATAAAAGACAAAATAGGTAACATCAAAATCACATTTGAGGCATACAACAGCAGACTCAAAATGATAGAAGAAAGAATAAGTGATACTGAAGGCAGAGCAGCTAAAATTGAAGAGAGAAAAGAACAAAGAGAGAAAAGAATGGAAAAAATTCACCAGGGGCTCAGAGAATTGACTGAAAACACAAAATGCAACAACATACGTGTCATGGGAGTTCCAGGAGAAGAAAAAGGGAAATGGGCAGAAAGAGTATTTGAGGAAATAGTAGCTGAAAATTTCCCAACTCTCACAAAGGAATGGACTTACATGTTTAAGAAGCACATCGTACTGCAATCAGAATAAATCCAAATAGACCTATGCCAAGACACATACTACTCATAATGCCAAATGTCAAAGATAAAGAGAAAATTCTCAGAGCAGGAAGACAGAAGAAAATGATCACATACAAGGGATGTCCAGTAAGACCTAGCACAGAGTTCTCTTCAGAAACCATGAAGGTGAAAAGACAGTAGTATGATACAATTAGGAAACTGAAAGAGAAAAACTGCTTGCCAAGAATTCTTTATTGAGCAGAACTGTTCTTCGAATATGAAGGTGAGTATAAAATATTCACAATCAAACAGAAACTAAGAGTTTGCAAAAAAGAATCCACCTTTGCAGGGAATATTAAAGGAAGCTTTAGAACCTGAAAGATAAAGACAGGAGAGAGAGGCTTGGAGGAGGGTATAGAAGAAAGAATAGCAGAAAGGATAACCAAAAGAGTAAAAAGACAGACAAAAACAAGATGACAATGAAAACCAAAGAATATAATGGAGGAAGTAAATAGTGCATTTACAGTAATATCATTGAATGTGAATTCATTAAGCTCCCCAATCAAAAGATACAGGCTGATAGAATGGATTTAAAAAACATGAGCCATCCATATGCTGCTTACAAGAAACTCACCTTAGAACCAGGGATACAAACTGGCTGAAAGTGAAAGGTTGGAAGAAGATACTCCACGTGAATAGTAACCAGAAAAGAGAAGGGGTAGCTATACTCATATCAGACAAAACAAACTTTAAATGTAAAAAAGATATGAGATACAGAAGGCCATTATATATTAATAAAAGGGATGATCCACCAGGAAGATATGAGTCATAAATATCTACACACCTAATCAGGGTGCCCCAAAATATATGAAACAAATTCTGGCAAAACTGAAGGGAGAAATAGACATTTCTACAATAATCATTGGAGACTTGAACACCCCACTCACATTATGAGATAGAATAACTAGACAGAAGATCAACAAGGAAACAGAGAAGTTGAACAATAAGATAAGCGAGATAGACCTCAAAGACATATACAGAACACTGAATCCAAACTCAGTAGGTTATATATTCTTCTCAAGGGCCCATGGATCTTATTCCAGGAGAGACTATATGTTATGTCACATGCAGCTGTCAATAAATATAAGAAGATTGAAATTATACAAAGCACCAACTCAGATCATAATGGAATGAAACTAGAAATCAATAACAGACAGGAAAATGTAAATTAACAAAACTGTGGAGACTGAACAACACACTTCTAAATAATCGGTGAATCAAAGAAGAAATTGCAAGTGAAATTAGTAAATATATTGAAACAAATGAAGACAAGAAAACTACATATCAAAACTTATGAGATACAGCAAAGGCAGTCTTGAGAAGGAAATTTATAGCAATAAATGCCTGTATTAAAAAACAAGAAAGAGTTAAATTCAAAGATTTCACTGAACAACTAGAGAAACTAGAAAAAGAACAGGAAACCAATCCCAAAGCAAAGAGAAGGAAAGAAATAAAAAGATTAGAGCAGAAATTAATGAAAATGAGAAGAGAAAAACAGTAGAGAAAATAAACAAAAACAAAAGCTGGTTCTTTGAGAAGATCAATAAAATTGACAACACCCATATTTACTAATTTCACTTGCAATTTCTTCTTTGATTCACCGATTATTTAGAAGTGTGTTGTTCAGTCTCCACAGTTTTGTTAATTTACATTTTCCTGTCTGTTATTCATTGAGGGTGGTGGGCCACACTGTGGGAGATGTTTGTGTGGGATGTGGTGGGAGGTGTGGGAGGTGGGCAACATGGGAATCCCAGTGGGTTCCGTGTAATATTTTGGGTAATCTAAGCACCTCTTAAAATATATGTATATATATATATAACATTTTTGTAAGCAAATACACATATATGCATATATATTTATATATCATTTTGCAAATGTTTGTATGTATTGTGAGAATTTTGATTTTTACCCATAATAAAAAAAAAAAGATTGAAAAAAAAAATTGACAACACCCTAGCTAGATTAGCAATGAAAAAAAGAGAGAAGATGCAAATAAATACAATCAGAAATGAAAAGGGGGAAGTTACAAATCACCCCACAGAAATAAAAAGAGTTATAAGAGGATATTATGAGAAACTATATGCCAAAAGGTAGACAGAAGGGGTGGAATCCGCCCTCTTTAGCACTCCTCACTGACTAACAACAGAGCTACAGCTAACCTGGGGAGTCCAGAAAGCAGGACAAGCTTGATTAATTCCCACGGGCCCAGCTAGGGTCCTTTCCGTATGGGGGTTGGTCTAGAGGAGGAATTATTTTGGGTCCTGCATTTGGCTGAAAAAAAAAAAAAACAGTGAGGTCACCTCAACAAATGAAAAATAAATTCTTTTTAATTTAGTTTAATAGCTAAAAGCTGTTTCAGGACCTGCATATAGAACCCTGTGGGGAAATTGATTGATAAACACAAGTAAAGATCCACGTGGTCCCTAGGGGAATCATTGACCCCCCTTAGATCTGTTTGACTGTTTGCCTGTGTGGATCTTTAGTTTCTCTCTGTTACTTTCTGGTTTATTGCTATTATTTCCTCTTTCCTCCCCCCTTCCTTTTTCCTTCTATTATTATTTTTTTAAAAATAGGTGCTGCCAGCTTGTCACTTCATTGCTGGGCTTCTTTTTCAGTAATTTCCCACTTGCTGTATATATTGATTCTGTATTACAAACTATCGCTTATCTTCCTGCATCTTTCTGCCTTCTGTGTTCTGTTATGGCTCTTAGAGACAACATTTTTTCATAGGCCCACAACTTAAGGGTGTCAATTTCTATTCCATCTATTTTGTTTTCTTCTTCTTCTTCTTTTTTTTTTATTAGTATTAACTTTTTCCTTTCAGACTTTTCTTTACTATTCCTCTCCCACCTCATAATTCTAGCCTTCTAAATCACTATATATATATTCGTCCATTTGTTTTCCCAGTCCATTGTAGGAATTAATTTTTGAATAAGGTGTCAGATTAAGGTCATTTCTTTCCCTTTGATATGGTTATCCAGCTTTCCCAGCACCATTTCTTGACCCAGCTGTGTGCCTTTGAAAGCCATGTCAAAGATTACTTGGCTATATATGTGATGGCCTATTTCTGGGCTCTTGTTATTCCATTGGTCAATCTATCTTTATGACAGTACCATGTTGCTTTTTCTAATGTAGCTAGATCATGTGCTTTAAAGTCTGGCAGTAAGAGTCCACCAAATCTCATTCTTCATTTTAAAGATATTTTTGGCTATTCAGGGGCCCTTACCCATCCAGATAAATTTAATAATTTACTTTTCCAATTCTGCAAAGAATGGTCTTGGAATTTGTATACAGATTGTGTTAAATTTGTAGATCATTTTGGGTAGAATTGTCATCTTAATGATATTTAGTTTTCCAACCCATGAACACAACATCCTTCTGTTGATTTAGATCACCACTGGATTGATTTATCATTTTCTGAATACAGGTGTTCTCTACCCTTGGTTTAATTTATTCCTAAATATGTGATTCTTTTAGTCACTATTGTAAATGTAATACTTATTTTGACTTTCTCTTCAGATTGCTCATTAGCAGGTTTGGCAGTTTGAGATTATTTATGAATCCCCGAAAAAGAGTAGAGCTATGTTTGTAAAGTGGTCTGTTCCTCTGGATGATACCCCTCGAATGTATTTAATTCACAGGTTTTAAGTTTACTTGATTAAATCAATTTAGGGCCTTTGATTTGACCATGTTAGTAAGATGTGACTCAGGGTAAATAGCCACACCTTTGGTGGGCTGATATAAATGAGCACTCAGTCAAGAAGACACATAGAAGAAGAGAGAGCACTCCTTAGATGCCAGAGGAGAGAAGGCTCAAACAGCTAAATCCTGGGGAGAGATGAGCCATTCACCTTACAGTTTGCAGCTGAAGAGAACAGAGCATCTGAGTAGCTGATAAGGCATGGAAGGAAATGAATTCTCTGTCAGACTGATATAGGAAGCCCTGAGAGATGTGCTTTATGCCAGCCTACAGCTGAGATCAGAAGAAGGTGGGCCCATGGAGTCTTAAGAGTGGGGTTTCTTAAATTTTTTTATTCTACAAACCCCTTTACCAGTCTGGTGCAATGAATACTACTGTAATTTATTTATTGCATGCATTCATAAGTGAAGGAAATGTTAGATTTCAGTTAGAGATCAGAGAAAAAAAAAGATAATAAGATGATTTTTTTCAATTTGAAATTCACAGACCCCCTGAAATCACTCCACAGGCCCCTAGGGGGTCTGTGGATCCCTGATTAAGAACCCCTGCTTAAGAGGAAGAAGGAAGGAGAGATTAGACTGAGATTGCCTGTCATCTTGCTTCAACACATGGCAACTGACTTTGGTGAGAAAGCAAACTTGAGTTGGACTGTATAGAGCCTTGAACATATAAGATTTTGCCCACCACAAAGTACCCTTTATAAAGCCAACAGATTTCTGGTAGTTGTAATCAGCACCCCTTTGGCTGACTATTTCAGTATAGTAAGAATTGCTCTTGATTTTTGCATAATAATCTTGTGTGTTACCACTTTGCTAAAATCATCTATAAGTTCTAATAGTTTTCTTGTAGATTTTTCATGATTTTCTAATTATAAGATCATACCATCTGTGGATAATGAAAGTTTTACTTTTTTCTCTCTTATCTGGGTCAATTTTGTTTCTTTTTCTCCCTGATCACTGTAGCTAGAACTTCAAGCAAAATTTTGAATAACAGTGAAGAAAATGAGCATCATAATATTCCTTATCTCAGTGGGAAAGCTTTCAGTCTTTCAACATTGAATACAATGTTAGCTGTGAGTTTTTCATATATGCACTTTACGATTTAGAGTGTGTTTCCTTCTATTCTTAAATTTTATAGTGTTTTTATCAAGAAAGTGCATTGTAGTATTACAAATTCCTTTTTCATCAGTTGAAATGGTTATGTAGTTTTTCTTCATCAAAATTTTCATATGGTGAATTACATTGATTAATTTTAAATTTTGAATTACTCTTGATAACTGGAAATCTCCACTTGATCATGAGGTTTAATTTTTAAATGTATTTTTATATTCATTAGCAAGTATTCTGTTCAGGATTTTGCATCTTTGTACATTAAAAAAATTGGTCTGTAATTTTAATTTTTATATGATCTTGATTTGGCTTGGTTTTATGGTGATTTTAGCTTCATAGAATGGATTTAGTTGCACTCCTTCCAGTTCAATTTTTTGGAAGAGTTTGAGCAAGATATGTATTAGCTCTTCTTTAAATGTTTGGTATAATTCACATGTGAGGCCATCTGGTCCTGGAGTTTACATTGTGGGAAAGGTTTTGGATAACTGTTTTGATTTCTTTACTTCTGTTTGGTTTATTGTTGTCTTCTATTTCTTTTAGGGTCAGTGTGGTTTATTCATGTGTTTCCAGAAATTTGGCCACTTCATCAACATTGACTAGTTTGCTGGCATTCAGTTTTTCATAATATCTTCTTTTGATTTATTTTATTCCTGCTAGGTCAGTAGTGTTATCCTCTTCATTTCTGATTTTATCCATTTTCATCTTCTCTATTTTCTTTGTTAAAAACAAGTTTGGGTTAATCAATTTCATTGGTTTTCTCAAAGAATGAGCTTGTAGTTCTGTAGGTTTTCTCTATTACTTTTTTATTCTCCATTTCATTAATTTCTACCCTAATTATTATTTGTTTCCTTCTTACTTTGGGATTGATATGATTTTATTTTCTAATTCTTCCAGGTGTACAGTTAGGTCTTTGATTTTAGCTTTTCCTTCTTTTTTAAAATATAAGAATTGAGGGCTATATATTTCCCCCTCAGCACTGCCTTTGTTGAATACACTAAGGTTTGTCATGTTGTGTTCACAACTTCATTTGTCTTTAGGTATTTATGATTTCTCTTTAAATTTCCTCTTTAACCTACTGATTATTTAAGAGTGAATTGTTTATAAAAAATCAGTTGAGGATTGTGGAAACATGACCCATGGGTTAGGCAGATAAGCCTTAGCTCTCACTAAAACAACAAAGAAAAAGGCAGATGCTGCCTTGGGGACCTGCTTTGGGGCACAGCAAACCAGTACACTGCTTAACAAATCCCAGAGGAGTGAGGGTCAGAAAGATGAAGCCCAAACAAGTAATCATGAATTATTAAACCTTCCAGCTGCCATAAAGGGCTCCTGTCCCCTGCCCCTGGGATATTAAGTGAGGGTTAAACCCCTGGGAAATTGTATCTAACTGAGAGGGGAGCAGAAATCTACCTCAATGGGAAGGTGCTCTGAGTCATCTAGGAAATAGGGAAGGCAGGAATAATTGTGGGTTGCTTACATCTGTGGCTGGAAGTGGCACACATACCTGGCCTCGAGTGGACAGACTAGGTGGAGCCCCTGGCCCCATGCTCCAAACAAGAGTGTGACAGAAGATTCCCTGTGAGGAAGAGGGGCCTGGGAGTGTGGAGTGTGATTTCTTTGCAGTGAGTTTAGACAGCGGGGTCCCCCGTGAATATTGGAAGGACCCTGACTCAACAGGGAGAGTGGAGGAGATATCCTCAGGCATGTGGTCATGTCCAGACACCTAGGTAAAGAGAGGAATTACCTGAGAGAGGAGGCAGAGACAAGCAGGTTATCAGCACCAATCCAGCTGACTGCAGGGAATGTAACCTGCCCAAGGGAAAGGGGCAGATAGCCTACTGAAAGGCTAACTATCCCAAGGAGGCAGAATGGCTTAGTGGAAGAATTCCTGCCTAGCATATCTGAAGTCCCTGGTTCAATTCCTGGCCATTCCTTGAGAAGAGATCCACCAGGTTACCAGGCGTCCAGCTGACAGGTAGCAAAGAGACATTTTCTTTGTATTAGCTTTCCTTGGCTTTCTTTCTTTTTTTTTTTTTTTTTTAAGATTCCCTTTCTTTTATTTCCCTTATTTTATTCACTTATTTTACTCCAGTTCAAAACCTGCAGAGGGTAGGCTGCACACTGAGTGATTGAGGAACACCAGCAACCTGAAAAGATCATTAGGGGTCTAAGAGACGCATGTTTTTCCATGTTTATTTTTTTAAGCAAATCAATTTTATTGACACATATTAATAAAACCTACAATTCACCCAAAGTGTACAATCAAGGATATTTGGTATAATCACATAGTTGTGCTTTCATCACTTCAATCATAATTAGAGCATTTTAATTATTTCAATAATAATAAACAAAAAACAGACAAAAATAATTCCTCACCTCTCAATCGATGTTGCTAGCCATTTAACAAATAAAAAAATGGGTTCATACCTCACACAAAACATAAATCCCAGATAGATCAGGAATTTAAATGGAGAAGAAATGAAATCATTAATGTGCAAGAAGAAAACAAGGATGAATTCCACTATTATATAGGTGTAGGCTAAAGTGTTCTAAGTATGACTCAAAATACACAGGCCATAAAATAGTTTATAAATTTTATCACATACTTTTTTTTATGTCCCCTCAAAATAAACAAATAAAATGAAAAGTAGTAATCTGGCACAAAATGTTTGCAACACACGCTACAGACAATGGTCTGATATCACCAATATATAAAGAACTCTTAGAGTTGAGGAAAAACAGACTGAAATATGAGAGGAAAATGGTCAAAAGTCATGAAAAGACTATTCATTAAAAAGACATAAAAATGGCCATTAAGTGTATAAAAAGAGGTTCAATCTCATTCATAGTTAGTGAAATGTAAAATAAAGACAATCTTTCAGATTGTCAAAAGTAACAAAGTGTATAGAATCTATTTTGTTAGCAGGGTGGATTTTGGAAGTCTCTGTGATGGACCCACCAAAGGAATATTCCAGAAGGGATCTGATATGCCCTTGGTAGACTTGTGATTCTAGTTGGAGGTGTCTGGCTGGTTTCTTAGTACCACAATGGAACAGACATCCAGGATCAGCATGACTGACTCTAGAGGATGACTATTCATGCTGGGGTTTTGTGCAGGGACAGTTTAGAACAGGACTCTGCAGCTAGAGACCAGGGTTGCAATTCCTTCTTCACAACTTACTAGCTTTGAAACCCTGGGAAAGTCATCTTGCTCTTTTGGGTCACAGTATTCCTCATTTGTAAAATGAGACTGTATTTCTAAGGACCCAAACCATGAAATATGTCTAGCAGAGAAGGTCATCTTATATTTTCTCAGTAAAAGAGAGTTATTAGGATGAATATTAATTATCATGGGAAATGGGATGTGAGGGTAGAAGTATGCATGAAATCTTGGCAACATAGGCTAGCCTTGGCACATCAATGAAACAGAACTACACTTCCATATATTGTAAATGTACTTTCTATTTTTTTTTTTGGAGGTACTGGGGATTGAACCCAGGACCTTGTACATGGGAAACAGGCGCTCAACCACTGGAGCTACATCTGCTCCTCTGTAAATGTACTTTAAAAAAAATTTCTCCCCACCCTTTCGTTATTTGTACTTGTTGTGTCTATTTGTCTTCTTTGATTCTTTATGAAGAATCAGGAACCGAACCTGGGACCTCTGATTGGAAGGGAGGTACCTAATCACTTGAGCCACCTCTGTTCTCTGTTTGTTATGTCTCTTATTATGCTTTTATTCTTGTGTCTCTTGTTCTGTCACCTCACTGGGCCTGATTGTCATACCAGCTTTCTGTCTTTTTTAGGAGGCACCAGTTTATGAACCAGGGACCTCTAATGTGGTAGGTGGGAGCTCAATTGCTTGAGTCACATTCACTTCCTTAAATGTACTTAAAAAAAATTTTTTTAAAGATGCTTAGATTGCATAAATGTTACACAAAAATTACAGAGATTCCCATGTTCCCCACCTCCCACACCTCCCACAACCTCTCACATAAACATCTTTCATTAGTGTGGCACATCACCTGCAATGGATATACACAGCCTAGGGTTTTACCACTAAGCATGGACCATAGTTCACATTGTAGACCTCACTCTAACCCAAACAGCTCTGCATGTTATATGCTGATGTAAAATGGCCAATACCTGTCATTGTAATGTCACTCAGGTTAATTCTGAAGTCCCAAAAAAAACCCTGTATTACAAGTGCTGTTCCCTCTCCCTGCCCCCAAAGCTTCCAGGGACCATTGACTCAACATCAATGTTGTAATTTCTTCCATTGCTTGAATCACAATATGTCTACAACAGAATGCCATTAAGTCCACTCTAATCCATAGCTCTTCCCCCATTCCTGAGGAGTCTGGGATGGTGAAGTCCACTCCAGCTCCAAGTGAGAGGAATCTTATATCCCATGGATAAGATGGATGGGATTATCCTTCCTGCAGCTGCAGACTCTCTCTATTCCCTGGGATGGCCCTTGTCTATCATCTTCTCCCTGCCAGGTGTCTTCCATGAGTCCATCGAGCTATAGAGGAGGAGTTGCAGCTCCACTGAGATTCCAGGCACAGCTGGCACATGGGCAGGCCAAAGTCCCCAGTCTCTGAAAGTACACTTACAAACTCCAGCAACACATATAGGTTTGAATAGAAGGGACTAATGTACCATGTGCAGGGAGGACTTATTGGAGTCCAACTCTGTCACTCACAGGAGCACAGATTCCAAAGTAGAG
Source organism: Tolypeutes matacus (assembly GCA_026826555.1). Lineage (NCBI taxonomy): Eukaryota > Metazoa > Chordata > Mammalia > Cingulata > Chlamyphoridae > Tolypeutes > Tolypeutes matacus. The sequence goes on along the minus strand of JAKSZT010020697.1, from coordinate 940,524 downwards.
CCCACTGATAAGGAATCAGTCTCTGGAGCTATCCATCCTTATATAGGACCTGGGCATCTCCAGAGCCCTCAGGAGTCCTTCTCTGTGGGGTGATATCCACTTTGATGTTCTATGAGATCCTATTGAGGTATGTGTAAGCATTACCTCTGGAATGACCTCCCAACACTCTTTGAAGTCTCTTAACCATATGAATTCATTTTCCTTTACCTTTTCCCCCTTTTATACAAGGTCTTTTTCCAGTCATATTGCCAGTTGGTACTTGGTAGTAATCCCTCATTGCCAGGGAGACTCATCCCCGGGAGTCATGTCCCATGCTGGGGGGTAGGTAATGAATTCATAAGCTATGTTTGCTTAGAGAGAAGCCACATTTGAGCAACAAGGAGGCTCCCAGGTGGCAACCCTTTGGTACCCATAACAATAGGCTAAGTTTCAATTACAAGAAAAAAGACTCATAAGGCTAGTCATCAATAATTAAGAACCCATCAGTGGACAATCCTCCTTAGCTAGACACTGGCCCTGCACTTGGGGGACTATTGCTGCTCCCTTGGAGAATGAGGCAGAGCTCTCCAGGCTGGGAATTCAGTATTCTCTCATTTATTGAGTGATTCTCCACCCACTGTGACCATGCCCCAGCCCTTCACCATTTGAACAATTTTATGTATCTTTTATATATATTCAGGTGAACTTCCTCCCTTGAAACCCCCATCCCTGACACCCCCACCAATGATCATCTCCCACCCCCATTGTAACCCTTCTTTGATCCAAACCTTCCTTTAAGATGAAGTCCATAGAATAGCCAAATACAATTAATAAGAAAATGAAATAATAATAAGTTTAAATGTAAGAGACAAAATACATGGAAACTTAAAAAAAATACACTAAAAATAAATTAAAATTAAAGGATTGGCATATTGAAAAATGGGGAAAAAATTTATGAAAATTTTTTTTTCACATTTTTCTTTTATTCTGCATTATCAGTTATCCAGTCTGTACCATGGCACCTTCCCCTCTCACTCCTCAGTGTCTCCCAATTTTTAATTTAATTTTCAAAGAAGTTTTAGACCACAGCAAAGTCACACACAGAATACCAGAGATTCTCATACACCCAAATTCCTCCCCGTTTCCTCACACCATATTAAAATCTTTTTTTATTTGGATGGCAGCATTGTTATAACTGTTATACAGATAGTGAAATATAGCAACTAACATTGTCAAAGATTTACAGTATAGTTTACATTTTAGATGGTACAATTTAATAATTTTTGATGATATTTACCATGTCCTGTGTCCATCACTGTAAGGCAGTGAAAAATATTTCCCCTGACCACGAATTACCCCCTGTTTGATCTGTTCTGTTTCTCCCTCCCCATCCCCCTGGGGCACATGACAGCCCCCATCTTGACTCATAGGATGACAAGATTCATAGTTACATGCAACAAGAGGTCTTGACACACTGATTGTCCTCCCCTATTAGGATCCACCCTTCCTAATAAGAGACACCTACCTGTCTGTTTCTGAGTGAATCAGTCCTCCCAAAGACGGGGATCCATCCCATTCCCACTCACCGGGTGGGTCTCCACCCACCGACAAAACATGTTATGATGGGATGAACACTCACACAATCCCCAGAAGCCTGCTCCAGATGTGCCCCATCATGAATGCCCCCTAACCAACAGCCTAAACCAGTGACACTCCCTTGTCATATTGCCATAAAAGTACTCCCACACCTGCACTCTCAACCTCATACCCACAAATCCCGTGTTCACCTGGTCACTCTCCCATCTCTCCTCCCAGTATCCTGGGTGTTCTAATCCATATTACCTAATCTACACACCTGTCAACACTGCACCACCGAATCCAGTAATATCACTACCCACCGGTCCTCTCCTTCAATACCCAGCTGTACTCTATCACTTTAACATAGATTATGTCCGTATGGGTGATTGCTCACAACCTTCTCTTCCTTTTCTCTCTCTTGTTAACCTATCTTTCAGCCAATGGTTCTCAGAGACTGCTCACTTTCCTCAATTTATATCAGGAAGGTCATGTACTGTTCATCCTTCAATGTCTAGCTTTCTTCATTCAACATAAGGTCTTCAATTTTCATCCATATTATTCCGTGTATTAGCTCTTTATTCCTTCTTACAGCTGAGTAATATGCCATTGTATGTATGTATCACATTTTGTTTATACATTCATCTGTTGATGGGCACCAGGGTTGATTCCAGCTTTTGGCAAGAGTGAACAATGCCGCTATGAACATTGGTGCACATATATCTGTTCATTTCTTTGCTTTCATTTCTTTTGAGTGGAATCGCTGGATCATATGGAAGATCTATTGATAGTTTTCTGAGGAATTGCCAAACTGTCCTCCACCAGCAGTGGATGAGGGTTCCTATTCTTCCACATTCTTTCCAACACACACACACACACACACACACACACACACACACACATATATATATATTTAATAGCTGCCGTTCTAATGGGTGTAAGATGGTATGTCATTGTAGTTTTGATTTGAATTTCCCTTATAGCTATTGATGTCAAGCATTTTTTCTTGTGCTTTTTAGACATTTGTAATTCTTCCCTGGAGAAGTGTTTTTTCAGGTCACTTGCACATTTCTAAAATGGGTTGTTAGTCTTTTTATTTTTGAGGTGTAGGATTTTTTTATATATGCATGATATTAGGTGCCTATCAGATATATGGTTGCCAAATATTTTCTCCCATTGGGTAGATTGCCTTTTTATTTTCTTAATAACATCCTTGGAGGTGCAGAAGTTTTAATTTTGAGGAGATGCCATGAATCTGTCTTTTGCTGCTTGTTCTTTGGGTGGGTAGTTCATGAAACAATTTCCTATTACAAGACACTGTAGATGCTTCCCTACATTATCTTCCAATGTCTTTGTGATTTTGGCTCTTATATTTATATCTTTGATCCATTTTGAGTTGATTTTTTTATAGGGTGTGAGATAGTGTTCCTCTCCCATTATTTTGGATGTGGATATCCAGTTCTCCAAGCACCACTTGTTGATGAAGACATTTTCTTCCAACTGAGTGGGCTTGGTGGCTTTACTGAATATCAGATGACTGAAATATGTGAGCATCTATATCAGAACTCTCAATTCTGTTCCATTGGCCAGTATGTCTATTCTTGTGCCAATTCCATGCAGTTTTGACCAAAGTAGCTTTTTAGTGTGTTTTAAAGTCCGGTAGTGTGACACCTCCAACTTCATTTTTCTTTTCCAATATGTCTTTGGAAATTCAAGTCCTCTTAACTTTCCAAATATATTTTGTAGTTAGTTTTTCCAGTTCCTTTAAAAATACAGTGTTGGTTATTATTGAGGTTGCATTAAGTCTGTAGATTAGTTTAGGTAGGACAGACATCTTGATGATGTTTAGTCTTCCTATCCATGAACAGGGAATATTCTTTCATTTACTTAAGTCTTTGATTTCCTTTAACAGTATTGTGTAGTTTTGTGTATATAAGTCCCTTACATCTCTAGTTAAATTTATCCCTAGGTATATGATTGTTTTAGTTACTATTGTAAATGGTATTTTTTTTTCTTGATTTCCTCCTCAGATTGCTCATATTTGGTGTACAGAAATACTACTGATATTTAAGCATTGATCTTATAGCTTGAGACATTACTGAACTTCTTTATAAGTTCTAGAAGCTTTGTTGTAGATTTCTCAGGACTTTCTATGTATAGGAACATGTCTTCTGCAAATGAAATTTTTACTTCTTCTTTTCCAATTTGGATGTCTTTTATATATTTTTCTGGCCTCAGGGCTCAAGCAAGTACTTCTAAGACAATGCTAAATAGAAGCGGTGATAATGGGCATCCTTGTCTGTTTCCTGATCTCTGAGGGAAGGCTTTTAGGATTTCACCATTGAAGATGATGTTAGCTTTAGGTTTTTCATATATACCCTTTATCATGTTCAGAAATTTTCCTTCTATTCCTATCTTTTGCAGTGTTTTTATCAAGAAGGTATGCTGTATTTGCTCTAATGCTTTTTCTGCATCTATAGAGATTATCATGCAATTTTTTTCTTTCAATATGTTTATGTGGTGTATTACATTGATTGATTTTCTTATATTGAACCATTCTTGCATATCCGGAATTAAACCACTTGATCATGGTGTAATCTTTTGATATGTTGTTGAATACAATTAACAAGTCTTTTGTTGATGATTTTAGCATCTAGTTTCATTAGAGAAATTGGTCTGTAATTTTCCTTTCTTGTGGTATCTTTGTTTGGCTTTGGTAGTATTGTAATGCTGGCATCATAGAATGAGTTAGAAATATTCCTTCTACTTCTATTTTTTGAAAGAGCCTAAGCAAGATTAATGTTAACTCTTTCCAGAATGTTTGGTAGAATTTAGTTGTGAAGCCATCAAGTCCTGGGCTCTTCTTAGTTGGGAGATTTTTGATGACTAAGTCTATCTCTTTACTTGTAATTGGATTGTTGAGTTCATCAATTTCTTCTTTCATCAATGTAGGCTGTTGGTTTTGTTTGTTTTTTCTAGTGCTATTTTATTCTCTATTTCATTTAGTTCTGCACTAATTTTGTTATTTCCTTCTTTCTATTTCCTTTAGGTTTATGTTTGTTGTTGTTTTCCCAATTCCTCCAGGTGTTCAGTTAGGTGTTCAATTTCAGCTCTTTCTTCTTTTTAAACATGTATTTATGGCTATGAACTTCCCTCTCAGGACAGCTTTGGCTGCATCCCATAGGTTTTCCTATGTTGTGTTGTCATTCTCATTCATTTTAAGGTAGTTAATGATTTCTTTTGTGATTTACTCCTTGACTCACTGTTTGTCTAAGAGTGTGTTGTTTAACTTCCATATCTTTGTGCCTAATTAGTTTCTCTGTCCCTTAGTGATTTCCAATTCCATTCCATTGTGGTCATAGAATTACTTTGTATAATCTCAATCTTTTTTAATTCATTGAGAGTTTTTCTGTGGCCTGGCATCTGGTCTATCTTGGAGTATGATCCGTGTGCACTTGAGAAGAACATAAATCCTGCTGTATTTTCGTGTAGCATTCTGAATATGTCTATTAAGTCCAGGTCCTCTAATGTATTATTCAGAGTCTTTGTTTCCTTATTGATTATCTATCTAGATGTTCTGCCTAATGGTGATAATGGTGTATTAAAGTCCCCCACTATAATTGTAGAAGCATTTATTTCTCCACTTAGGTTTCCCAGAGTTTGCCTCATGTATTTTGACGCACCCTGATTAGGTGCATAAATGTTGATGATTGTTCTTTCTTCTTGAGAGATTACCGTTTTTACTAATATATAGTATCAATTTTTTTCTCTTGTACTAGTTTTGCACTTAAAGTCTACTTTGTCTGATATTAGGATAGCTACTCCTACCCTTTTTTGGATATTGTTTGCTTGTAAATTTGTTTTCCAGCCATTCACTTTCAGCCTCTTTGAATCCCTGGGTCGAAGGTGGGTTTCTTGTAGACAGCATATAGATGGATCATATTTCCTTATCCATTCTTCCAATCTGTGTCTCTTGACTGCTGAATTTAATCCATTAACATTCAGTGTCATTACTTGCAACGAATTTCTTACATCAGCCAAGTTTTCTTTGAGTTAATGTATGTCATATGTTGTTTTTGTTTCTCTTTTTGTCTTTTTAGTTGTTCTTACACTCTCCTCCAACTCTCTCTCCCCCGTTTTTGTCATTCAACATGTAGAACTTTCTTTAGTATTTCTTGAAGTGCATTTCATATTGGCATACTCTCTCATTTTTTCAATAATAATTTTATTTTTTATTTTTTTAAAATACTTAGATTACATAAATGTTACACAAAGATTGTAGGGATTCCCATACGCCCCACCTCCTGCTCCTCCCACAACCTCCCACATAAACATCCTTTATTAATATGGCACATCACCTGCAATAGATATACACATCTTGGGACTTTACTACTAAGTATGGTCCATAGTTCACATTGTAGACCACACTATCTCACACACAGTTCTGCATGTTATATAATGAAATAAAATGGCCTATATCTGACATTGTAATGTCACTCAGGATAATTCCCAAATCCTAAAAAAAAGCCCCTGTATTACATCTTTTTCCTTTTCCTGCCACTGAAGCATCCAGTGGCCACTGGCTCTGCATAAATGTTGTAATTACTTCCACTGTGTAAATCATAATATCTCTATGACAGAATACCAATAAGCCTACTCTAGTCCATAGCTCTTCCCCCAATCCTGAGGAGTCTGAGATGGTGATGTCCACTCCACCTCCAAATGAGAGGGTGCTTATATCTCATGGAAAAGATGGATAAGATTATCCTGCCCGCAGCTGCAGTCTCTCTCCATTCCCTGGGATGGCTGTTGTACATCATATCTCCCTTCCAGGTGTCCAGGGTGAGTCCATTGAGCTGTAGAGTAGGAGTTGCCACATCACTGAGTTTCTGGGCTCCTCTGGCACATGGACAGACCAAAGACTATGGTCTTGGGAAGTACACCTACAAACTCCGGCAACACATATAGGTTTAAATGGGACAAATGGACAATGTTCAGGGAAAACATATTTGGGTCCCACTCAGTCACTCTCAGGAGCAAGAACTCCAAAGTAGGGCCCACTGATAAGGCACAATACTCTGGGGATATCCACCCTGATATAGGACCTAGGTGTCTCCAGAGACCTCAGGAGCTGCTGTGTTTGGGGTGTATTCACACTGGAAGCCTATGAGGTCCTATTGAGATTTGCATAAGCATTACCTTCGGGATGACCTCCCAAATCACTTTGAAGTCTCTTAATCACATGAATTCATTTGTCCTTACCTATTTCTCATTTTATTTGAGGTCTTTTTCCAGTTGTATTGCCCGTTGGCACTTGTTTGTAATCCCTCATTGCCAGGGAGGCTCATTCCTGGGTGTCATGTCCCATGCTGGGAGGAAGGTAATGCATTCAGAAGCTGAGTTTGGCTTAGAAAGAGGCCACATTTGAGCCACAAGGAGGCTTTCAGGAGGCAACCCTTAGGTACCCCATAACAAGAGGCTAAGTTTCAATTTCAAGACGGAAGACTCATAAGGCTAGTCATCAATAACAAGAGCCCATAAGTGGATCATCCTCTTTGCCAAACACTGTCCCTGTGCTTGGGGGACTGTTGTTACTCACTTGGAGAATATGGCAGAGGTTTACAGGATGGGAATTCAGTATTTTTTCATTTATTGAGTGGTTCTCCACCCAATGTGAACATGCCCCATGAGCATTTGAACAATTTTAAGTACCTTTTATGTATGTTCAGGTGAACTGCCTCCCATTCACCTCCATTCCCTGATACCACCCACAAACGATCTTCTCCCTCCCCAGTTGTAACTCTTCTATAATCCAAAGCTTTTTTAAAGATGAAGCCAATACAATAGACAAATACAATTAATAGTAAAAGGAAATAATAATGATGATTAAACATAACAGATAAAATACATGAAAACTTTTTAAAAAAATGAAAAATAAAATTAAAGGATTACATTATTCAAAAAATGAGAAAAAATTTAAAAAAAAATTTTTTTAACACTTTGTTTTTTATCACTGCACTATCTGCTGTCCAGTCTGTACCATGGCACATTCCCAATCTCACTCTCCAGTGTCTCACTATTTTTCATTTAATTTTCAAAGAAATTTTAGGGCACACCAAAGTCACACACCGAATACAAGGCACTCTCATATACCAAATTCCTCCTCCTTTCCTCACCCCACACTAAAATCTTTTTGTATGTGGATGGTAGCATTGTTATAACTGATATACAGATAGTGAAATATAGCTACTAAGCATTGTCAATGGTTTACAGTATGGTTTATATTTTGGATCGTACAGTTTATAAATTTTGATGATATTTACCATATCTTGTGTCCATCAGTGTCAGGTAATGAAAAACATTTACATTGACCACTAAACACCTCCTGTTTGATCTATTCTGTTCCTCCCTCCCTGTCCCCCTGGGTCCCATGATGACCCCCTGGCTTGATTTATTGGATGACAAGGTTCATAGCTACATGCAACAAGAGGTCATGACACACTGGTTTGTCCTCCACTATAAGGATCTGGCCTTGCTCTTCAGAGATGCCCACCTGTCTATTTCTTCTCTCCCCTTCTAACCCACTGTTCCCAATCTACCCACCTGTCAACCCTGCACCACCCAACCCAATATATCACTACACTCTTGTCCTATCCCTTCAATACACAACTAAACTCTGTCACTTTACCATAGGTTAAGTCCATATGGGTGATGGCTCAAAACTTTCTCTTTTCTTTCTCTTTTTTGTACACCTATCTTTCAGACAAGAGTTCTCAAAGACTGCTCAGTTTCTTTAATTCATATAAGTGAGGTCATGTACTGTTCATCCTTCAATGCCTGGCTTGCTTCACTCAACATAAGGTCATCCAGATTCATCCATGTTATCCCGTGTGTTAGCACTTTATTCCTTCTAATAGCTGAGTAATATTCCATTGTATATATGCACCACATTTGGTTTATCCATTCAACTGTTGATGGGACCTGGGTTGATTCCAACTTTTAGCAAGAGTGAACAATGCTGATATGAACATTGGTGTGCATATATCAGTTCGTGTCTTTGCTTTCAGTTCTTCTGGGTATACACCCAGCAGCAGAATCACTGGATTATATGGAAGATCTATATATAGTTTTCTGAGGAATCGCCAAACTGTCTTCTGTAGTGGCTAGACCATTCCACAATCCCACCAGCAATGGATGAGGGTTCCCATTCTCCACATATTCTCCAACAATTATGGTCTGCTGTTTTTTTAATAGCCGCCATTCTAATGGGTTTAAGATGGTATCACAATGTAGTTTTGATTTGCATTTCCCTAATAGCTAGAGATGTCAAGCATTTTTTCATGTGCTTTTCAGCCATATTTATTTCTTTCTTGAAGAAATGTCTTTTCAGTTCACTTGCCCATTTTATAAATGGGTTGTTAGTCTTATTTTTGAATTGTATGATTTGTTAATATATGCAGGATATTAGGCTTCTATCAGATATATGGTTGCCAAATATTTTCTCCTATTCGGTAGGCTGCCTTTTTATTTTCTCCACTTCCTTGGAGGTGCAAAAGTTTTTAATTTTGAGGAGATCCCATTTATCTATTTTTTCTTGTGCTGCTCATGCTTTGGGTGTGAAGTTCATTTTTCCTATTACAAGGTCCTGTATATGCTTCCTTACATTATCTTCCAAGGTCTTTATGGTCTTGGCTCTTATATTTAGATCTTTGATCCATCTTGAGTTGATTTATGTATAGGGTGTGAGATGGTGTTCCTCTCTCATTCTTTGGATATGGATATCCAGTTCTCCATGCACCACTTGTTGCAGAGGTCTTTCTCTCCCAACTGAGTGAGCTTGGTGGCCTTGTCAAATATCAAATAGCTATATATGTGAGGATTTGTATCAGGACTATCAATTCGGTTCCATTGGTCAATGTGTCTATCCTTGTGCCAATACCATTTGTTTTTCACCACTGTAGCTTTTGTACTATGTTTAAAGTCATGTAGTGTGATACACACAACTTCATTTTTCTTTTTCAATATGTCTTTGGCGATTTGGGGTCTCTTACCCTTCCAAATAAATTTTGTATTTAGTTTTTCCAATTCCTTAAAAAATACAGTGTTGATTTTTATTGGGATTGCATTAAATCTGTAGATTAGTTTGGGTAGGATAGTCATCTTGATGATGTTTAGTCTTCCTATCCATGAACAGGGAATATTCTTCCATTTATTTAAGTCTTTTTTGATTTCCTTTAACACTGTTGTGCAGTTTTCTGTATATAAGTCCTTTACATCTTTAGTTAAATTTATTCCTAGGCATTTGATTCTTATTGTTGCTCTTGGAAATGGTATTTTTTTCTTGATTTCCTCCTCAGATTGCTTGCTATTGGGGTACAGAAATGCTACTGATTTTTGAGCATTAATCGTATAGCCTGTGACGTTACTGAATTCCTTTATAAATTTTAGAAACTTTGTGATAGATTTCTCAGGGCTTTTTACATATAGGGTCATGTCATCTGCAAATAATGAAATTTTTACTTCTTTTCCAATTTGGATGTCTTTTATATCTTTTTCTTGCCTCAGTGCTCGAGGAAGAACTTCTAAGACAATATTAAATAGGAGTGGTGATAGTGGGCATCCTTGTCTTTCCCCCTATCTCAGAGGGAAGGCTTTTGGCATTTAACCATTGAAGATGATGTTAGCTCTGGGTTTTCATATACCCTTTATCATGTTCAGAAATTTTCCTTCTATTCTTATCTTTTGCAGTGTTTTTATCAGGAGAGTATGCTGCACTTTTTAAAGCTTTTCCTGCATCTATAGAGATGATCATGTGATTTTTTTCTTTCAATCTGTTTATGTGGTGTATTACATTGATTGATTTTCTTATGTTGAACCATCCTTGCTTACCCAGGATGAATCCCACTTGGTCATGTGGTATAATTCTTTCATATATTGTTGAATGCAGTTAGCAAGTTTTTTTTTTTTTTTTTTTTAAGGATTTTAGCATCTAGGTTAATTAGAGAAATTGAACTGTAATTTTCCTTTCTTTTGGTGTCTTTGGCTATGGTATTAGGGTAATGTTGGCATCATAGAATGAGTTAAGCAATGTTCCTTCTACTTCTATTTTTTGGAAGAGCTTAAGCAGAATTCGTGTTAGCTTTTTCTGGAATGTTTGGTAGAATTCACCTGTGAAGCCAACTGGTCTTGCGTTCTTAGTTGGGAGGTTTTTAATGACTGTGTCTCTTTCTTTACTTGTAATTGGACTGTTGAGTTCATCAATTTCTTCTTTTGTCAATGTATGCTATTTGTGAGTTTCTAGGAATTTGTCCATTTACTCTAAATTATCATCTTTATTGGCATTTAAATTTGCAAAGTATCCTCGTACTATACTCTTTATTTCAGTGGGGTCAGTAGTGATATCACCTTCTTCATTCCTTATTTTGTATATTTGCTTCTGCTCTCTCTTTTTCTTTGATAGTCTGACTAAGGGTTTTTCAATGTTATTGATCTTTTCAAAGAGCCAGCTTTTGGTTTTGTTTATTTTTTCTAGTGTTTTCTTTTTTTCTATTTCATTTAGTTCTTCTGTAATCTTTGTTATTTCTTCTTTCTACTTCCTTTGGGGTTAGTTTGTTGTTGCTTTTCCAATTCTTCCAGGTGTTAAGTTAGTTCTTCAATTTTAGCTCTTTCTTCTTTCTTGATATGTGCATTTATGGCTATGAATTTCATTTTCCGTACAGCTTTTGCTGCATCCCATAGAGTTTGCTATGTTGTGTTGTCATTTTCATTAAATTTGAAGTAGTTACTGATTTCTTTTGAGATTTCCTCCTTGACCCACTGTTTGTCTAGATGTGTGCTTTCTTGCTTCCATATCTTTGTGCCTAATCTTGTTCTCTGGCCCTTAGAGATTTCCAATTTCATTCCATTGTGGTGATAGAATTATGTACAGTCTCAATCTTTCTGAATTCATTGAAAGTTGTTCTGTAGCCTAGCATATGGTCTATCTTGGAGTATGATCCATGTGCTTTTGAGAAGAATGTATATCCCGCTGTATTTGCATATAGCATTTTGAATATATCTATTAGGTCCAGGTCCTCTATTGTATTATTCAGAGTCTCTGTTTTTTATTGATTCTCTGTCTCAATGTTCTATCTAATGGTGATAATGGTGTATTAAAGTCCCCCATTATAAATGTAGAGGCATTCATTTCTCCACTTAGTTCTTCCAGTGTTTGCCTCATGAATTTTGAGGCACCCTGATTTGGTGTATAAGTATGATTGTTCTCTCTTCTTGGAAAACTACCCCTTTTATTAATATATAGTGTCCATCTTTGTCCTTTACAATAATTTTGCATTTAAAGTTAATTTTTCCAATATTAGGATAGTTACTCCTGTCTTTTTTTACTAATTGTTTGCTTTTTAAATTGTTTCCCAGCCTTTCACTTTCAGCCTCCTTGAATCCCTGTGTCTAAGGTAGGTTTCTTGTAGACAACATATAGATGGGTTATATTTCCTTATCCATTCTGCTGATCTGTCTCTCTTGACTGGTGAGTTTAATCCATTAACATTCAGTGTTATTACTCTCAATGATTTTCTTACATCAGCCATATTTTCTTTGCATTTATATATGTTATATGTTGTTTTTATTTCTATTTTTGTCTTTTTAGTTTTTCTTACACTCTCCTCCAACTCTCTCTCACCTGTTTTTTCCTTTAACATTTCTTGACATGCAGGTTTCTTATTGGCATATTCTCTTAATTTCTGTTTATCTGTGAATATTTTGAGCTCTCCATCATTTTTGAATACCAGGCTTGCTGGATAGAAAATTCATGGCTGGATTTTTTTTTCTTTTATTACATTGACTATGTCATACCACTGTCTTCATGCTTCCATGATTTCAGATGAGAAATCAGCACTTTTTCTTATTGTGCTTTCCCTGTATTTGATGGTTCTCTTTTCTCTTCCTGCCTTGAGTATTTTTTCTTTGTATTGACCTTTGGACATTTTAATAATTATATGACTTGGAGTAAGCCTATTAGGATTTATACTATTTGACGTGTGCTGTGCTTCCTATACATATATATCAATCTCCCTCAATAGGGTTGGGAAGTTTTCAGTCATATTTCCTTCAATACCCCTTCTGTTCCCTTTCCCTTTTCTTCTCCTATGGGATACCTCTATGCTTATGTTTATGCATTTTGTGTTGTCAGTTGTTCCCTAATATCCTGCTGGAGTTTTTCTATCTTTTTATCTATCTGTGCTATTATCTGTTTGATTTCATATGTACTGTCTTCCATATCACTAATTCTTCTGCCTGTTCAAATCTGCTGTTATGTGAAACCAGTGTCTTTTTGACTTCTTAGATTGTGCCATTCATCACCATCATATCCGTCATCTTTTTATGTATGTTTACAATTTCTTCAGTATGTTCTTCCAGTGTCTTCTTAAAATCCTTAATCTCTTCCTTCACTTAATTACGTTGTTTCATGGTATTTTTTGGACAGCTTTGATTACTTGTTCAATGTTCTGTATCTCTTCCTGGTTTTCAGTTGGTTCATTGGATGGGTCCAAGTCTTCCTGTTTCTCAGTGTAGTTTGTAAGTTTTTGTTGCCCTCTGGTCATCATTTTAACTTGATGGGTTTATTCAGTTGATTGTCTTCTCTCTGTGCTCTAGTGTTTTATTTAGCTGGTTTTTCTGTGTGTGTGTTAAGTTTTCTCTTTGACAGTTTATTCTTCTTACTTTATTTCCTTGCTTATTTCTATGTTCCCTTGAAGGCAAAAGATTAAAGCCAGACAAATCAAAAGATATGAGAAAGGATGAAGGATAATAGTAACATTGATAATAGTTAGAATATGGGCCATATAAGACTTAGTAAAATGAATACTTAACTCATGTAGGCAGTGTTGAGTAATAGGAAATAAAGAGGAGTACCTACAATGGACTGGAAAACCAAATAGAGGAAAATATATATATAATAATTTAGAAGGCCAGAATGATGAAGAGAGAAAGAAAGAGTAGAGAAAGGGCTTAAAGGGAAAAGTTAGTAATTAAAAAAGAAAACAGAATAGATAGAATAGAAATTGACACCCTTGAAGTTGTAGGCTAATGAAAAGAGGTGGTATGTAAGAACCACAACAGAAAGCAGAATCCAGAAAGATGAAGGAAGGAAAAGAGGTAGCATTAGGAAACAAAATCAATATAGACAGAGAATGGGGAATCACAGAAGAACAACCACAGCAAAGAAGAGACAGACTAGCAGCACCTAATTAAAAAAAAAAAAAAGAAAAAAAGAGAGGGGAGGAAAGAGGAAAGAAAACAAGAGGGAAAAAATAAACAAGGAAAAACCAAACAACCACACAAGCAAGCAGTCAAACAAAGTTAAGGAAGAGCAGTGTTCCTTCTTGGTCCCTTGTGGAGCCACTCAGCCTGCTTGTGTTCATCAATCAATTGCCCTGCAAGGTTCTATCTGCAGATTTTGATGCAGATGTTAGCGATTAAACTAAGTTTTAAAAAAATTCTTTTTTTTCTAAGTGACTGTCTTTTTTTTTTTTTTTTTTTTTGGAGAAATAAAAGACTTAATAGAAGTCTTCTTCTAGACCACCCAGTTCAACAAGGGGTCCCTAAATAAGCTTGAGGAAACTAATCAAGCACTTCCTACTTCCTGGCCTCCCCAGGGGAGCTGAAGCTCTGATGCTTTTCAGTGCAGAATGATAAAATAGGCTGACTCTGTCCCTTCCACAGTCAAGCCTCATTATCCCTGGGCTGTTAGGTAAATCAGGCTTCCTCAGCAGATTCACCTCTTCCCTCAGCCTGGATCCACTTCAAGCTGGTTTATTTGCTCTCCAAAGCTGTGAGGGTCTCCAGGCAACCACACCCACTGAAAGGAAACCCCTCTTAATCCTCTGTCAGAACACTCCCACTCTTGGAGAATGCTTCTTTTCATTGGGTTGCTGGCAGGAGTTGGGGTATATCCTTGGGAAGCTAGGCAAATCAACCTTCCACAGCAGATTCACCACTCCCGTCTGCCTGATGCTTCTTCAAGCCAGCTATTTTTCTCCCCAAAGCTGCAAGAGGTCCCAGGCCACCAAATCCACAGAAAGGAAATCCCTTTTGACCCTCCACCAGAACCTTCCCACTCTCAAAGAATGCTCCCTCTCACCAGATTGCCAACAGGAGTCACAGCTTGTCCCAGTATTTTTCCCTGAGGGTGAGGCTCACCCTTCTGTGTCGACTACCACAGCCAGGGGAAAAACTCATGATTATTTTCTGAGCAATCCACCTCACTGACCAGCTGCCTCCAGATTGAGGTCCCCAAGGTTCTCACTCCATGTGCCTCCAGAAAAATCCACTCAGACAAGACCCTGTCTCCAATTAGCCATCCTCTGAGAGTGAGTTAGTGTGTGACCTCCTAAACCAACACGATCTTGCCCCTGTTTGTTTGTTTTTTGTATGTGCTAACACTACTTACATCCTATAGATGTGAAAATGCAAAAGCATAAAAATAATAAATCTATTTTTTGCACATACAATATATAAAGGTATAACTTTTAACCTTTATATGAGAGTTATAGGAATGGTATATGTGTATGCTATTGAATTCAACTTGATATTACATCACATATGATAGTTTTCTTTTCATGATTTTAAATATTAGCTCCTTTATAACTGTGGTGTTTAGGCTAATGTGTCAACTCAGCCAGGTAATTGTACCCAGTTGTTTGGTCAAGCAAGCACTGAACTAACCGTAATACAAGGGCATTTATGGACTTTAGTCACCAGTGAATTTACTGCATAGATAGCTGATTGCATATACATCAATCAGGGATATTGCCATCAGCAATGAGGGATGCTTTATCCAATCACTTGAATGCCTTAAAGGGGGAAGTGATTTCAGCATTCATAGAGAATTTCTCAGCTTGTCTTTGTACCACCAATGTCTTCCAGAAACTCATCAAGGACCTTCATTGGACATTCATTGAAGTCCCTGGTTTTCAGCCTGCTTGTGGAAACTGGATTTGTGCACCTCCATGGTCACATGAGAGACCCTTATAAAATCTCATATATTTAAAGATATCTCCTGTTAATTCTTTTTCCTTAGAGAACCCTGACTAATACAGTAACCACAAGGAAAAATAAGTGAAAAATATTTCCAGAGAGAAATGAGAAGGGACTCAGTATGGTACAATACAAACATCCAATAAATATGAAATTAGGCATTAACAGAAGAATTGAGGATCAAAAAGGATGTATATAATAAAAAACAAAATGGCAGAAAAAAGTGATACATTAGCAGTAGCGAATTCAAATGTAAATGGATTAACCTCACCAGTGAAAAGGCAGAGATTGGCAGAATGAAAAAAAAGGCATGATCCAACTATATGTTGTCTATAAGAATTTTACCTTAAATTCAACAGCTTAAGTAGGTTTAAGTGAAAGGCAGGAAAAGTATACCATGGAAGTAGTGACCAAAAGAGAGCAGGGGTAGCTATATTTTATTGTGGGTAAAAATCAAAATTTTCGCAATACCTAACAACATAAAATAGACTTTAAATCAAAAACTGTTATGAGGGAAAAAAGGCCATCATATACTCTTAAAGGGGCCAATTAAAGAAGAAGACATAACAAACACAATTATAAATGCACTTGAAAAAAGAGCCCCAACATGTATAAAGCAAATACTGGTGGATTTGGAGGTAGAAACAGATGGTTCTTTAATAAACCACTTTACATAATGGATAGAACATCTAGAAAGACTGATAAGAAAAAAGAAGGCTTTATACTGGAGGTTCTTAACAAGGGGTCCATGAGCTTGATTTTAAATAATAAAAAATTTCTTGTGGAGATGTTTTGGTGTGGGTGTGATATATTTATTAAGTATTGCACATTATAGTATAGACTTAGTAAGGGGTCCATGGTTTTACTTGACTGGCAAAGGGATCCATGGAACAAAAACAGTTTAAAAATCCTTGCTCTAAAGCAAATAGATCTGACAGACACGTATAGAACACTTCACCCCAAAACAACAGAAGGCAAATTCTTCTAGAGTGCACAAGGATCAGGTTCAAGGCTAGACCATATTTTAGATCATAAAGCCTCCATAAATTAGAAAATACTGAAATCATAAAATATATCTTCCCTGTCCACAGTGGAATAAGGCTAGAAATCAATACCAAAAGGAGAAATAGAAAAAATCACAAATGTGTGGAAATTAAGCAATGTACTCTTTTTATTAATTAATTAATTAATTAATTTATTTATTTATTTATTTATTTTTATTATGGGTAAAAATCAAAATTCTCACAATACATACAAACATTTGCAAAATGATATGTAAATATATATGCATATATGTGTATTTGCTTACAAAAATGTTATTTATATATATATATATATATACATATATTTTAAGAGGTGCTTAGATTACCTAAAATATTACACGGAACCTACTGGGATTCCCATGTTGCCCACCTCCCACACCTCCCACCACATCCAACACAAACATCTCCCACAGTGTGGCCCACCAACCTCAATGAACTTACATATCCTGGAGCCTTGCCACCAACCATAGACCACAGTTCACATTGTAGACCACACTCTCTCCCACTCAGTTATGAGTGGTGTGTGCTGATTTAAAATGGCCTGCATCCATTGCCACAACAGTACTCAGGACAACCTCCAACTCCCAAAGAAGCCCCTGTATTTTAACTGCTCATCCCCTCCCTACCCAAAAACTGTCAAGTGGCCACTGGCTCCACCTCATTGTTATAATTTCTTGCATTGCAAGAATCACCATATGTGAGCAAGAGAATACCATCAAGTCCACTCTAGTCCATAGTTCTTCCCCCAATCCAGAGGCGACTGGGATGGTGATGTCCACTCCAACTCCAAGTGAGAGAGGGCTTATATCCCATGGATATGGTGGGTGGGATGATCCTGCCTGCAGATGTAGGCCCTCTCCATTCCCTGGGATGGCCATTTCCCATCGTTGTCTCCTCACCAGGTGACTTGGATGAGTCCATTGAGCTGTAGGGTAGGAGTTGCAGCTCCACCTAGATTTCATGCACACCTGGCACATAGGTAGGCGGGAGGCTCCAGTCTCTGGAAGTATACCTAAGAAACTCCAGCATCACATGTAGGTTTGAATAGAAGGGACTGGTGAACCATGTGCAG